>JAWNOY010000040.1:0-593247 GCA_035045545.1 Drosophila gaucha
CTCTAGTTTTAACTAATTTCTAAACTTTACTTAGGAAAAAAATAATATGGAATATTTAAAATAGATAAAAATTTACAGATATAAAACTCATAGAAGGCAAGTTTTTTTCTTCAATAAAGTCTTCGAACACTTAAGTTAAATTCTTTCATAATACTCTTAAAAACTACGTAAAATTAATATTTTTGTATTTTTAATACTTTGTGGGGTATCTTTTATTTCTAATAGCTGCCTCTATGTGGTTTAGCATCTGTAAGACCAGCTTTTCCGTATATTGAATTGGCCAAATACAAAACATCGATAAGTTTGCGTTTTGAACTTAACTGATAAACCGTGATCCTTTTTTCCACTACATGCCAACGATTCTTAATCGGATTTAGATCAGGATTCTGGAAATGTCCTTTTTACGAATGTGGAGTGTTATATGCCAAATAAATTTCTGTATTATGTGCCGTGTGTTTGGTATTAATATCTTATTAATAAGTAATAAGTCCTTAATAAACCCAACTTCTCGTCCCTTGTGGACAATTTTATTTTTTCATACAACTATGTATTTATGATGGCCTATTTCTCCGCCAACTATTTCAATATTTCCGACGCCAATTGCAGCCATACAACCCCCTACAATCACTGCACCACCAACATACTTAACATTTTTATACCCTGAACCCATTGAAAATGGGAAATCAGGCTATAATGGTTTTGCAAAAAGTATGTAACAGGCAGAAGGTGTGGCAGACCACATAAAGTATATATATTCTTGATCAGGACGACGAGCTGAGTCGATTTAGCCATGTCCGTCCGTATGAACGCAGTGATCTCGTAAACCACAAAAGCTAGAGATTTGAGATTTTAGATATATATTCTTGTATACCATAAGCAGTACAAGTTTATTTTTTTTTTTCGATAACTCATCCAGTTTCCTTATTATCGATAACAATCGATATTTTGACTTTGTTCTTAAGCTATAACTTAAAGACCATAACAGCGTATAGTCATCAAATACAGACGTACTTTCGGAAATACTATGGAGTTGGGCTTTCGCATATATATACCTTTAGATGTCAATATTATGTCCTGAAAATTTCATTAACAAAGTAGATCTAGAACCGAAGTTATTTGACAATCAATTTCTCATAATGCTGCCCAAGCGCAGCCGCTAAATCATCTACGCAGTAAGCGGCGCGCGTGCTTGTGTATGTATATGTGTGCGTGTGTGTGTGTGCGCGCAGAGGGTAATATGTACAGATAAAAGATGTAAGCTAGATTTTTTAAAACACCGCCTCGGACTTGGTTCAAGGGAGCTCTTAGTCGGGCAGACCCGACTAGAGCGTTCTTACTTGTTTTCGTTAGCAAAAAAAAAAGCTATTGCTGTACGAAGACATTATTGGTACACTGTATGTATGTATGTACATTTGATTATTCCTATTTTTCGACATAAAATGTTTAAAGAGAGGAAAAAGACTATATGGAATATGTGTAAATTTATTTTAATATAGTTATTTAAACATATGTATTTACATGTATTTTTAAATCAATTCGTTTTCTTTACAGTGGACGCAAACGTTTTGTCTCTGAGGGCGATGGCGGACACGTTAAGCCGGCAACTTTGCCTATGCGCGACTAAAAAGGAAGGATTGATTGACATCTATTCGCAGCAGCAGCAGCAGCAGCAGCAGAAAATAAAAACACCACACAAAAGCAACACAACAAAAATATCATAAAAGAAAACACCGTTAAACTAAACGCGAGCAAGAACAACAACGGCAACAACCAACACACAGAACGAAAAAAAAAACGAATTGAAGACAGATAAAAAGTAAAAATTGTTTCTTTTGTTGTTGTTGCACATGGAATAATAAAATGAGGACATGAAATACAATTAAAAAAAAAAGTAACAACAAATAACAATCAATCGGAAATTGATCTCCGTTTAAACTACAAATATGAGTAATATATACACACATGCGAAAAAAACACACATATATATATATATATCTACATACCTATAAACATAAAATATTTTAAAATGTTTGTAAAAAAAACAAGGCAACAAAACGTAATTGAAAACAACGACAAAAGCGGAAACAGCAATAAACAATACACACAACAGTCACATACACATACATAAACGCGCATATAGACAGACACAAACAATAATATATAGCGAGACCGAAGGAGGAGAGAAAAAGCGCTTGCGAAAAATGCAGATGAGAGCGACTTTCGTCACAGTCGCAGATGCAGGCTGCACCAGTAAATGGAGCTGCAAACTTATTTACTTATACGGAACTGTTATACACACACTCACACACAAACATAAGCAGAGACACTGAAACCGTTATTATTACTAGACATTTAACACGCAACTACAATTTATTATGATATACAACATAGTTTAAGAGAAATCCATGCAAACCAACAAAAAAGGAGTAGTTACAGATTATATTACGATTATTGTGTTATGTTTAAGTTTTCATGCAAAAGAAAAGAACAAATACAAAATTAAAATATATATATATACATACATACATATGTATACATATTTATGTTTGTCACCCAATATAAAGGAAAATTATAACAAAAAAATCAGGCACACCGTTTTAAACTCCAACACATTATTTGAAGATGGAATATTTGATTGTATTACAAAATTTGCGGTTCGTTTATGTTTGACTGTATTTAACACACAAAACTTTTATGATTGGAGCAATAAAAATTGCAAACAGTTTCTTACTTTTAAGTATGTATAAACCATTTTTCTGTCCTGTTGTGAGAGAAGACTCATCATTGCAAATTATCAAGTTATCATTATACGAACTATTTCTCTATTTTTTTTAAAGGTGGCATATTTTTAATAAATACAAACATATTTCGTGCACGTTTTTTAAAAATAAGCTTTCATTTTTTCTATTGCTACTTATATTTGTATAACAGTTTTGAGAGTATTTGGAAAGGCTAAAAGAATTTTCTTTGATGATATTTTTTTTTGTATAAATATAAGGACATTATTTTGCTCTGCCTGAAAAATCCTGTTTTTTTTGTTTTATTTTTTAAGCGCTTTGAACACAGCTGTACTTTGCAGAAATCGTGTGAGAGCAACTTGCACATACGCATATTATAGGATATTACTATACATATACACACATACATTTATATGTATATTCAATATTATATTATATTATATATATTATATACAACTATTGTGTTACAAATACATACAAAATAATAATAAAAAGGAAACAAATATTTAAATTCACGTTCAGAGTTTTTGCTTAAATGAAAATAAGTTAATTCGTTGCTGGCTGGCTGACTGACTACGTGGTATCTGGCGGCTCCAGCTTCACCTCACATCAGGGTCGCCCCATCGCAACCGTAGAGGGGAGCATTACAGTGCTTAGTGATCCGTGTAGCTGGACGTGCTTGCGATAGTTGGTAAACTGCTCTAGATACTGTTTGACTGTGTCCATCGGTTCGTAAATGTCATTTTGTTTGGCATGCAGCTGCTGCTGGCCCATGGCATTCATGATAGTCTGTGTGGTGAAATAGGTGGGATACTCCTTGGCCACGTTGATGCCAAGAAAACCCTGCAGCATTTC
Organism: Drosophila gaucha; assembly: GCA_035045545.1. NCBI lineage: Eukaryota > Metazoa > Arthropoda > Insecta > Diptera > Drosophilidae > Drosophila > Drosophila gaucha. The sequence continues at coordinate 3,594 of JAWNOY010000040.1, forward strand.
GCGAATCATATCCCAGCAATACGATAGTGTTATGCAGGGCCTGTACTCGATCTCAATGAGTATGCCTTTGAAGTGCTCCATCATGGTAACGGAACCAAGCTTAATGACAAAATCGCCGTACTCAAAGCGGGCGCCGCGGGACTCAATCTTAGTTTGTTTCTTCGATGTGAATATGGAAGTCATTTTCAGCATTAGTAAATCGAAAATGTTATCGGCCACGATGGCCACTTGCTTGCCAGTGCCATTGTCAATTATGGAGAATGTGGAAGCCGGATACTCAGAGTTGTGCAGCACATGCACTGCTCGCGCCGGTGTTCCATGCTGCGGTGTCGAGATAAATGTTTCGCAGTCGACCAGAAATTGCCCGGCATGTGATGCGCCCAGCGAGAGTAGACGTTTGCCTAGGTGGTCCATAATGTGGGCACCAGACTTGCCTTCCGGCAGTGGATATGGTTGTAGTACGGTTACTCCCATACTAAATAAATTTTTGTTTCTTTGTTATGGATTTTTAGTTTAGTTTTAGGAGCTTGCACTTCTGTACCAAAATGTAGAGCAAGTGTGACCACGAGTTACTCACAGCTAAAATCCCAAATTTGCAATATACCATTTTTTTATAGAAACAAATATAGTATTTCCACATTTAAAAACTTGTTTGTGATTTACCTAACTGGCAACGCTTACATTTCACGCAGATACGTTAAGTTATTAATATACATATTATTATTTATATTCAATTGCTTATATTAAATTAATAAAAAATTAATTATGTTATTTAAATACTAGTTTTATGAAAAATAGAATGCATATATTTAAAACCAAGATAAGGTGACAGGCTCTTTCGTTCGTTTCTAAACTCGTGCAGCATTTTGTCATCAACTTGTTGGTTAGTTATTTAACGATACTTTCGATGGTGCCATCACTTGGTTTGTAAATCGGCTTTAGATGGTGTTGCCACAGTGGTCTGTCTTGCTGGAGCAAGCTGCGTCGTTTGTTTATGCTAATAATAATTTAGTATCATCCAAATAATTCACACGTGCAGTTCGGCAGTGTTTGGCATCAAATAACCCATATCCATCTCCGTATCCATCATAACCGTGAATATGCCGATGTAAAATGAACGCATTGCGCAATATTTTTACCTCGCGTACCCTCAACTATTTACGCCAGAATGGACAAAACGCGATCCTTAATGCCACCCAACAGCCAGGACCAGTACCGCTTTCCGATGCCGATGCGGATAAACCGCTGAATGATGCCCAACGATCGGCCCTCTCCATACCGCGGTCTATACTCGACGCCTGTCGTTTTACGGCCAAGCCGTTTGAGATTACAGGCAATGTCGCTGGGGCCAAGCCAAAAGGTTCACTGTCGCCGTTGACGTTAAAACGCTTCCGGCGTATGCAGCGGCGCATGGAGATCGTGTACCTTTGCAAGCTGTGCAATACGCGCAACACGAAGACCATCAGCGAGGAAGCCTACAACAGCGGCGTTGTCATACTCCAGTGCGATGGCTGTGCCGTCGATCACTTGATCAAGGACAATCTGGGCCTGTTCGCTAATAGAGATGGCAGCTGCAGCAGGATGAATATCGATGAGATCCTATCGAATCGACAAGAGCGAGTACGCATCATCAAGGTGAACGAGCATGGTGAACTGATTTAGTTTAGAGCTAGTTCTAGTCAGGACAGCGATGCAGTGTCGTCTTGTCAGCACTCGGGAACAGAAGATGGAGAAAGAAAGCGATGATCCAACCTAAGCACCATTTCGCGACTTGTTTTGTTTTGTTATATACATTATGAGAGCCGACGGCTAAATATAATTTGTTATCGCCGGTCAAACCAGCAATGAGTAATTCAAATCGAAAAATATCAAAATGATTGTCTTTCATTTCAATCCAAATTCTTCATTTAGCTCTGACGATCGACTCAATCTACCGACTGGCTGATTAATGTGTTTACCAGAATTTCAAATTTCGCTTATGTATAAATACACTTTACCACACACACACACGCACATGTACATACATACATATGTACAGATATTAAACGAGCACGCGCCAGCCACATTGCTGTTTATAGTAGTCTCTCGGTCTCCCTAACATATAGTATATGCCATTTTGCGTAGTTGCTTTTATATTTATGTAGATAGAGATGGTTACGTGCAACCTATTTTTCTAATATAACAAAAACAAGAGGGCTGGGCTAACTTCGGCCATGCCGAAGTTTGGTAATACTCTTGCAATTGCAAAGGATATAGATACAGTTTTTTCTGATTTGTCATGCCCCATCAATTGGGTATACATATATAAGTTTTAGGCAATCTATTAAGCTGTTGCCCAGCTTAACCTATATATCAAATTTTGAAGCTGTACCTATAAGACTTTGGAAGATACAGTTTTCTCCGATTTGTCACGCCCCCCAAGAGGCGGATATATATTATTTTCCATAATCTTGTCGAAACGGTCAAGCCTAACGTCTATTTCAATTTTTGGAACTCTAGGTGTAAAATTGTAAAAGATATAGTTTTTCCCGATTTGCCACGCCCATAATGGGCGTAGATATATATTCTTTATCTTTTTTTCATGGGGGGTTGATACGAATATATGTTTAAAGTTTCAAGTCTCTGGCTTTAACAGCATCCAAAATATTGGAAGATTTATATTAAGCACTATATAGACATTCCCGATTTGCCACTTTCCAAGTAGGCGTGGATATATAATTTTTTGATTAATCTAAAGGGAAGGCCAACAGTATATAACTTTCTAAATTTGGATGCTCTAGCTTTAAAAATGTAGAAGATATAGTTTTATCCGATTTGCCACGCCCCCAAAGGGCGTAGATATATAATCTATATCTTTTTGTATTTCGGTGCAAATCAGGAGTATATATGCCAAACTTCAAGTCTCTGACTTTAATAACGTCGAAGTATCCCACTAAAACATTTCTTAAAACCGATCTGTCCTATGGGAGCTATAGGATATAGTCATCCGATCCGGATGATTCCGAGATATACAATGCCTGCAGCACATTCCAGCCTATGTGCAAAATTTCAGCTCTGTAGCTCTTATAGTCTCGGAGGAGATTGCGTTGATCCAGACAGACGGAAAGACGGACATGGCTATATCAACTCAGCTAGTCTTGCTGATCAAGAATATATATATAACTTCTGACCAAAATTAATATACCCTTTTTGCAAGGGTATAAAAATAAAAAAAGGACTTATTGCAAGAAATCGAAATAAATTGGTAAACTTGTCGTGCGTAGAATATGCAGAATGTAGGATATACGTACATATGTATATACGTGTACATATTTCGAATATCATTTCTCGAAAAGGTAAAACAGATGTGTAATGAAGATTTCATTTAAGCGTCGCACAGGTCGTATGTGTGTTATGCGTGATTTTTGTCATTTTGCTCATGACAGTCACGCGGCCATCTCTAATCTGGCATGCAAAAAGATCGAGTCATCGTGCGTCTGCGCCAAGGGGCCTGCCGAGATTTCGCTTGAATTCTGGTTGGCTACCGCTGTTAATTGAAACGTTGCAAAAACAAATCTAAAGTCCGCTAACACACTGATTTGTTAATTGATAGATTTTAGCAGCAGGCGCTAAATATTAACGCGAATTCAGATCTTAAAAGAAGTCGAAAGGAGAGTAGTAAGGTTACACGATTTTCAAACTCCTGGCGGCTTTATTTCAAGAACGACTACTGTATCTAGACGTTTTTATCTATTCCTAAAGTAAGAATGTCGACGCCTGGAACAATTTTATTATTGTACTACAGCTGATGCTTATCGCATTCGCCGATAATGGAGAAAAACCGTGCTTCAAAAATAAAGAATAATTTTATTTTTATTTGGCATTAGTAATAAGCCAACGCGTTCCACAATCAATAAAAACGGTTGATAAGCAGTATGCACTCGACGTCATTTCGCAATCGATTAAATTCTATTAATTGTAGTCAAAATATTATATATTATAATCAAGAAATATGCGTAGCCCTAATACAAGGGCAAATATCTTGCAAACGCAGATAAGACAGAGAGAGAGAGAGAGAGAGAGAGAGAACGATATATATATAGACTAATAATGAAAGCTTGAAGACCAATAAATCCTGCTTGAATTTATAAGAATATATAAGAATAAACGTAAATTAATATAATACTCGTAATGAAAGAGACGTATACAGACCTATAGAGAGAAACACATACATAGGAGAAAGAGACCTAGACAGAGGAAGAGGGAGTGAGAGAGAGAAAGAGAGAGATAGAGAAAGAGATATAGTGGGAGAGACAGAGATACTGACCTAGAGAGAGAGACACACAGATATAGAATGATAGTCAAAGCAGGAAGATACAAGGCAGTGAACGTAAATAATGTATGCAATTCTCATGATTCACAGTTTTTAATGTTTTGTATTCAATTCAAATTGGAAACAAACCATGAACAACTGTAAACCATGAAAATTGCATAGAAGACAGTAAGTCCATCTGGACTTATCTTTGATCGTTTAATGATCAGTTTCGAATAGAGATGGGATCTAGCACGAAATTCGTTCCAAACCATGCCGTTATGAAATAATATTTGATTTTCCCGCCCGATTGTCCCTACAAACTTTTCATTTTTCCCACAGTTACAGATATAGCCGTATCAAAAGTAAGGCTGAAAGGACTTAACTATATAATAAAATTGAAATATATGAATTTTCCGAAAAACAGTCTAAAATAGCAAGCGTTGATGATGCCATGACATGAAACACATTCCAATAGAAAATCAAATATTATATAATTATATATTTTCTTTTTATTGAAATTTACATGTGGTAGATGTGTTGGCGTCAATGATAATCTCTCTGCTCGCCTTAAATGTTGTTTGTTGCTTTCATTTGTATTGCAATTGTTGTTTGTCTTTGCTTATCAATTAATATACATAAATATGCTAGTAGGTATATATGTATGTATTTGTATTTGTATTTGTTTATAGTTTTATTTTTCTTCATCTTCTCTCTTTTATTTAAATAGCTTAAGGAAGCGCCCTTTGTTACGGCCTCTTTAACGAATTTTAAATTAATTCGTGTACAAATCTCTTACAGCTGCTGTTAACTATTTCACAAGTTTTGTTATAGAAAACACAATTTTTTGTTTTTCTTTTTAAATCATATACGCATGCGTTTCATATCACCTGCGTGTTTTTTTCTTAATGCATATGAGTAAGCAAATTATTAATAAAATACTTAATTATACTAGTAGCTGCTATTGGTGCAACATCTACATATTTTTTTTGCTTGTTGCTGTCAATTGTGCTAAATGAACTTATGTATGTTTAGGGGTGAATTTGTTGTTTTCTTATAAAAGTACATAATATATATTTTTTAATTTGTATATAGTATGTATATGTATATTTATGTCAATATGTTTGTGTTTGCATGCATTTCTTATGTGTGTGTGTGTTATTGCAGTTGTCGCTTTTTACATTGATCGTTTTCATTGGCGAATGCAATCGATTACAGTCGAATATCGATAACAGAGAAATCGAGGCATCTGCGGCAAGCATACCATAAATGATCATCTCAAACTATATACAGTAACGGTAACAAGCCATGCAATGTAGATATAGATGCAAGTGTGTGATTGGTTTTTTTTTTTAATTTGTTTGCAGATCAGAAATATGAAAATCCCTGAATAAAGAGATGAAGCATCTGGAAGGATTTTAAACATCGCACACCATAAATAATATGATTAATGATTTGTAGTCTGATTTGGTTTTATAGATAGGTACACAAACATTTTGGCTGGTAAACAATTGGATATTAATAATATATATAGCTGCTTTATAAATTACATATGTATATATAATGTGCAAATATATGATTTTAGAAGCTACGGCTAGCCGTAGTTGGTTTCACTTTTATCTTTTCCTTTTGTTTTTCACATTTTTAAATGTATATGTATGTATATAATTATGTGTATGTAAATGTATTTTTTCAGATTCAGTCGTTTATGTTTTTAACTAAAACTAGTTTGATGTAATATTATTATTACTATAATTATGTTAATGCAATAGTGCTGAGCTTAGTAACTGTTATTGTTATTGTTGCTGTTGCTTTTTTTCTATTTTCTTTTTCCGTTTTTGTTATTGTTGCATTAATTAAATGGCCCTGCACTTGCGCAACTGTAGTGTTTTCTTTTTTTGTTTGTTTTGTTTCCTTATCAAAATGTTTTGATAGTCTTTTTTTGTTGTTTCTTATGGACTCGCACGCGCACTTAAAATAAATATATGTTGTATGCATATTTAGTTGTACATCGAATACTTTTAAGAAATACTTGTTTTTTTGACACTTATTAATCATTTAACTAGTGTGGAATGTGTTTGCCTCGTTGTCTCGTCGAAGATCTTAAGTCACAATTATTCACATGATGGCGGAAATGTCATTCAAATAGTTCAAAGATCGTATTTATATTTGTATATATTTCGAAAAACAAAAGACAACTAAAAATTATTCGCAATTGCATAAAATTTCTTGACATTTCCACCAAAATGATCATCATTTTAGCTGCCGTGCGAGCAAAGCGGCAAATGTCTAAATATATATATATATATTCCTATGTATGTAAAGTTAATGTCTTAGTTCTATTAAAGTTCTTGGCTTAGTTGCGGACAATTTGTAAATACTTTCAAGTTTTAAGTACAATTGTGAACAGCGCTTCGTTTAAAGGAAGTGCAAAAAATGGCTAACAAAAAAAAATATACTAACTGAAATAATAAAATTATTAATAGTAATTGTTTTTCTACAGTAATAAAAACTAAAATTAATATAATACATAAAAAAAACGCTTTAAAATAGCTGCCGCACATTGGCATTGGAGGACGTTGCAATAATTTAGAACAGTGTGTATATATGTGTATCTGTGTGTAATTTGAGACAAAGCGCTATCAAGATCACTCGGATCTGGAACGGTTCGCTCACAGCGTGGTGCGGCTGGAACGTCCGCCAACGGCTCCTGTGGTGCCATTGGGGCGATTGTGACGTCGCTTGTGCAGGTAGAGGCCAGCAGCCTGGGCAAATGCCGAGCCGCAAATCTGGCAGACGTAGCGCTTGACTTTGTCATGGATCTGCTTGTGATTTTGCAGATTCTTGGTGGACTTGAAGATCTTGCCGCAGATGTCGCACTTGAACTCCTCGTTGCTATAGTGCTGTTTCAGATGATCGAACAGGCTGTGCCGCGACACAAACGATTTGCTGCACTGCGGATAGTCGCACTTGTAACAGCGTTCGCGTTCATCCTGATGCACAATGCGATGCGCATTGAGATGACCCGGTGACGCGAACGTGCGATGGCATACCTCACAGCCAAATGGCTTGGGTCCGTCAGGTGGGAATATGTCCTCCTCATCGCCGGCTCCAGTAATGCCCACTCCATCGCCGCCAGCACCGTCCACATCCCCACTAGCGCTGTCCAGTATGCTGTGATTCAGTGCTAATGTGGGCAGGAAGAGCTCATCATTGTGCCGACGCAAATGCTCGTCGTAGTTGGACTTCTCTCGAAAGCTGGCAGTGCACAATTCACAGTTGTATTTGACCTCATGGCCAGTGCCCAAATGCAATTGTTTGTGATTCTCGAACTCATCCGCATTGTTGAACTGTATGTTGCACACATTGCAATAGTAGCCACCGCCCAGGCTAGGCTGATGGCTGAGCATGTGGAGGTCCAGTTCGCGTAGCGTTTGGACTATTTCGCCGCAATGCTGACACTTAAATGGCGGTATATCATCGTCCATGAAGCTCATCTGATCATAGTATATATAGTTGGGTATAAATTTACGTCCCATTCGCTCCGCATTTAAGCGTTCCATCTTCTGCTTGGAGTAATCGAAGCGCAACTGCGAGATTCGCTTTGATATCTGTATGGTGGTCACATCAATTAACTGCTGCAGCTCCATCGCCATCTGTTGCAGTCCCTCGCCCCGACGCTCCTTGCTTCGATAGTCTGGATCGAAGCGATTGTAAAAGCACTGATAACGTTTCACCATGACCAACAGCTTCGCCGTTGATGTATCATTCCAAATGGCCGAGAAGCGACGTCTATATGATGTTTCCTGTGAAGGCATATACAATTAATTACGTAATTATCCTAAAAAATAATTATTTTAGAAATTGCATTGCATTAAAAATCTTTTCAGTTCAAGTATAACTCTTACCTATATGTTTACACATAACTGTTCTATATTTTCGAATTTTATATTATTTTACATCAAATTATAGTAATAAATAATAACTTTTTTTACAGATAGAAGTCAAAATTTTAAATTTGATGAATTGAATATCTTTACTGTTCCTAACAAAAAAATTTTGAGTACATATAAAATATTAATTTTAAAACGAAACTTAGCTTAGGAGCTATGTATGATAATTAACTTTGAATTAACAAGAAAACCCTCTCTAGTCGCTACTGTCCTACTACGAGATATCCTGAACCTTTGTTCGAGTTTGCAGCTTTACATATATACAATATAGACAGATAATAATATGAATGCAACAAAAGAAATTTCTAATTGAAAAAAATTGTATTCGTAGCGCGTCCGAACCTACGACTCCTCGCTTGCAAGCCACCGTCTCTAGCTATACCACCACACTCTTCATATTGATCTCAGTCACAAAGACGCCACCAAATTAGCAGTGGCCAAAATTACAATTAAGTTGAAATTGCGATTTAGCAAATAAGATTCTAAGAAGAAAAAATGTTTTTTTTTATAACTGCTATGTTACTTAACGCATTTTGATGAAATTTTCAGCATTGAATCGTTTTATTTTTATTGATAATACGGTTTTTCTTAAAAAATACAAAAAATTAAACTACGGCTTTATTTGCAACTGAACTTCAATTAAATTGATTTCGTAAAATGTGGAGCCGTTATAAAAATATTAGAAAATCCGAAAATGTATTTTGTTTATAAAAAGCTAAATGCAACATTTGGTGACTGTAGCTTAAGATGTAAAAGATATGGTCAAAAAAGTACATCTCGATAACATTTTTAATGAATTTCATGGAAACGGAAAACGTTATCGATTATCTGAAACAACGGAATGCGCACTGTATACAAGGACTTTCGTGCAAAATTTGAGGTCTCTAGATTTATTAGGTTCTGAGAGCGATGCGTTCATACATACGGACGGACGGATAGACCGACAGACGGACAGGGCAAAATCAACTCAGCTCGTCGTCCTCAATCAATCATATACGCGTCTTTTTGCCTGCTGCATACAGCTTTTTTTAACAATTCCATTATACCCTGATTTCCCATTTTCAATGGGATCAGGGTATAAAAACAAGTCTACAACTGGTTGATAACAAGAATATTTGTTTATCGTGATTCGTAACTGACTATTTCTATTTAATACTGATTTATATCAATACAAAAGAAGTTTGACAAAGACACAGATATAAATTATAAATAAATTGTGCTTTAAACAATATTTGACAGATCGAAATGGAGAAGAAATGTAAAAGACGAGGTAGAAGCGAGGAAATGTATAAGAGCCGAATCAAAAATCTTTTTTTTCCCATATAGATCAGTTATTATAGTGCAACCGATTCTATCTATCTTACGACAATACCGATATTCAACATTTTAGGGTGAAATATATTATAATCTGGTACTTTAGCTGGAGCATAACTGAGATATGGTAGAGCCATTTGAATTGTCCACTACAGATGATCGTTTGATTAGTTTAGTCAGCTTTGTTTATACTTTTATTATATACATATATATATTATTATATACATATATGTCAATTCTTGGTAGAAAATATAGCATCACGCGTAGAGCATTATATTGCATATTTATATTTTTTTTATAACCTGAACCCATTGAAAATGGGATTTCAGCGTATAATGGTTTTGTGACAATGTATGTAACAGGCAGAAGGAGGTGTGGCAGAGCCCACAAGGTATATAAATTCTTGATCAGGACGACGAGCTGAGTCGATCTAGCCTTGACCGCCTGTCCGTCCTTATGAACGCAGCAATCTGGTAAACCACAAAAGCTAGAGATTTGAAATTTTAAATATGTATTCGCGTATACCATACGCAGTACAAGTCTATTTTTTTTCTCGATAACTCATCTTATTTCTTTATTATCGATAACAATTAATATTTTGACTTTGTTTTTAAGCCATAACTTAAAGGCTATATAAGCTAGAGCCACCAAGTTCACTATGTAGGTTTCTGTGATGAAAATACAAATAATGTATATTTTCCCAATGGCCCTAAAACTGAAATTGATGTAGTTCAAATACTGGGGAGTTGGGATTAAGCATATATACACCTTTGGATGTCAATATTATGTCCTGAACATTTCATTAATATAGTACATCTAGAACTAAAGTTATTTAACAATCAATTTCTCATGGTGCTGCTCAGAATGCAGCCCAAGCGCAGCCGTCAAATCATTTATGTGTATGCGCAGAGTGTAATATGTATGTGTAAATAAAAGATGTAAGCTAGATTGTTTAAAACACCACCTCGGACTTGGTTCAGGGGATCTCCTAGTCGGGCAGACCCGTTCTTACTTGTTTATGTAGAAATATATTTCTATAAATATTCGTGAACTCACCTTGACAACGGCATCGGACATTTTTGAATTATAGCTATAGACCTCGTTGAGAAAGTGGAGCTCCTTAAAGTACCACAGCGTGCTGATGTTGGTCTTTTCGAGAGCCATGCGATTGCATTCGCGCTTGTAGACGGTTCGCAAATTGTCCCATTTCCGAGTAATGGCGTCCTTGGCCAAGGAGATATTGAAACGGTTCTTAAACTCTAACACAATCCAATCCAGGAAGCGGGCACGCTTCACACGATCCCGAAACTGGGCGTGACTGTGATCCCAGAGAAATGGATTGCGCTTGTATGAGTGTATCAGGAATTGTATCATCTTGCGATCCTTGATGTGCATGGTCAGCTCACGATCGCGCTGCAAATGATATAAAATATAAATTAGATAGAGAATCGAGCAGTAGATGGCTGCTATGCACTTACACCAATTAACGACTCCTCGACCATTTCATCATAGCTTAGGAAATCAGATTCGCCGGCAAGCGGATTGTTGCCCTGCACATTGTAGCTGCTGCTGCTATAGTCTTGATACTCGCCGGAATTGTCGTCCACATAGCTTTGCTCACCATCGCCATCGCCATCGTCATCTCCATCGCCATACTCATCCATTGACTCATCGCCTTCGGCGGGCTGAGGTTCCTTTTTAACATTTATTCTGGCCACCCTATGCCGGGCCGAATATGGCGGCGGCCCCCTCAATTTGATGCGTGGCCTAGCGCTAGCTGTGGGCAGATCGTTTTCAGGCAGTATTGCTTCGCTCTCATCGTCGACATCGTTGTCATTGTCATCGGGCATCGCCAGGTTGTTCTCTTCCTCTTCGTCGTCGTCATTGTCGTCGTCCTCGTTGCTGCTGTCCAGCTCTTGCAGCTCTTGTTTGATAACCATTTGGGGCTCCAGCAGGGCAGTGTCTGCATCGGTCAAGTCTTCAATCTCATCAAATTGGTGCATGCCATTGTTGCCATAGCCGTGGCGTGCCTCCTCATCATCTTCCCCATCAGCTTCGCCCAGCGACATGGGCTGGCCCATGGGGTAAGACATGCTGTTGCCAGTGCCAGGGCCAGAGATATCTATGTTGCGTTGTACATCCTCCATGTGCACTGTTTGCATATGGCCGATGAATGCATCGAAGTAGAGAAACTTTTCGCTGCAAAAAATGCAGCACAATGCAAACGATTGAAAGTCCTCGGTAGCCGTCACAACGCCACAATCCTTTGTGCACTGACGAAAAATTTCCTCATCATTTTTACGTGGATATGCCAACACACTCATTGTGCCCCACACGAGTTTGTTTATTCCACCTTGAACTGTTTCTTTTTTATCTGTTTGGCGTCCCGTTGCACGCTGAATATGTGAGGGCACTGCACTGATTTGATTTTTATGTTAATTCCTTTCAACAAAAAAAAAATTGTCGCCGAATTAGTTGCGTTTAGAGATGCGTGCCATGTATTGGTTTGTATATCGTTATCGGTATCGGAGCCTTATTATTGTGCCAGCCAAATGGTTTAACAAACATTTAAATCTACGTATATACATATATACAGTGTAGTTTTAAAAATTTTGTTAATGATTTCGCAGGATGTAGCTAGTCAAATATGTCAAATTCATAAACTAGCTATTTAAATTACTCAATAAAAGCAAATAACACGCAACACATTACTCTTTTCTATACATAGCACATATATATTTTAAAATTTTAATATATAATGTTATTACAGAATTTTCGGACAACTAGAAAAGCAAACATGTTTTTAATTAGTGCTGTCCACTTGCTAGTTTTGGTTGCTCAAGGACAGCGGTAGCAATATTATCGATAGTTAATATTACTTATTCCACAAATATTAAAGGTAAATCTTCGTTTTAGCTACCGTAGGTAAAGAACGCCCGAATCCCAAGTGGTGGTGTTTTTTTCACTTAGTTTTTTACGAGGACTGCATTTCCGGCGGCGGAGGTTAACTTTTTTGTGTATTTTATTAAATATAAGCAATTTAAAGTTGCCGATAACCGACTGGCGGCACGATTACGAACAGTCGTGCAGCTTCGATACCACTTTACGATGATTTTTTGTTAGATATGGACTATCGTCAGCTCTTCGAGATGAGCGAATAACAGATGTTTTTAATCGATGAAAAGTATTCCGATTCCAGTATTTTTATTTGGCGCATTTAGTATATTTAATTTAAAGGCAGCATAGCCACATAAACATAATTGCAATTTATTATATGCAACCTTATAATACAATATTATAATGTATATGTGTAAAATATATTAAATAATAATTTATTTAATACTTAATACTAAGTTAAATTTTAAATATACTGATATAAAACACTTCATATTATTAATGAGTTTGGAAAAGCAAATATATTCGAAAATGTATATTTCATACAGTTTTAAAATCTAAGTGCATTGGCAAAATAAATTATTAAGAGTATTTTTTATAATTTATAAAAATCAAGCTTGACAGCACTCGTAATTGCATATATGTAAATATGTATGTATGTATGTAAGCGTGTACATGCAACGCAGAATACGCATAACAGTATGCGTGGTAAAGTTCACATTTAGTAGGCACACATTTGACATCAATGTCTTTAATATCTTACATTTGTCTGCCTTTATTGCGGAAAGACCTACCAAATGACAGTCAATGGTTCTTCTTTTACCTTCACGTAATTTCAAAAGCTGTTGCAAGATGTCAATTCAAATTTTCTGCTTATTTCAACAAGTGTCTTGGGAGAAATTTAAAAAATCAACCTTCTAAGTGACAACTATATATCAGCAACTGATCATTGGTGGCAACGACAAGTAGGATATTCCCCTTAAGAGGCCCGCTCACTCATTGTAAGTGTAAAGTAAGTTAAGTATAGCCTAACTTAAACTTTCTGTTTTTATTCCGCAGTACAGATCTTATAAGTCTTCTGTTGAAGACGTGATGACTCTGTGTGTCCCAATGTACGACTTCTACGACTTGACCAACGCCAACAAGAAGGTCACTTTCAACGCACACAAAGTCTGTAGTCTGATTACTCTACGTGTTTTTTTTAAAACACAAAACACATGTTCCTGAAAGAAAGACAGCAACAAGCAAGTCTTGATGCAGTAAAAAAAGAAGTCCAAAGATAAGCGTTAAGAGGTCAATCGTCGGCGTCCGCGTACGTGCATCAAAGGTCTCATAGTCACCTGACAATAAGTAAATGTGAAGTGGCCAACAACTTTAAGATCAGGAAACATTTGTTAATATATATGACTATTCGGATAGAGTTTTCGCCACTCAAACAGTATATCAACCGAAGACAACTAATGTGTACATTTTATATATACACATACATATAGGATGCTTTTTCTCAAGATTTTAACCAATAAGTAATGTACATATATACAATGTATGTAATACATACTATGTATGCGCTATGTGCGTAAGTTCGCAAAATTTACTAAATGAAAATGGAAATTATATTTCTAACAAAATATTCTTATCACAATACTGCTGCTAAGCAGTAAATTGTTTTGGTTAGCAGTTTATTGATATAATTTAGCCATAAGTTGGTTGATTTAGTTGTACAAATCTTGCAATTCTAGCAAGCTAATGACTAGATTATTTGCATTTATGTATGTATACATGCAATGTATAAGAAGAGAATTCAGTTAATAATAATAAAAAAAATTCTTGTGCGGCACTTCTATTAAAATTAACATTTATTAAGAAAGAGTTAATAAAAAACTAGAGGGATGGGCTAACTTCGGCCGTGCTGAAGTTTGGTAATACCCTTGCAATTGCAAAAGATATAGTAGATATAGTTTGCTCTGATTTGCCACGCCCCCACAGGCCGTAGCTATATACTCAATATCTTTTTGGATGAAGAAAAACATTAGATATTATAGTTATAGATGTCAAATTAGGACTTGTAGCCGCTATATGTAGCCATACAAATATTCATGGAAGTACACATTCCTTAGAGTAACGTGCAGTAGCGAGAGAGCAGTTCGATCATATCATACTTGCGCGCTTACTCTCACATTTGCTTGGGAAACCCATGTTTGCAAAGATGTGTAAGGCTAGTAAGTGTGAGTTTTGCCACGCACACTTTTATGAGTATTCTGCATTGTATGTACATGTTTACATACGTATATAAACATTTACCAGTGTTGTCAAGTTTAATTTTTATTTAAATAAATTGTAAAAATATATTCTTAATAATTTATTTTGCCAATGCACTTTGATGTTTAGACTGTATGAAATATAAATATTCTGATATATTTGTTCTCCCAAACTCATGAATAATATAAGATGTTTAATTTCAGTATATTTAAAATTTACTAAATAAACTTTTTGTACATATAAATATTTTACATATATTCATTATAATATTGTATTATTAGATATGCATATGATAAATTGCAATTATGTTTATGTGGCTATGCTGCCTTTAAATAAAATATACCAAATGCGCCAAATAAAAATACTGGAATCGGAATACTTTTCATCGATTAAAAACATCTGTTATTCGCTCATCTCGAAGAGTTGACGATAGTCCATATCTAACATAAATTCATCGTAAAGTGGTATCGAAGCTGCACGACTGTTCGTAATCGTGCCGCCAGTCGGTTATCGGCAACTTTAAATTGCTTATATTTAATAAAATACACAAAAAAGTTAACCTCCGCCGCCGGAAATGGAGTCCTCGTAAAAAACTAAGTGAAAAAAACACCACCCCCAAGTGATTCGGGCGTTCTTTACCTACGGTAGCTAAAACGAAGATTTACCATATTAAATATATGAATGATTAATGTGAAAATGCGTACACTAACTTAAGAAACTCCCTTTAAAATTATTATTACTATCATTTTAGCTTGCCTAGTCAATACATTAAAGACAACAATTATACGACACCTTTCCACCTTGTGGGAGCAGCATACTATCCTCATATCGATTGCAACGCACTCGATTCTGACTAGTAATTATCACCAGCGATAGTGCTATCGATTAACTCTTGATTCTTCTTCAACAACTAGTCCGGCGTGTTTGTTGCACTTGCATTTAATTTTTCCACTTTAATTTGCTGGTAATTGAAATACAGAAATGGCTTCCATCAGCTTGTTGAACCCAAAGGCTGAATTTGCGCGTGCCGCACAGGCTCTAGCCATTAACATCAGCGCTGCTAAAGGTCTGCAGGATGTGATGCGCACCAATTTGGGACCGAAAGGGACAGTTAAAATGTAAGTAGATAAACTTAAATGTGAGTTTAAATCAGGAATCCTGCACATGCTTAAGGAGTACAGCTCATACACAAGTGCAGCATATAAATTAACCAAGTTTTAGCGACAGCTGTGCTGCCGCTGCCCAATTGAGGTTAAACCCGTTCTTCTAGCTCTCGAATAGCGGCATGCGTCATCGAGCGACTGAGACAGCAATATCGGATTTAGCCTACAAATATAAGAGCTAAAACCAACTTGCATTTGTTTCAACGAATTTGTTAAATGAAACCCATGCTTTAACGATCGGTTTCTTAAAGGTTCATTAAGAATTGGCTTTCCACATTAGTGAATATTGAAGCGCATAGTTTTTTATTGTGGTCTTTGTCATGCCTCACGCGCTCACACAAATTCACACATGCACTCACACAAACAAATGGAGTCATATTTTGTTTGGATTCTCGAACATTCGCATAATGTTTGTAAATAAATATCGATGAATCGATAAAGTAAGTCTCTTCTTGTAATCAGTATCCTTGTTAAAATTTGACGGCCAATGCTTAGCTCATATAAGGAAACATGTGCAATCCAAAAATAAATTCATAAATCCGATTTTAATCAGTATTAAAAACATATAAATCGGTTACAAACGGCTATTTAATCTGCAACATTAGCTTATTGCTTTTTAAACTTATTTACCATTTCGTCCAGGTTGGTCTCTGGCGCTGGCGACATCAAAATCACTAAGGATGGCAACGTTCTCCTGCATGATATGCAAATCCAGCATCCAACAGCATCGATGATTGCACGTGCCAGCACCGCTCAGGATGATTCCACTGGCGATGGCACCACCACCACGGTGATGCTAATTGGAGAGTTGTTGAAGCAGGCGGACATTTATTTGTCGGAGGGTTTGCATCCACGCATTATGGCGGAGGGCTTTGAGAAAGCTCGCGATAAGGCGCTGGAAGTGCTGGACAAAGTCAAGGTGCCCGTCGATATCAACAAAAAGAATTTGATGGAAATTGCCAACACCAGTTTGAAGACCAAAGTGCATCCGCAGCTCGCCGATTTACTGACGGAGGTTTGCGTTAACGCTGTGCTGACCATTTCCAACGACAAGAAGCAACCCATCGATCTGCATATGGTAGAATTGATGGAGATGCAGCACAAGACCGATACGGACACACAACTGGTGCGTGGTTTGGTCATGGACCACGGCGCACGTCATCCCGATATGCCCAAGCGACTGGAGAACGCCTACATACTAACTGCCAACGTTTCACTGGAGTACGAGAAGGCTGAAGTTAACTCTGGGTTCTTCTACAAAACGGCTTCGGAGCGTGAGGCATTTGTGCGCGCCGAGCGTGAGTTTATTGACCAACGCGTGAAGAAAGTCATCGAGCTAAAACGTGCCGTCTGCGATGGCACCGACAAGACCTTTGTGCTAATCAATCAGAAAGGCATTGATCCCATCTCGCTGGACGCCCTGGCCAAGGAGGGCATTCTGGCTCTACGCCGCGCTAAGCGTCGCAACATGGAGCGTCTGGCTCTTGCCTGCGGTGGCACTGCCATGAATTCTTTCGATGATCTGCAAGAGGAAAATCTGGGCTATGCCGGCTCTGTTTACGAGCATGTTCTAGGCGAGAACAAGTACACGTTTGTTGAGGACTGCAAAAATCCGATGTCGGTGACAATTTTGATCAAGGGTCCTAACAAGCACACAATTATCCAGATCAAGGATGCCATTCGGGACGGTCTGCGTGCCATCAACAATACCATTGGCGATAAGGCTCTGGTGCCCGGCGCTGGAGCTTTCGAGGTGCGTGCCTACAACGAGCTAATCCAGTATAAGGAAACTGTTAAGGGCAAAGCCCGTCTGGCCGTGCAAGCCTTCGCCGACGCCCTGCTGGTTATACCGAAGACGCTGGCTGTAAACAGCGGTTACGATGCTCAGGATACCATTGTCAAGCTGACGGTCGAAGATAGGCTAAGCCCGGAGCTGGTCGGTCTCGACCTGGCCACCGGCGAGCCCATGAAACCCACCGACCTAGGCGTTTATGATAATTACATTGTCAAGAAGCAGATTCTCAACTCCTGCTCTATCATTGCCAGCAATTTGTTGCTCGTCGACGAGGTGATGCGTGCGGGCATGACCAGCCTCAAGGGCTAGTTCTAGGTTAGCTGATGTATCGTCTTTGAGTTTCATCTAATATTAACCAGGCTAACTTAAACTACACACACACAAACCCAACCTTACAAACATACGCACCCGCAACATCATTTGAAACTCAACTAAGGACGATTTGTCTTTAAGGCCCAGTTGTTATCGCTGATTCGATAGCTTTTTGAACTGCTGGCGCTTCTATGAGTCAAATGCTAAACAAAATATCTTAACTTCATCAAGTATTTTTCTTTTTTTTATATCACTAATGTTTACTTAATACGAACCATTGGTTTAAAAAAAATATATTAAACATCATTTCAAGAAGATTCAATAAGCTGCTTGGTTTTTGGTGGGGGTTAGGGCTTTTGGTATTATTGAATGTCATTCGATTGGAATCGAACATAGCTTAAATGCCAGAACTATTTTATTTATTATACTCGTTCATGATGTGAAAAGATTTTAGTTTCGTGCAATGTCCGTCTTGTCGTCTTGCTCCAACAGCATTTCGACACAAACTAGAGCTTTGAAATTTGTAATATGTACTCGTACACGCGTCAAATGAAATGTAAGTATTTTTTAGATACTTTCACTGGGGGCGTGGCAAATCGGGAGATACTTAATTTGGCAATTGGCCTCGACTTACGTTCGATTAAGAGTTATATTTCTGTGTGGGCGTGGCAAGTCGGGAGTTTCAATATAGCATTTGCATGAGTCCTATGATATTTTGGGCGTATAATAAGCTAGAGAGTGATAGTACAGTTTTGAAGCTGCAATATCCATGCCCACTTGGGCAACTCCATACCATATCCTTACAAAAACTGTTATTTTCGGCAATATTGCCGTCAAAGAACTAGCATATACTCCACAACAATAAATAGTATATACTTATAGCAACGTCCATTTTTTGAATGGCAAAGCGGTAAAATCTATACCTTCCACAGTTTTGAAGCCGGAATAACCAACTTTTGCAGTTAGATTGCTTTTGATCCCCTCTACTGATAGTCAAATAAATTATATGGTCTGCTTATAGGGGCGTGGGAAATCCAAAAAATTCAATATTGGTTTAAAATTTGCTGTCTTTTTTCCGTGCACGAGTATATGCATATGCTGTCGGTTGCGCCTGACTTCAACGTACTAACTTATTTTATAATTTTTAAGCAGAGATGGACACGTTTTCATTTGTCATTCTTTATTATCATAAATAGATTTAAATTAAATAAATGCAATACAATTAAGCACAATTCCATTGTACACACTGTGAAATTAGTTTTTCATTTCCTTGATTTCCGATCGCTCGTTATTTTTGTTTCTCTCCATTTCGTTAATTGCTTTCGTTTGCTGTTTATTGCCTTTAATTGCTTATTAAGCTTTCTTCAGATTTTTTTGATAGTTTTTTCTTATATTTGTCTTGTTAAATTAAATAAATGTGAGTATATGCGTGTGTGCGGGTGTATTTCTATGCGTGTGTGTATGGGAAATTAACAGGACTTGTGCGTATATGTGTGTGTGTGAGTGTGTTTGTGTGTGTTTGCGTGGGTGAGTGTGACAGTATGTGCATCTGCGGCTGCAGTCTCTATACAAGTTACAAAAGCGAACGATCGTTAGAGCTTAAAGCTCACTATTCAATCTCTCTTGCTCTTTCTCTGTCTCTGTCTGTCTCTCGCTCGTGCTGCTACCTTGCCTTACGATTTGACGTCTCTTTCGTAACTTTATAGAAAGTACGCGCTCGCAGTTCTTTTAATATGCGATTTTTGTTCTTTCTTCCTTCGTGTTCTTTTCACTTGAAATGTTTTTAAAATTAATATTCGCATTTAAATGTAAGTGTGCAATTCGCTTTCTGCTTTGTTTACTAAACGTTAGAAAATAAGTTTATATAAAAAATAGGCTAAGGGCTGGCGCATTCAAGCCAAGCCAATTTGCTGCAAATTAACTGACGTTCTAAATCTAAATAAATATAAATAAATAAATTGTATATATAGTAATTAATGCTCAAAAAAAAAAAAAACAAAAAATATACGCTTGTCAGGGCAGCTGCTCTATGCATGATTTTATGAATGTATGTGAGTGTGTGTGGGCTGGGGAGACTTTCTTTATCTTAATTTTCTTCGGGTTCTCTTCATCTCTTATTATTCTTTTACTGTTTTCCATTGCACCCCGAATATGAAGCCTGATTTACTGCGCTGTTGCTCTCATTGCCGGGTTCTTTCTTGTGAGAGAGCGCTGAGCGCTGACAAGCGTGCCATAGGTGAGAAAAATAGACATAGCGTGTGAGAGAGTGGGCGTATGTGTGTGTGTATGTGTTGATCTCTGTGTATATTGGTGACAATTTGTGTTTGTATGGTTTTTGTTTTCCTTTTTTTCTCTCCTTCATATTGCTTTCAGTGTTGTGTTGCGCCTAAACTTATGCTACGATTTTGTGCGGTTGCATCCATTTCTTCATGTAGTAGCAGAACAATGTGGAGATATAGAGCAGAATCATGAGCGCACAGGTAACGGCCAGTGCCAGCACAGACGTCTTTGTGGGGCATGGTTCGATGATGGTCACCGTCTTGTCTGCAAGTGGATGAGGGATGGTGAGAGAGTTAGTATTTGAGGCTTGGTTACCTCCTTGATGGTTGGTACAAAACGAGATAGTGAGAGAGTTACTATTTGGAATTAGGTTACATTATGCTAGTCTGCAGTATAAAAAAATATGGTGAGCGAATTAGTAAATGAGGTGAAGTTGGGCTCTTGGTTCTGAGAGTCTTTGTATTTGAGGTTAGCTTAGCCTTTTATATATATGTAAGCGAAAAGAGATGGGGTGAAAGTGTAATATCAAAGGTTGGGTTAGGATCTTGTCAGTATGTTTAAAAGAAATGAATAGACAATTAGTTTGAAAAGTTAGGTTAGGGTTTTCCTTTTAAGTTTCTTGCAAATATTAAAAATTCCACAATATACTAATGGAATAGACAACACTCACTGGTTAGGGAAAGCCACTATATTACGAATTACTATATCATATAGTTGTCATCGAAACTGTCAGTCATGAGCTGACTGACGATAACGCTATTGCGATTTTGTTATTTACCTTTGGCAAAGTCCGTGCTTGGATCCGCCTTAAAGAATTCACGTTTCTCATCACCAAAGTCCAAGACCAAAATCTCCTGCGAGATGTTCATATGATCCTCGCTCTTAGTGTTGTTGCTAAAAAGGAAGAGAAAGAGAGAGAGAGAGAGACGGAAATAAATTGAATTATACATGCCAAAGGATGCTTCAGAATTAATTGGATACTCACCTCTCGATAGAACGACGACGCCTTCTGCCCAGAGATTCGAATGATTCCATGTTCCATTCGCAGACGGCCGGCTCACAGGGACCCAGACAGTACTTGACATTGCATTGGAAGATGACGCCGTAGCTCTCGGTAAAACGGAACGCCTCGTAGGTCGACTGCAACGCATTGCCATCGGCGGTGAAACCGGGGAAGATGGTGGGATCTGTGGGGCAGCCATCGTCGTCAATGATTTTGAAGCTGGTGCGTGCATCCTTGGCCATGGCAACGCAGCTACGTGCGAAGATGCCGTAAGGAGCTGAGCATGCGAGAAAGAGGGAGAGAGAAAGGGAGAGAGCATTAGCAATGACTTCTAACTTCTGACTAGTGGATCTACTCACTGTCTTCGGGTATCTCAATGCGGAAGTTGAGCCGATCTCCAATGCGCACAGTTTCCACTTCACGCTGGCGTGTGTCCAGAATGCGAATCCTTGGGGGTGGCGCCTCCGGCGATGAGTTGATGTGAATCATATCGGGATCGCGTATGGGCATCATGCCGAAGGTAATGTTCTTCGAGCTCATATCATATGTGCACTTGACCTTGTAGATCTTATCCGCCTTGGTCATCACGACGCTGTGATGCTGCAGCACGACCGTGTTCGAATATACGCCAGTCTGTGAAGCGCATACACATCGTGGTTAGCGCGGCAAGAATAAACAGAACTCTTCTACTTACCACGCTCTGTGTGTTGCAGTCCTGTCCGATCATGGTCAGATCCAGACGGAAGGCATCCGAATTGATGACATCGATGTTGCAGGTTTCCGAGCGGCCGAGAGCGTAGATGCGTCCATTGAAAGGTTTGTTGGTGCGCACCTGCACAGCAATGCGCGTGTCCTTGCAGTGTACAGAGACTACAAATTAAGGCAAAGAAAGAGAGAGAGAGAGAGAGAGAGATAAAAAAATGCAATTAAGAAATTGTCCACTTTGGCTAACTGTTATGGGAGTACGCACCATCATAGCAGGTGCCCGTTTTGTCACAGTTGACATCGTTGCGCGTCATGTTGGTAAGATTGGGATCCTCAATGGTATCTAGGCTTACGGGCAGTGTATCGATCTTGTCGAGGGTGCCGGGTGGTGTACTGCCTGAGCCAGCGCCAGCGCTTGCTGCCGACTTCTCACACTGATTCTCAAAGTATTGGCCAATGGGCTCGCCATGATCGATGAGGGGACGCTCATGATTCAGGTAGGTTGATGGGCCATCGGGCAGAGTCTTGTGATCCAGGTGATAGAGACGGCAATTGTATTGGGCACCTTGTGGCTGGCCCAGATAGAGGAAGGATCGGCACAGGAATTCCGATTCAATTTCGCAAGCCAAACGGCAGGCCGACTCGGATGTCACCTGCAGCTCCTTGTCCGTGTAGTAGTGTAGACCAACATACTGGGCCACCTTTTCCTCGGAGACGCCCATGCGTGCATTGGCAAAGGAGCGCGTGTTCTTGCACGCCTGCGTTGGCTTTAAGCAGAGATTCTCAAAGTAGTCCGTACCCTGGGCATCCACCAGCTGGACAAACTGACCCGAGCTGCGACGGTCCGAATCGCTGAGTACACACTTCATATTATTGTAATCATATTCTACAGAGCGGCAAATAAAACGCTTCTCATTCAAGCAGGCGGACAGACAGGCCTCCTTGGTGCTGGTATAGATGAGAGCATTGTCCAGGCCGCGTATAATCTTATTGGGCACACGCTCAAACGACCAGGGGCGATGACAAACGTTCTCGCTGCGCAGCTGCAGCTTCACCATGTAGTACATATTGGCCGAACGCTGGGGCGCAGCAGACGGATTGGCAGCCGATGAGTCGTTCTGCAGCTGGCAGTGCGTCTCCTGCGACGGCGACAGTGGATTCACAACAAAGCTAAATGCTGCTGCTTGGCAGTCGGCCTCTTCGCGACACCAGCCCTGGCATTCGTACAGCGATAGATTCTTCACGCTGTAGTACGTGGTGCCGGCAAAATCGTAATCTGTCAGCTTTTCAAAGGCCATGCGTGCCGTGGCCTGGCCGGGCAACCCCATCAGCATGGCTAGTCCCAGCGTGAGGAGCAGCATCCCGGTAGAGATCGTTGTGTGTGTTTTGCTGCGCCGACTTCTGTTGCTACTGGCGCTGGCTGCGGTTTGCATCTGCAAAAGAAACAAAATAAAGAAACGGCGTTTAGTTGTGGTTGCATGTCTTGACCGTCAGGTGGCTCGCTGTTAGCGAGTGTTGACAGCACTGGAGCAAGCTGGCAAGCTGGAGCTTTACATCCGCTCCATTACACGCTTAACTGAATCGCGAATCAGCGAACCAATAAGAACAAAACCAACCAGCCCATACTCTCCTTTGTCAGTTCGTTGCCTGCATTTGCGAAGAGTTTAATGAGCAGCCCGGACGGAAATGGCAACAAATGGCATGTAGCAGCGTTTCACTTGTGCGCTCGTCTCTCTTATCGACGATTTGCGGTTTGAGAATTCTAACGCTCGAAAGCTGAAAAATGGGGTCTGACATTCCTGCGGCTTTCAGTCGAGCGTGCTACAAATTGCTTTTTGCGGCTGACCCCCACAAATTGGGCACATGCGGGGGCGCACATTGACCTGGCTACAGACCCGGCTCCAAAAAGGGAGAGAGAGTGAGAGACAGAGAGAGAGAGAGAGAGAGCTCTCGAAGCGATTGGGGAAAGCGAAAGCCCTGCCCATCAGTTGCCAACTCATTCATATTAATGGCGGAAATAAATTCACGAGTCGAGTGCATGAATGATTCAAGTGCGCACTCACATTATTATCACCATTCAGTCGCTCGCTTGCTTGTTGAATCAATCAGAGCTGTTGCAAATACATAGAGGTATTATCTCTATTCAATCGGGCGCAATCATTTAACAGCAATCCATTGGATAAGTCCAGCTAGATGAAGATCTCTTCAACTGACTTTTAATCCAACTGTTTATATATTTAATGTCTGCCTTATGTTAGTCCTTTTGTTATATGTAAATATCCCAAGCAGATGAAATTATAAACTTTGAGAGTTGAGTAGCCGAGCTTGATCTGCTGGCTAGCCTATTAATATTTTATTGTTTGTCTTAAAGATCTTATAGTAACATTATTCTTAAATTTTTTTTGTCTAGCTTTTATTTGCAATAAAATGAAACAATCTGCAAATTCTAAATTTGGGCGTTGGCATTTAAATTGTATCATATGTGTGGCTTAGTAAGGTGTTCGGGTGTGGGGTGACGTGTCCAATTTCTGCGGTGAGGAAGGTCTTTGGTATGGGTGATATCTTTTGGGACGGCGTGTGCCGGTGCTGTCTAGGAGGTTGATGACAAGAGGGTTAATGTGCCTGTCCAGGCGTTCCAGGTGGGCATTGGTCAGCCTGTGAATCTCCTCGTGAACTCAACTCAAGGGACTCTGAGCTCGTTGTGAATCACCACGTTTGAGTGAAGTAGGCTAGCATTGGATAATGTTCTGACAGATTTGTTTTGAATTTTTTTTACATAAACATAGTTTGTTCGGCTGGCAGTGCCTCAAATCTGAATTCCATGGTCCATATGGGCTTCATTGTGGATTTATGTATATATTAGTAGCTTCACATGAAGCCTCAGGGTGGATCTTTTGGTAACAAGCCATAGATGATTTATGTTAAGCTGATTCCTTTGGTTTGTTATGTGAGGTTTCCAAATTAACCAACTGTCGAGTACCAGAGAAAGGTAATTGCCTGTGTCGCTGAGAGGGACGGTTGAGCCATCCAGTGGAAAAGTAACATAATGACAATATTATATAAGATTCTAAGATTTGCCTTATTATTATACAAATGGATTTCTTCAAAATGTGCTATTGCTGAGAAACAATTCTTAGCCAAATACATCTGACACGTCACAGTTGGATTAAAATGAATCTATCAATTCATTCCCTACTCATGTTTTTTTAGAATCATTAAAATCTTGAGAATTCACTTGCTATTCTCAACAATTTCAGCCCATCATGTAGTTACATTCATTTGTATTCGAGTGTCTGCAAATGGATATGGCTTTCAATGAGCAGTGTTGCCGTTTCCGCTTTTTTCCGGTCAGATCTAGCTTTTTATACCCTGAACCCATTAAAATTGGGAAATCAGGGTATAATGGTTTTGCAAAATGTATGTAACAGGCAGAAGGAGGCGTGGCAGACCCCATAAAGTATATATATTCTTGATCAGGGCGACGAGCTGAGTCGATTTGGCCCTGTCCGTCTGTCTGTCCGTCCGTCTGTCCGTCTGTCCGTATGTATGAACGCGTCGATCTCAGAACCTATAAGAGCTAGAGACTTCAAATTTAGCATGATGGTCTGTGTATATAGCGAAAATATCGAGTTTGTTTTATATATTCGATAAATTTTTCCGTTTCAATGATATCGATTTAAAACGTTATCAAGATTCAGTTTTTTGACCATATCTTTTTTGTTTTTAGCTTTTTGTAAATAAAATACATTTTCTATTTTTTCATATTTTGGATACCGGCTCCACATTTCACAAAAAAAATTATTAAAAAAAAAAATTATCAAAGCCACAATTTAATTTTTTTAAATTTTTTAGTGAAAACCGTATTTTCAATAAATTAATAGCATTCAATGCAGAAAATTGCATTTAAATCCGCTAAGTAATACAGAAGTTATTAAAAGAAACATTGTAAAAGCACGCGGTAGCAGCCTGTACGTGTGCACACATACATTCAAATCAACTACGCAGTAATCGGCGCGCGTGCTTCTGTGTGCATGGCATGTATATGTGTGCATGTGTATATGTGTGCATGTGTATATGTGTGCACGTGTATATGTGTGCATGTGTATATGTGTGCATGTGTATAAGCATGTCTGTGTGTATGTGTGCATGTGTATATGCGCGCAGAGGTAATATGTATAGATAAAAGATGTAAGCTAGGTTGTTTTAATCAGCTCGGACTTGGTTCAGGGGAGCTCGTAGTCGGGCAGACCCGACTAGAGCTTTCTACAAAATTGCGGGAAGAATTTGAAAATTAAAAACCGATTTAGCTGGTTTTCAGCTTTTTCTCATTGAGCAAATATTATGATGATTTTTAGATAATATTGAGTAGAAACTGTAAAACTGCTGTGTGGTGAGCAAAAAAAAAAAGGTCGTTTAATGAATATGTGTGCACTATTTAAGTCCACCAACAATTATAATTGTAGCCTGAGCTACAGTGGACCTTCTTACTTGTTTTTTTTTTGCTTAACACGAACAATTTGACAGAAATTAATTATTTATTAATTTATTAATTAACAAATTTGACTTATTTAACTTCAAATTTGCAAAAATCATACAAAATTTTGTTCGAAAACAGCCTTTTTCCCAGCTTTTTTCGCTAAACATTTTGCTTGTTTTTGCGTGTTTTTCGGCAACACTGTCAATGAGGAAGTCTTTGAGAGCGCTGCCATATTTCTGCAGAAAATTATTGATAACAATAGCGATAACGATTTCCGATACCAATGGCGATAACCAGCTGGCATTGCAATTAAAGCGGGATTTATATATTAAATTTATGAATTCTCAAACGCCCCTAAAGCTGAAGTCCAAGCTTCAGCTGTTGCAGCTTGGGTCGTAGGGATTGTGGATTGGGGGATCTGCAGTTAGGACTTAGGACTTAGGGCTTGGACCTTGGAGCTTGAAGCTTAGAGCATGGTCTTGCCGTGCATTTTGCCAAGGCATGCAATTATATTAACATATTCAATTCAATTTGTTTACTTTGAATTGTCGAAGGCAAGTGGGCAGCCAGCGAAGCGCAATTATTTATACAAGCGCATTTATGAGGCATGCGAAACACAGAGCAGCAGCATTCAAGAAGAGGGGCTCTCGAATGATTACAGCGTTGGGAACGTGGCTATTACAAACAATATTAACTCAGAGCGCCCGCAACGAATACTAGCAATCGTTGCAGCCGTGTCCAATTGCAGCAGCAGCAGCAACATGGCAAACATGAGCAACATTGACAACGACAACGACAGCAACAACAACAGCGACAACAAATGTAGCCACGATGTATGAAATAGGTGGCAAGCAGAGGTCGCGGAATGTGTAGCGTGTTCTCAACCAAAGCGACAGCAGCAGCAGGAACAAGAGCAACATCAACAGCAATAAAAGCGAAAAAAAAACAGCGACAACAACAGCGGCAATAAGAGCAGTAGTAGGAACTGCAACAGCAAATTCAGCATCAGAAGCTCTACGGACAGCAGCAGCAGCAGCAGTAACAAGAGCAATAGCAATTGCAGCAACAACTGCAACAGCAACAAGAACAAAATAGCAACGTAGGGAGTCGCCTCTTTTTATTCTTTCTGTTTTTTTGTTCCCTGCTGCCAGTTCGTGTTGTACAATTGGCAATCTGCATGAGAATCCCAGCTGCAGTTGCCACTGCGGTCTGTTGCCCGATTGCTGGCACATCTTCAACTACAGCTGGGAATGAAATGCGTTTGAATTGCGGCAGTGAGCGGGGAGCCAATTACATGGCACAGTCGAGCGATCTGGTTGGCCAGATAAAATGCAGTGCGCATGCGTTGCGCATTTGACGTCATTGCCACCGCGTTGCCCCCAGTTGCTAGTTTCAAGTGGCAAGTGGCAAGTGTTGTCTGCTGCACAGTTCACGATTCCGTTTATTTATAGCTAAATTGAGTTTATTTTTGGGGCGTCCTTGGCTTAAGAGCAGCGCACTTCTAATTTGACTTGCAACCGACAATGTGGCTGCCACAATTCTGTTGCAATTGCTGGTGCTGCTGCTGCTGTTAGCTGTAATTGCGATTGCTGTTACTGTTGCCACTTGGCACTGGTAGCTGGAATCAGCTGCTAAGTATCGCCTCTAGCTGGCAGGAAGCGGCAGCTGTTGCTGCAACGTCTCACATATGTGGCGCCACGCAGCAGCAATACTACAAAAATTTACTCAGTGTTTGGGCTGCTTTGGTGGGCGTTTTCCAGAACCCAGAGCGTTAAATCAGTGCGAATGCAACTAACACTGATAACAAATGCACATTTTACATGTATTGAAATGAAGGTTAGCGTGCACGACAGCTAGATACCCTGTAATGTGATATAGAGCTAATCAAGCGTGACGGAAATTTGATAAAAGTGCGATTTTTAAGCAGAACAGGTAAATTATTAATTGACATTTATAAATCTGCTTACATCTGCGGAGTTATCTAAAATAGGCAAGAAAGAAATATGATGTATTACAATTTTTGGGTACAAAACAGTTGAGATATCAATTAATATGTATACACATATTTGCACATTTAATCGATCCCTTCGAAATTTGTGTTTCATTCTTCTTTGTCTTTTATTCATTGAAAGAGATTCCAATCGGTGAACGATATTAAACGGTTTAACTTAAAGGAGTTAATGTTTATATTTGTTGTTGTTTATATTTTAAAGGCTAATAATAGTAGGTAATCATATCGACTGACCAGAAATATATATGTACAGTTGAACTGGTACAGGGTATAACTAGGAAGAAAAATGATGAGTGCAATATGCAATGCTTGGTATATGGGCGTGAGTATGAGAATGGATGTGCATTTTCGAATGGCTATGGCTATGGGAAAAAGTATGAGTGTGAGTGTACTCATCCCAATCTGCTGTTGGCAGTCTTGGCTGCTGCCCTGCTGGTCAGTGGCGCGTACTTAGTTAGATGGATGATGCAGAGCTGGGAAACCGGCAATCAAGCAAATTGTACGCTTGCCCCCCAATGGCAAGCCAATGTTCGGGAGTTCGGAAGGGAGCCAACTCGGCTTGGACTGACTCTACATCTCGTTCACCGTCTCTGTCTCTATCTCTTGCTCTCTCTGGCTTTGGGCGCCCTGTGGCTGAACAGCAGGCAACAAGCTAAAGGTTATCATTAGGCACGTTTACTTCCTCCTCGCGTACGGCCTCTAATTACGAGGCAGCTGAGCAAGTGAATGCCACAGCCAGTTGCTAGATAGTAGTTGATGAAGAAAAAGAAGAAGAACAACAACAACACATGAACAAAATTAGATGAGCGTAAGAAGCAACATGAAATGAATGAGGTAAAGGCAAAGCAAACCCAGCCAAAGGTCATTCCGTCAGCCCAATCAAAAAGAAAAGCCCGAAACAAAAGCTGAGAAAAAGAAAGAAAGATAAACAAATAATTATAATAGTTCATAAGACTACAGACAATACAGAATTAATGGCCAAAAACCAGAGAGACAAAAAGAAGAAGACCAGCAAAACTGTAAATTAGATGACTAACAAAATAACAGTGACAAAGCGAATGGAAAAAAAGTGAAAGTAATAATATGCAATTAACTCAATTAAAGTGAAATGAGAGACGACAACAAAGAAAAGGCCAAAAGAGAAGCAGTGAAAAGAAGATATTGCGAAAGGCCAACGGCAGTTTTTATACCCTGAACCCATTGAAAATGGGAATTCAGGGTATAATGGTTTTGTGACAATGTATGTAACAGGCAGACACCACAAAGTATATATATTCTTGATCAGGACGACGAGCTAGAGATTTGAAATTTTAAATATATATTCGTGTATACCATACGCAGGACAAGTAACAATTGGTATTGTGACTTCGTTTTTAAGTCATAAATTAAAGGCCATATAAGATAGAGCCACCAAAATTACTACGTAGGTCTCTGTGATGAAAATAAATATAATGAAAATTTTAGACTTTGGATACCACCCCCTAATGGCCATAAAATTGAAAAACCGGAAAAACCGAAACACTAGGGAGTTGAGATTTTGCATATATACACATTTGGATGTCAATATTATGTACTAATAATTTCATTGAGAAAACCCATTTAGAACCGAACCATATGCTGCTCAGAATGCAGCCCAAACGCAGCTGCTAAATAAACTCCGGTGTGTGTTGTGTGTGCATGTATATGTAAGCGTGAGTGTGTGCGAGCGCAGAGGGTAATATGTAGAGATAAAAGATGTAAGCTAGATTGTTTAAAACACCACGTCGTACTTGGTTCAGGGGATACCCTAGTCAGGTAAACCCGACTAGAGCGTTCTTACTTGTTTATTTTATTTTCTTTGGTATAAAAAGTCGAAAGACAAGCAATACAGCCGTCCATAGTCGAGAGAGATATATGTACATACATATGTTAACACAAGAGAAGTTACAGTTTTAATTAGTCCAAGCGACAGCTATATTATATGGGCTCTACTTGAGCGAGCCTCCAAGCCATTCGTATCAATCATATCATGTTCCGTTCCCAAATTAGAGGTTAATCATTTTTGTAGCTTTCTTCTTCGATCTTTATTTCAAAAAGATAAGTGTATAACTGCTTATATAGGCTGTTCGGTTAGGCTAGAGACTAGCTTATTCTCGGCATATGAGTGAGGAATTGAAACACACATTATAAAAAGAGATGTGCGTAAGGTAAGCTTAAAAGGGGATTTGTTGTTATAAGAGAAAGAGTTTTAAGTATTTTCTAATTTTATCTATATTTAGATTGATTTATTTGATAATATTGCTTTTATACTATATTTAAATATAGTGTTGGAAAGGTGTTTCACGTTCATATATTATTTTTTATTTGCTGCTTAACAGTTCAACACTAGTAATTAACACTTCTGGCGTTAACCAACACTGTGTAAAATAAACTCGTTTGCTGAACATTGAATGGAAACTGAAGTTTGAATACAAAACAAATGCCTTAAGCAGCTGACTTTCCAGGTAACTCACTTCCTTTTGCTGCCCACCTCTGCCCCTCTCACTCTCTTTCTACCCTACAGTGTCTGCCCTCTCTTTCTTTACTTTTTTTTTTGCATTTTGCCACTGGAAACTTGAGGCTCGTATTGAACAAGAAAACTGTTCTAGTCGCATTGCACAAGTGTCGTGTGATTGAGTGTGTGTGTAAATGTGAGTGAGGACGGATGTCTTGGCCTTACAGCTTTGGCGTTGCAATCTGTTCACCCCGTTCGCCGACTGTCCACTCCATTGGCGGCGGAAATGGAGGCCTTTTCATATTTTTTCAATTTGTTGTCACAACACGCGAGTGTCTAAGTGAATGAGTGC
This sequence comes from Drosophila gaucha, assembly GCA_035045545.1. Classification (NCBI taxonomy): domain Eukaryota; kingdom Metazoa; phylum Arthropoda; class Insecta; order Diptera; family Drosophilidae; genus Drosophila; species Drosophila gaucha. The sequence goes on from JAWNOY010000040.1 coordinate 34,877, forward strand.
ATTTGTGAATGTGCCCTCTCTCTCTCTTTTTGTGTCTCTCTGTGTTTGTGTGCGTTTATCTACTTGTTGCAATTATGCAATTTTCAATCATCACAGTTTAAAGATGCGCAACGTGCAATCGTTCAAGTTGAAGCCCCTGCCACAAGCATTGCGCGTGTGTGTGTGTGTGTGGCTTTGCGTGTCTTTCGCCTATAGATACGTCGAGTCCCAGTTCCATTGCTCCGTTTCGCAACGCAATAGAAGTGCAATGCAATAATTGCTATCGAACAATGGAATATCGCAAAACATATCAAGGCGCAACACCTGAACGTGCTGCCAGCTGCATGCAACATGCCTGGCTATGTGTGTGTGAAAATATTAAGAGTTATAATTAAAAAAGAGGAAAGAATAGATGGTAGAAAAGCGTGAGCAAAGCTAACTGCACGAATCGACCGACTGCCGATCTTTAGCTGCTGCAACTAAATGCTCTGCCACCTGGACCACATGCATATATCAGCTAGCAGGCAACAATTCAGTGCAAATGAAATACGAAAGGAGGATTGGGAGCAGGCCTCTCAAAATAATGACTGGCAAATTGCACTAATACTGACATGTGACAGCATCCCAAACTGAGGCAAGGCTGTGACATTGCCAGTGGCTGTGGCAAATTTAATGACATTAATAAAGAAACTGTGGCAGTCATCTGCCACCTGCCACCGGTCACTTGCCAATAACCCACTGGCAACGACCTAGACCAGACCATGTGAATCTAGGAAATAATTGCTAAACAGTTTTTTTGATGTATTAATAAAGTTAGACAGTTTATTAATTATTATTGGCAAAGGATATGGAATGGAACGATTGGAACTTGAAGCTAGGAACTTATTCCTCTAGCTCCTCTTTCGTATTTTATATTATACTTATTTTATTTTTATTATACCCTGAACCCATTGAAAATGGGAAATCAGGGTATAATGGTTTTGCAAAAAGTATGTAACAGGCAGAAGGAGGCGTGGCAGACCCCATAAATTGTATATTTTCTTGATCAGGGTAACGAGCTGAGTCGATTTAGCCCTGTCCGTCTGTCTGTCCGTCCGTCTGTCCGTATGTATTAACGCGTCAGAAACTATAAGAGCTAGAGACTTGAAATTTTGCACGAAGCTCCATGTATACAGCGCGCATATCGAGTTTGTTTTTGATATTCGATAACTTTTCCTGTTTCACTGATATCGATTAAGAACTTCATCAAGATTCAGTTTTTGGACCATATTTTTTACGTCTTTTTATCTTTATTTAGGTTCTTAAAAATAAAATACATTTAATATTTTTTTTTATATTTTGGATACCGGCTCCACATTTCACAAAATCAATTTTTTCAAAAAAGAAATTATCAAAGCCACAATTTAATTTAATAAAATGAAAGAAATCAATGCTTAAATTGTAATTAACATCTGTTTAGTAAAATAGAAGTTATTAAGCAAAACACTTTGTCAATCTACGAAAGCACGCGGCAGCTAGCGTCAATACGTGTGCAGCGCACACTGTGCACACAGTCAGTCTATACGTGTGCATAAATACATTCAAATATGTGCATTTTTCTTTGAATTTTATTTCTTAAATCGCAATTTCAGTTTCATTGTAATTCTCGCCGCTGCTACTTTAGTGACGTCTTTGTCACTGAGAAGAATATGAAGAGTGTGGTGTTATGGTTAGAGATGGCGGCTTGCAAGCGAGGAGTTGCAGGTTCAATTCCCGCTGCTGGCAATATTTTTTGTTCAAAATCAAGTTTTTTTTACTGTTGCATTCATATTTTTCTGTATGTATGTAAACATGCAAACTCGAACAAAGTTTCAGGGAATCTCGTAGTCGCGCAGTCCTGTCTAGAGCGTTCTTACTTGTTTTTATACTTATGTATATAGTAATATAACAAGCATACTACCATGCTTGAAGGTATATAACTATATAATTCTCCTATAATTGCAGTGTCAAATATAGCTAAAGAATTTGATATCATAGCCAAAAGTAGTTGTTGTTTTTTATATGTATATGTATTTCCATTGACAACAAATGACTTAGAACACAAACTTGTTCGATAGTTACTGCATTTACGGTCAAACGATTCTCTCTATTTGCCTGTATGTGCGTGTGCTATTAAATGCCGTTACTAATTTGTAAAGTTGACACCCACTTAAAATGAGCGCACAAAACGAGTCCAGGCATGGCATGCCACACCCCCCGCTTCAGTCGCCGCATCCCAAGCGATGCACATTATGATTGAAAGAGAAACAGAAACAGGCTGACTGCCTGCCATGGACAGTGTGGACTGGCCGGGATGTGCCACAGGTGTTGCATCTGGCAGTTGCTGCAGCAGCAGTAGTAGCCGCGTTCAATTTAAAAGCCAACGTTGCGAACTTGATACCAAAAGTGCAAATCGGAACCAAAACAAGTAAGAACGTTGCAGTCGGGCGCCACCGACTACGTCAGACTCTGTTCCTGTTAAAGGTGTGTAGGCTCAATAAATATGTAGACCGTCCGTCCGTCTTTCCGTATGTTTGAATGCGAGATTATTGAGATTCCTCTTCTGAGCATGTCTTTTACATCAATTTAGCTACAGTCATAAACTTTTACATATAGCTTTTTTAAGATAAAATACTATTTTGGTTTTTATATATTTTGGATACTGGCTCCACATTTCACAAAATCAATTTAATATAAGTTCAGTTGCAAATAAAGCCACATTTACATTTTTTTTTAATTTTTTAGGTAAAACCGTATTTTTAATAAAATATAAGGATTTATGCAGAAAGTTTTATCAAAATCCATTAACAAACATAGAAGTTATAAAAAAATAAAAAGAAAACATTTTTTTAAATGATAATACCACGCGGCAGCGATGGGAATCGAACCTGGGTCACGCGCTTTGCATGCCACCGACTCTACCCACAACACCACGGCGTCTCTTGCGCGACTATGCGCCAAACTGAGTTTGGAAGTGTTTTGATTTGGTTAAACAGACTTGCGTTGTGGTAGCGAAGACCCTGCTTCAATCCCCAGTTAGGTCAACTAGAATTTGTTTTACGGAGGCTTACATTATGTTTATTATTTTTATTTTTTTTTCGTAAATTTAAATTTCATGAACAGTAACCCACATGTCAAATTTGGATGCTCTACGTCTAAGACTGTAGGAGATACAGTTTTACCCTATTTGCCACGCCCCAAATGGGCGTAGCTATATATAACATATATTTTTGGGTAGAGGTAGGATACTAGTATATATATTCCAAGTCCCAACTCTTTGACGGAAATATTGCCGAAATTATCACGGTTTTAGTAAAAGATATAGTAATTCCCGATTTGCCACGCCCCCAGAAGACGTGGATACATAACTTTTGACTTATCTTAAGAGGAGGTCAACAGTATCCCACATGCAAAATTTGGACGCTGTAGCTCCAAAACTGTAGGAGATACAGTTTTATCCGATTTGCCACGCCCTTAATGGGCGTAAATATCTATAATATATATTTTTGATTCCGAGTGATCTACTTGCACATGTATTTCAAATTTCAAGTCTCTAGGTCTTAATACGCTCAAAATATTATAAGATTTATACAAATCGCTATATATATATTCCCGATTTGGTACGCCCCCAGGGGGCGTGGGTATATAACTTTTTGATCTAACTTAAGGGAAGGTCAACAGTAACACACATGCCAAATTTGGATGCTCCAGCTTCAAAACTGTAAAAGATATAGTTTTATCCGATTTTCCACGCCCACAATGGGCGTAGATATATAATCTATATCTTAAAACGTCCGCGTAGTGTACACGAATATATATTCTAAATCCCATTTCTTAGACTGCAATATTGACTAAAATAACAGCGTTTTAGTCTTAATAGATGTAGCATTTCCCGATTTGCCACGCCCCCTGTGGGCGTATCGGAAAAATACTCAAACTTGATCTGACGCGGATACACACGAGTATATATTCCAAATTACAAGTCTCTAGCTTCTATAGTGTCCAAATGCTGCGCGTTCATACAGACAGACGGACAGACGGACAGACAGCAAGACGGACATTGCACAAATCCAATAGACTCTTTTTCCCTCTGGGAACAGAGTCTAAAAAAGAAACAACAATAAAACTGGCCGAAAAAAATCGCAGAGAAAGGCGCTGGACCAGGTACGCGGCTGCCTGATTGCCTGCCGCTGGCCAAAGTTATTTGTGTTTGTTGTTTTTGCAGCTAGAACTGGAAATTTATTGCATAACAAGTTGAGCGCGGCGATATCACATGCTAGCCTGAATTGCTGAGGATGTGGCCAGGCACAGAGCTAGGTCCAGGCTCAAATTTAAGCTCTGACTGCCCAAGGTTGTTTAGCCACACTTAAGAAATAGGGATACTGGCAGCAGCTGCAAGATGAGCGGGATGAAAGGATAGAGGGAAGCGGCGGGATGCTGGCCTAGGGTAAACATATTTGAAAGTGCATCGCGAGTTCGTCTGATGCAAGCGCAAGATATGCGGGCAACAAAATGAAAAAAACGGGTGTGGCATTGCCCACGCTGCGGCTGCGACTCCGACTGCGACTGCAACTGGATGCCAAGTTAGGGGCATTCAATGCTGGGTCACACATTTCATAAATTCTTCTTGGAATGGCGAACAGATTGTCTGCGCCATGCAAATGCAGCTGTCAGCGAGAGAGAGAGAGAGAGAGAGAGAGAGAGAGAGAGAGAGAGAGAGAGAGAGAGAGAGAGAGAGAGAGAGAGAAAGAGAAAGAAAAAAGAGAGAGAGAGACTGGCAGGCGGCAGCAAAAGGGAGAGCGAGAAAGGGAGCTGGCATTGTAGGTGTGGAAGAACGAGCAATCGATCGTTTAATTGACTGGGCGCATGTTTGGCAACTTGATTTTGATCAGCTGTGTGGGCCGCAACTCGTTCGTGGAAGCGGCGACTCCACACCACGGCCACAACCTGGCCAACTTTGCTACGCGGAAGATATGCCACAAAAAGCCATTAGCCATCAGCAACAGCAGCAGAAGCAGCACAACCACCACCAGCAACAACAAACAACAGGAGTCATTAGAGCGCATTTGAGTCGCGGAATGTGGCAAAAAGATGCACCACAGCTATGGCCAGCAGACAAAAGAGATGAGCGTTTGTGGCAGCCGGGGCAACTGTACTGCAAGTGGTGCAAGTGCAGCGTTCCATGATTTATGGAAATTATGATGATGATGCGGCTTCAATGCGTTCACAAATTACAATTAATTGCAAGCGCTGACCCCAGCTATGCCAAGTCCACAATATTGCAGCCCCTTCGTTTTACCTCATCCTCCTCCCCCTTCCCCTCATTACCAATGCGCACTCTGGCCAACAAGTGAAACTCATTTGGCCCTTAAGCATAAGCTATGATAGGCTATTTGATCTATTGAACCAACAAATAAAAGTGCTTAGCGGCACCAGAAAGCTATAATTAGGCAAGTTCTAATAATGGGATAATACGAGTCTATATATATCAACATCTAGTTAAGGAGCTAGCTTCAAAATGTATTTATACAATGAAAGTTGATTTTTAACACGCATTACATTAATATTAAGACTTAAATGACTTTAAGACTTTACTTAACATAAAGCTCTCGGAGAATTGAAAGCTTGTCATTAGCTTAAACCTTGACCGACAGCAATAATCAATATGAAAAACTCATTTCCAGAGAGCTTTAAGCTCCTTGAGCTTCGAGAAGTCACCTTGTTATAAGCTTTTACCTTGGCATATACTCTGAGCTTGTAAAGCTTAACTTAAGGCTTTCTGTTTCCTTAAAGATTTCCAGGTGCAGCACTTGCTGAAATGTCACTTAAAGCCACATTTTGAGTGGTATATATATATATATAACTGAAATACGTGTATATAAATAATAAAATATTATAGAATGTATACATATATATATCCAGTTGGACATGACAGCTTGTTATGACAGACTTAGCTATGTTATCTTATCTGCAGGACCTGTTAGCTGGTTAGCTGGCTTGTTGCTTTGTTTTGTGCTGCAGCGTGTATTTTTAGCCAAGACATTGGCTCATTACAACAAGCTCTGACACTTTACCACCTGCAAAAGTTTGCTGGCGCTACACCAGCATCAGCTCATTAAAAATTGTTGCAATTTAAAGTTGTGGAGGCCTATTTATAAATGCACTCGCGCGGCCGCACGACAAGACAATCAGGACATGGAAATAATTGAATGCATCACAGCCGACGAGAGAGAGAGATAGAGGGGGAACAACGGCAACATTGGCATTGCTAAAGATGCCACATGAAGATGACCAATTTGCTTGCAACATGGCAACATGCCACAGCAAGCCGGCTCGATAAGCAAAAGCGGCCAGCTGTGTGATTGTGTGTGAGTGTATGTGTGTGCTACTAAGTGGCCCATTGTGGCTCATTTTGCAGTTGCAATTTTAAAAACCAGCATTTAATTAAACCACAGCGGGATAGAGGGGGAGCTACATGACAAGAGAAGAAGGGGGAAAGGGGGTTTTGGGGATGGAGGCAGCCGCTACGGATGGGAGGTAAATGCCGCACGTGACGTTGCAACTGGCAGTGGAATGGAATGCCACGTTGCATGCTGAATGATTGTGCATGTTTTGTATGTGTTGTGTTTGTTAAGAATTATGTTGTGATTTTGATGGCATTTTACACACACATACACACACACACACACACACACACACACACACACACACACACACACACACACACACACACACACACACACACACACACTCACACACTGGCACACACCTTCTTTATTTGCAGTTGGTAAATTTAGGACGGAACGGGGCATAGCGAAAGAGGCAACTAGTTAAAGCATGGGCCGCATTTGATTATCAATGGCGCTAATGCAAAAAACCAACTAGCACGACTAACAGATGCACTGTAAAAAGTAATCTTTGAGTAAATGTATGGAATATTAAGATCGTACTAGCAATATCAGCTAGATGATTTATTTATAATATATATATATATATATATATATATATATATATATTCATATTATATATGCTACTGTATATCCTACTATGTATTATATTATTGACTGCAGAAGCGAGCTGTAGTTTCCGTCATGTGGAAAATGTTGTTTTTTACAGGGTATTCTTAATGTGTGCAACAGGAACAGGCTGTGGCATGATTGATCGTAGTAACAATGTTGTCATTTTCCAATGTGTTTGCTTAAACATTAATAACAACACTCCGATTGCAACAGCTGCCGCTGTCGCTGTTGCTTTTGCTGCTGTTTGAAATGAAAGACTCAGGTAAGAAACATGCGCTGATTTACTATATGCATAAAACTATGCGCGCCAAATGTTTTGATGGCCAACTATGCAGCTGCTGCTGGTATTGCCGTTGCTCATCATTTATTACAATTAAATGGAAATTGCTGTTGCTGCTGCTATGTCAGCGGCAACTGTTGCTCTGGCTGCTTCACAAGTCAGCTATTAGCCTTTAATGGCCAATGCGAACAAAAAGATGAGCTTGGCATGCAAAGATTAAGCTATAAGATCACTGGGCGCCTCGTTTGGCACCTAAAATTGTTTCTGCTGATGTTCGGCACTAACTGTATGCACCATTAGGCAAATCGGCTTAGAAAGCCAAATGCCAGCAATTGAAATTGCTGAAAAAGAAATTACGGACATTTGTAACAATTATTTTCCATTATCAATGAAATGAAAGCGCCGCCTTTAAAAAACTAGAGGGATGGGCTAACTTCGGCCATGCCGAAGTTTGGTAATACCCTTGCAATTGTAAAGGATATAGATATAGTTTTCTCTGATTTGCCACGCCCCCCAACAATTGGATATATATCATTTTTGGGCAATCTATTGAGCATGGCAACAGTAACTTATATATCAAATTTTGAAGCTGTATCTATAAGACTTTGGAAGATTTAGTTTTCTCCGATTTGCCACGCCCCCAAGAGGCGGATATATATAATTTTTCATAATTTTGTCAAAACGGTCAATCCTAACGTCTGTGTCAATTTTTGGAACTCTAGGTGTAAAATTGTAGAAGATATAGTTTTTTCCGATTTGCCACGCCCCTAATGGGCGAAGATATATATTCTTTATCTTTTTTTCTAGGGATGGTTGATACAAATATATGTTTTAAGTTTCAAGTCTCTGGCTTTAACAGCGTCCAAAATATTGGAGAATTTATGTTAAGCTCTATATAGACTTTCCCGATTTGCCACGCCCCCATCAATTGGATATATATCATTTTTGGGCAATCTATTGAGCAGGGCAATAGTAACCTATATATCAAATTTTGAAGCTGCACCTATAAGACTTTGGAAGATATAGTTTTCTCCGATTTGCCACGCCCCCAAGAGGCGGATATATATCATTTTTCATAATTTTGTCGAAACGGTCAAGCCTGACGTCTGTGCCAATTTTTGCAACTCTAGGTGTAAAATTGTAGAAGATATAGCTTTTTCCGATTTGCCACGCCCCTAATGGGCGTAGATATATATTCTTTATCTTTTTTTCTAGGGGTGGTTAATACAAATATATGTTTTAAGTTTCAAGTCTCTGGCTTTAACAGCATCCAAAATATTGAAGGATTTATGTTAAGCACTATATAGACTTTCCCGATTTGCCACGCCCCAAGTAGGCGTGGATATATTATTTTTTGATCAATCTGAAGGGAAGCCCAAAAGTTTATTACTTTCCAAATTTGGATGCTCTAGCTTCAAAACTGTAGAAGATATAGTTTTATCCGATTTGCCACGCCCCCAAAGAGCGTAGCTATATAATCTATATCTTTTTGTATTTGGGTGCATATCAGGAGTATATATTCCAAATAGCAAGTCTCTGACTTTAATAACGTCGAAGTTATCCCACTAAAACATTTCTTAAAACCGATCTGTCCTATGGGAGCTATAGGATATAGTCATCCGATCCGGATGATGCCGAGATATACAATGCCTGCAGCACATTCCAGCCTATGTGCAAAATTTCAGCTCTGTAGCTCTTATAGTCTCGGAGGAGATTGCGTTGATCCAGACAGACGGACAGACGGACATGGCTATATCAACTCAGCTCGTCTTGCTGATCAAGAATATATATACTTTATATGGTCGGAGATGCTTCCTTCTCTGCGTTGCAAACTCCTGACCAAAATTAATATACCCTTTTTGCAAGGGTATAAAAACACAAGCCAAAACAGCCATCCCCCCACCTCTCCTTTCCTCCTCGATCCGCACCACCCCTTGGTTGATTGTGGCACCTGACCCTGTTCGTAGTTTTTAACTGAATTGATAGAAAGCGGGGAAAACCAATAAGAAAATTGAATATGCTCGTAATGTGCGTAAATTAAGAGATAGAAAGGGGAAGAGATCTAAAGCGAGAGAGAGAGGTAGCAGAAAGTGATAAAGGCTACACTGTAGAAACTGCTGGCAGAGCGAGCGGAACACAGAGCGACAGAGAGAGATACGCGACTGAATGAATGAGTGTTATTTGTTTAAGTTGGCTTTAACAGCTTGCGGCCGTTGCCGTTAGTTGACCTGGTTAACAGCCTGAGATAAGCGTTAGAATACAGCAACAACGGAAATCAAGCAACGACAGCAACAGCAACAACTACAACAGGGCACCAGGCAACTAAAGATCTTTGAGAAATGACTACATAACTCAGGTCGCAATCGCAGTTGTAGTCGCTGCAGCATATCAGCCTCCGCTGAGAGCAGACAGCAGATCAGCGATGCGATAACAGCAGTTGTTGCTGTTTCAAATTGTTGAAGTTGCTGCTGCCCACTACAATAGGATTTGGATTTGAATTGGGCAGCAAATTGTTGGCACGAAAGGTCGCCACATAATCCGCAACAGTCAGCGCCAAAAAGGCACGCACGTAGCAGCAGCAACGCTCCACCATGGCATAAGTGGACGAACGCGGCTGCCAGGGCTGTCATTAGGCGCATCATCATCATCATCAGACGACTGATCATCATGATTTGATCAGGGCTTAATGATAATGCATTTGGCATTTTGTTTGCTCAATTGTCGTGATGCACGGCAACAACTGCAACATAGACACTGCATGTTAATGACGCACATTTGACGAGGATAACGCTGAAAATATGCAGAGCTAGCTCTCGCCTCTCTAACCTCGATATGTTATTAGTTATGACATTCTCAGTACTTCCTCTTTTGTTTCTAGTTAAGTGTATTATATATAGTATGTCGGAAATGATTCTCTTTTTATGTTTTTTATGTAATCGAGCTTTGAGAAAATTTGCTGTTCAATTAATATATGTACATATACATATAAAGAAAAATACTTATAAGAAGTATGTATGTAAAGAATTTAAAAATACTACCTGTCGATAAGCTTTAACTGTGTTCACAACTTAATTCACCATCAAGAAACGTAACAGTTTTTTATTCAGCGCAATTAAATCGATGTCAATCAAAATTGTTTAGCTAAAACTTAAACTTTACACTGTTGAACAAGTTTTCGACAAGCGTCGAGCATCAAGACATCTTTCAGCCGCTTGATACATACATACATACATAAATAATGGCTATCGATAAATGCCTGTTTCGTTTGCACTAAACAATTCCAAATCTTCTTATAGTGAGAGGTATTTTAAGTTGCACCCAATCAAAGTCCTGGGCAACATTTATGGTCGTACTAATCGATGAATTAACGCAATGTCAGCCTTTCCACTGTTCCACTTGGAGCAGGTGTCAAGATACATAGGGACAATTGATCGCTAGGAAAGTGCGTTGGCTGGAAAACGATCCAACTACTGACTCTTTCTCTTTTTGTTTTTTTATTGACAGCGTGTTGCAGTTGCATCGATTAGAAGCCAACACACAAACACACACACACACACACATACACATACAGAGACAACAAGCTAGCAAAGGCGGTCATATCACATGGAAGTGGGCCAAGTTGTGTGCCGACGACGTCAAGTCCCACACACACACACACGCGCGCACACTCATACAGTGCCATGATTCGAGCACAACTGCTTTAGACTTAGTCGACTTGCCTGGTCATGCAAATGTTTAAGTGTTTCTGGGTCAGCCGGATATTCGAGTGCATTTTTGGCTGTTAGTTTTCTTTAGCTTTTCAGCTTTTTGCTTGGTGTCTCATTTGGCATTTGACGCGATCTTGGCAGCCAAATCCAACCAGTTTCGTGTGCAACATGCAAAGCGCTGTCTATTACACCCCGCGCCCTCTGTTGCTACGCCCACCGAGCCAGCTGGTTGCCAGTCAGCAAATTAGTTTTTGTGGTCAGACTGTTTGCGCATGTGCTTATCGATAAATTTTCCCTTTCAAGTTATCTTGCTTTTGAGTTCTCAATACTCAGGCCGCAGATTGATCGATTTCTCTTTAACTGGTTTGTGATGACGTTCTGATTATTTTGTTGATGGTTGTTATTATCTAAGCTAAATTTTGAAAATACATTTATCGATAACTTTCATATACTGTTGAATACTTTGGTTTTCTCTTAAATATGTAATTTTCAAGAGAAAAAACTGACATAATTTTGAAATGTTTTTTTGTTGTTGTTATGTTCATCGATGGTTTTTTGTGGCGCATACTCACTAGCGTTTATTTTTACAACCCAATTGCGGTCATTCAATTTGTTCAGTCACCTTAACATTTCACTGTGGCTTACCCCACCTGCTCACTCTTGCTCGCTCCCTTGTTCGTTGAAAGCCAGACTGTTTTGCTCTTTGCTCTGGTTTTCACTTCAGTTGGCATTTCTTTTGCTTTAGTTTTCTTTTATTTTTTTTTTAGACTCTAATTGCCAAGAGTTTGTTTTTTTTGATAATTAGTCGCTTGACTTTGGTTTTCTAGCTGTTGCTGTTGTTGCTGTGTTTTATGTGGAGCAAAGCAACACCTGTGCTGCTGTCTGACTACCTCTCACCCGTTCTCTTCAGTAATCTCTCTATCTCAAACTCTTTCTATATCTGTATATATGCCTATATCTCCCTCTCGCTCTCCACATAAAGTGCGACGTGCGCTGTCAAAAGGTTTCGATTGAACTCTTCGACTCACATTTATTGAAATTTTGATGTCGCTTGAGAACTTTAAATTTTCATAGTCCAAGTTGTTGTTATTGCTGCTGCTGTTGTTGTACATTTATAATGCGCATCGCTGTTGGCACGACCTCAGACAATTTCTGGCCACGGCAACTCGGCGCTGTATACCAATTTTTAGCTCCAATGTTGGCTCATTCACATGCCACTCAGCTTGGCGGAGTAAGGAGTAGACGGGTGGGGGTTAGGGTGAGGGTAAGGGAAGTGGGGGCAACAACATTGGCCGGGATCGTGGCATCAAATTCATTGGCATGCCAACATGTGCTGCTCCGGCCGTTGTCATATGTCCACTGCCCGCCACCCGCCGCCCAGACTTTGTGTTTATTTAGCACTTGGCTGCTCTGCAGCTTTTGCTGTTGCTGCTGATGTTGCTGCTGCTATTCCTTGACAGTCGCGACTTTTTTCTATACACATATTCGCGTACATGTTCCAAATGTCTCAAACAAGGTCTGTCCGTCGCTTCGTTCGTGCAAACGTGCTCGACATGCACAGAATTCAATAAATAAAATGATTTCGGTGAAAGCGAAGCGGGCATAGAACCAAGGCAGAAGTCGTGTCGCAGCTAATGGCCAAGATAGCGCCACAAAAGCCACACAGCCCAAAAGCCCAACAGTCCGACATCAACAACATCAACAACGCCATCAACCCTTCCAATACCCTCCATAAGCTAGGGCATACAAACTTTGCATAGCTGTTGTTTATTTTCGCTAACGCTTTTCCACTATTTCTCAGCCATTAAAGCCACGTTTAGACACGTTCCCATGCATATCTTAAATGAGTTATGTACATACATATATGTACATATATGTAGTTGTAAAGCGACACAAGTCAATCAAAAATTCGCATTGCTCTCCAATTAATTGTCGAGAAATAAGCGACGCTAATCAAATTGATGAAAGCAAAAGAAAAAATTGACTGAACACAATTTAACGAACATGAAATGCAACACATGCCAGAATAATAAATAAGTTAACAACTTTTTTTTTCATCATTTTTTGTTAGCTTACCTTTTCTTTGCACAGAAATTTGCTTTCGTTGTAGGATCTGAAAGTAAAAGCAAAAGTTGTTGAAAAGGTTAATAAGCGAAATTTATGGGAAGCGACAGAGTTAAAAGAAACTTCGATTAAAAGCGGTAAAAGTTTAAAGAAAACAAAAACTATATTTTCATATTTAAGTATATGTATGTTTGTAAACTAAAACTGAGACTATTTCATAGAAGTTGAAAAATAAAGATTTGATAAATTATCTTCTGCTACGCGTTTGTCCCTTAAGTCTTTAATTTTTTTTTTCTGTGCCTTATTCTTGTCTTATTCTTCGGCACTAATCAGATCATAACATGGAAAGCAGCAGCAAATTGGCATAATAAAAGCATGAGCATGAAAATAACCCAAAGCCCGCATCATTCTGGCCGGTATCTTGTTTTTGTTGCCTCAGGGCATCAGCATATCGCTTCGGTGTCGTGGTAAATTACCGTTACCTAATGACACACGAGACGTACTAGAACGGAGCTGTGTAAGGTAGGGTAGGGTAAGGAGGGTATACTGTATAGAGGGCGCTGGCCCGCTTCCAAACGTGCCGCAGACCCCAGCGATGAGATAAGCCTCACAACCACAGCAGCTAAACTGGAGGCTAGAAGCTGAAGCCGCAGCTGAAGCTTGCCCAGAATCATAATAGAGCTGCACATAGTGAAAGTTAATTGAATTGGGCACCTCCTCGTCAGCTGCCTGCCTGCTGGCTGCCTGCTCAGTTAGCCATTAAAGTAGGAACTGATGAGTTGCGTTTACATAATTGGAAGCTAGTGTGGAGCTGTTCACGAACCAGTTCAAATCTAATGACGACTATGATCATAAATGATCGAGTATGGATCTGCGAATATAATAAGCAATAGAGAACTATGGCATGGATCCAGATTCCGTTCACTTTTGCTTAAAACGATCTAGCTCTATTATTTTCATGTAATCAGTAATATGTTTAGATCAAGAGATGATTTTATTTGGTTCAGATATGATTCATTTTGTGCATATTTCACCAAAGCAGTAGAAAGTCTAGATCCATTAGATAAAATTTTACTAAAAACCCATTAAAGATGTTGCTTTAATAAAAATAAGATTTATTTCTGTTCTTAATAAAATATTGCTTATAGGAGCTGATTAGACTTAGATCACAAATTATGGAATTTTGTTCTTTTGCTTAAAATTAAATTACATTTAGCTTAGTTTTTTATGGGTCAACTCTACACTACATTCAGTTTATATCTAATATAGTTATAATTCAGTCAATGGATACCCTGTCCTAGATCTAGTTTAAAACATTGTCGATATATCCTGAGCCGTGTTGGTTTTGATTCTTCCCTTTTTATATCGATCTCAGAAATGCGAAAGCAGTTCAGTTCAGCGCAGCTTATTGCGCATGCCTGCGCACATTTCTAATTCCAGCTAAGCCACGCTGGCATATTCCAACATTCAGCTTTTAGCTATGCTCTGTATAATCTAACGGCTTTATAAATATATAAATCCCGAAAAAAAGAACAATGTTTAACGCATAATCAACTCTCGCAGATCTTACAGGCACAGTTTCACGCTAACTTTGAAATCTGTAACCGAATTGCGTTCGCTTCGCATAAATTGTTGCTGATCCCTCCTTCCCTCAGCCCTACTACTGCCACTTTGCAGCTCTTTATAATAAACAAAAAGGAAATATATATATATATTATATATATTATATGTATTAGGAAAAAAATTGTATGCATGGCAATTTTCCATTTTGAAGCGTCTGCCTCTTGTGTTTTAATGCCATGAATTACATTTGCCTCGCAGTTCTCGCCATCGTCCAAAAGCTCATCGTCCATCCTCTAGACCAGCCTCTTACCATTGTTGTTGTCGACCGCTGAGGTGGGAGGCAGGGCCAAAGCCAAAAGTGAAATATTTTAAACACCAGCGAATATCTATAAGTACGTGCCGATCAGTGGAAGTGTGTCTGTGTGTGTGTATGTAAGTTAGATGATATCTAAGACTCCAAATGCTCTTAGCCAGCTGCTCTCCTTCTGCTTCTACTCGGATGCCATACCAAGTGCCAGCGTTTGGTGTTGCAGTGTCAGTTTTGCATCTGTAAACAGAGCGAAACGTAGCCAAAACACATACACGCATATGTGTGCACCGTTGTTGCAGTTGCAGTTTGCAGTTTGGCAGTTGGGCGTGGACGCGCTAAACAGATTTGCATAGCTACAGCTGGGGCCTAACGGGGCCCAACCTTTTACCGACCCTAAGGTATTTGGTTACCTTATGCAAATTTTCCAAGCAAATTCATGGACATCGCCCAACGGATATGGACTTTGCGGATATTACCATTTATAGCGTACAGATACGGCTATGAACCGTAGCTGAATTCTACCAGGCCACAAGTGTAACTGCAGCAGATATCCGGATACAAGATGCCAAGGGCTTTTAAACTTTTTTTTAAACAACGAAAACATTTCCATTGCTTAAACTGTGAATGAAGTTCTGTTAAAACAGCAGTTACAATAAAATATTATCATATAGCAGATCAATTATTAGCAACTAGCTGCTACATCAGTATGATTTTTTAAGTGATTTACAGCTTTTGACTATTCATGGTCTCTTTTACTAGTCAATCGAAATATACGTCATTATACAATTTCAATTGAACCGATAGAACTATGTAGTTGCGTCGAACTAATCCATTGAAAATCAATCGTGTTGAACGAGTTTCAGATTGCGCTTATATATTACGATCATATAAAAATTAATTCTTGAGCTAAAAGCCACTTTTACAGATGTTAAAAACTAGGTTCACAATTGATTGTCAATGCAGAAACTTCATTTAAAATAATTGATCTATTGATCTTTTACTCTCTTATTCTTTCATAGTATTAAAATTTTAATATGTATGTATGTATCCCACAACTCAAATATCGAGAATATGGAAAACCATCTGCTCGAATCGAGTATCAGTACTATACTCGCATGTGCTACTGATCCTTGTTGATCATCGGAGATAACTAGTACTTATGTAAAGCTCCTCTTTTATCCTTTTTATACCCTGAACCCATTGAAAATGGGAAATCAGAGTATAATGGTTTTGCAAAAAGTATGTAACAGGCAGAAGGAGGCGTGGCAGACCCCACAAAGTATATATATTCTTGATCAGGGTGACGAGCTGAGTCGATTTAGCCCTGTCCGTCTGTCTGTCCGTCCGTCTGTCCGTCTGTCCGTATGTATGAACGCGTCGATCTCAGAACCTATAAGAGCTAGAGACTTCAAATTTTGCATGATGGTCTGTGTATACAGCGAAAATATCGAGTTTGTTTTAGATATTCGATAAATTTTTCCGTTTCAATGTTATCGATTTAAATCGTTATCGAGATTCAGTTTTTTGACCATATCTTTTACATGTTTTTAGCTACAGCTACCAAATTTTCTATTTAGCTTTTTATAAATAAAATACATTTTCTATTTTTTCATAAAAAAAAAATTATCAAAGCCACAATTTAATTTTTTCAAATGAAAACCGTATTTTCAATAAATTAATAGCATTCAATGCAGAAAATTGCATTCAAATCCGTTAAGTAATACAGAAGTTATTAAAGGAAACATTGTAAAAGCACGCGGCAGCAGCCTGTACGTGTGCATACATACATTCAAATCAACTACGCAGTAATCGGCGCGCGTGCTTCTGTGTGCATGTGTATATGTGTGCACGTGTCTGTGTGCCTGTGTGTATGTGTGCATGTGTATATGCGCGCAGAGGTAATATGTATAGATAAAAGATGTAAGCTAGGTTGTTCAAACATCAGCTCGGACTTGGTTCAGGGGATCTCGTAGTCGGGCAGACCCGACTAGAGCTTTCTTACTTGTTTTTATTGCAACCAAGTCTCAATTCATAAACACATCTTAAATGCGTGTAGCCAGCTCGACATTGGAGGGGATTTACTCCATTCAATTCGAACCTATGTGTGTTCTAGTCGTTCAATTGGATGACCCTGCCCCAATTCCCCTCGCCCCCCTCCATCCGTGCTCCTGTGCCTGTGCCCGGTGACTCCCTTGATGACTGTTTGTGCTGCTGGAGCAACAGTTGTTCTTGTTAACCTGGACCCTCTGGTATATGCACACACAAACACAGACATACACGCTTAGTTAGTTGGTGTCTTGTTGCGCGTCCTATAGCAAACAGACAACAGCAAGAAGAATCCTGTACTCGCCTGGCAGGAGCAACAGCAACTCGACACCAAATGGTCGCCATTATCCAAATGGCTGACATGCAACGACATTGATGATGCAGTTCTCTAACCAGTGACCAGCCCAGCCCCACAGCCCACTTTGTCTCTTTCTCTCTCTCTCTCTAAGCTTCTAAGCTTCTCCTTCTTCTCCAGCAATCCAGAGGCAGTTCCTTCAGTTGCCAGTTGCCAGTTTTGGTCTTGATGCTGGTTGTTTGGTCTGTTCTAATTGCTGTTTGTCTCGTGTTTTAGCTCGTTCGGTTTGGGGGATTTGCTCCGTTCTGTCTGTGTGTGTGTGTGTTTCTGTCGCTGGGGTGTTTAACTGCGATTTGAGTCACGTTTCATTACTCGTGATGCCAGACAGTAATCACTTGATTTTCCAGCCATTTGCCGGCCTGTTTTTGGTGTTGACTCTGCCAAAGACAAAGCTGCGGCTGCAAGTATATACCAGAGTCACGTCCAATTTGATTTTGTTTTTCTTTTTTTTTTTATTCTTTTTTGGGTTAGATGGGGCAGCTCTGTTAGCTGTTAGCTACCACTCTACGTAGCTTGTTAGTTGCCCGACTGGCCTATGGCAAATTCTAATTTGGTTTTCCTTTTTGTATATGCTTTGATCTCGGGACGCTTGTCATTGCGCTCGAAATGGACGCTGATCTTCATTTGCGCTCTAAGTGAAGGAGTCAACGGAGCAGTGGCATTGCAGCTGGAACAGTTGCCATGATAATCAATTAACCCTGGTCAAATGGTCAGTCGCCAGACTGGCGCAGCTGTAACTGGAGAGGGGGACTCTGATATCGAGTCATTTCGCATTTGGTTTGTGCTCTTTTGACGTTTTGTCTTAGACCTGATTGCGGTTCGGGTTTTTGTTTTGTTCTTGTTGCCTTACGCGATTTTCTATTTCGTATCGCGGTTAACCTCAAAACACAGCCAGCCATTAACAGCGCATGGAGCCATCTAACAATCCAGACAAGATCGAGAAACAACACTCGCATTCGCAATGGCGAAATGCGATACTTGTTCTTCCACATCTCTGCAATGTTAGTTAAAGCGGTGCTGATTCTCCTTTTCTCCTTTTCTACTGGTACTTCTTCTTCTTAATCTTCTTCTTTTAATCATTTCTTCTTCATAGATATACGTAAGGCTTTTGATGTCAGCTAGTTTTCTAGGTCCACGTATCTGTGACATGTTGGGAGAAATCACATGAAATTCATTTTAAAGTGATCTTCGCTCCATAATCTTCAATTTCGGATCGATTTACAAGCCACAAATATTTTAATTATCATTATAATAACAAACAACTCTGCTCTGGTTGGATGCATTGAACTCACGAAAAAAATATAAATATTTATCTTAATTCATATGCTTTGTGTAAAACGTAAATATAAATAAATCTAAATTATCTAAAGACTATAAGAATAGTCACGAAAGCTGGAGATGTGCTCGTGAGCAGGCACGAAAAATGCATTCAACAACACATTTACAAAAATTTTAATTTAAGTTTATAAAGTGCTGAATGTGAATTCTCTGCTACTTCCTCTTCATCTGTTTTTGTCTTTAGACGATTGTGAGGCACGTATAAAAGATTTGTTTTGAGCTTAATTTTTTTTTTTATTTTGGAAAGGAGACAGAGTCGGCAGCTGGCATTGCGGCTAAGTAGGTTAATTTTGACCGGTTTGTGGCAACTGCAAACGGCATTTGGCTAACCACTGCCGCAATTTTTGCTGCAGTTCTATTTGCAGTTGCAATCGCAGTTGTTCCTGCTGATTGACTGCTGAGCTGCCTTATTAACCTTCTTGTTTTTTTATCTACTTAATGAAGAAAAAAAGAGCAACAACAACTGCTCTAATGATGCAAATGTCAAAGTGGCTGTTGTCGCCCTGTCGCTTACCCCAACTCAACCTAGCCTGTCCTCGTCCTAGTACGTCTTTCAATCCTTGCCCTGTGCTGACATTGAATTCTTCTATCGCCGATAGTACATTGATAGATGCAATTACATATACATAAATATATATATGTATGTGTACATATTGTACTTTAGCTGAAGTACATAGATGCGACGCTATGCAAATGAGATGCAGTCTTCGGCATTGTCAGTTTATTTTAAATATGCACAATATATACGAGTGTGTGTGTTGTGTGTGACATCTTTTGAAACTTTGGAGCAGTTTGACAGTCGCTGCAGCTGAGCATCTTGACGGACTTCGAAGCTCGATTTCGTTTTTTGGACACACTCGATATCATTGAGGATGAACCAACTCTTTTTGGTTTGGTATTTTTGTGTGGAATTTCTTGTTAGCGACGTGATATAATGCCAACAATTTGATACAATTTTCAAATTGCAATTGGCTAACGGAAATTGTCAGTCAATGCAAACCGTAGCATTGTGTACAATGAGATGAATTCACAGAAATATGTGACGTCATGGGAAAAAAGACAACGCAACTCCAACTATAAATAATTTAAGATTGGAGACCTATAGATATATCTAGTAATATTGTTGTTGCACCTGGGCCTAGTTACATAATTCAATAGCTTCTCTTGATTCTATTGTATTTCAATGTGTTCGAGTAAATATCAACAAATATCTTTATATTTGATTTCTTTCTTTTTTCTACTCAAAAATTTTGTACTTTTACTTAACTATGGGTTATTGTTGCTGTTCTTTTGTGATTGTCGTAACGTTTAATCCTCTCAATTCTTTGATTTTACAATAACTTTTTGTATATCTTCCACTTTGATCTCTTTGATTTTATGCTTCAGCTACTAAAAAGTTGTATACATCTATTTCATTTGAGCTTCTTCTTTATCATCGCATTTCTGTCTGTGCTATAGAATTAGTTTGTTTTCAATCTTCTGTCTTTCTCGTAAGGACAACTTTACTTTCATATATATTGAATGCAAACTCTATTTATTGACTCTTTATAAATGGTATCCGAATGAGAACGTGTGCTAGAAATAATCGATTCGGACAGGTACTAGATTATATTATAATCAGAGGTCGTAAACTCTCGTGAGCACATTTTCGTGCTACAGCCATTCCCCAATCGATTAACAGATTTCCTGACGCTGTTATTCAGTTTCACATTCAGTCTGTCTGTTTGTCTGTTTGCTCGTCTGTCAATTTGGACAGCTTGCCTGGTGCTAAGTGCGTTTGGTCCTCCATTGATTTATAAACAATGGCACTTTTCAGCAAGGTTAGGGATTGAGGCAAGCAGGGCTCTTCAGTTATATTTGCATATATAAATATAAATATATATATATATATAAATATATACGTTTAGTTTTGTATGTAGCGTACCACAAAAGGCCGCCTGGGCGAGAGTTTCGAGTTAAAACCAAAAAAAAGGTAACAATCTTAACTGGCCAGCCGAGCGCCTCGTTTGGTATGGCCTTAACTGGGGAGCTGCAGAGCTGAAGAGATGCAGAGACGTGATCTGAACTCGAAGCCATTTGGTGTTGTCGCCGTTCCCAGTTGGCGGTTGCGTGTTATCTCTGGGGCCGCCTTTAGCATAAAACCTAAATAGCGACTGCATTCAAATGAGTCTCACAAACAAACTAAACCAAAGCAACAGCCATGGCCACAACAACGTTCACATCCACATCCACATCCCCATCCCCATCCCCATCCCCATCCCCATCCCCATCCACGTCCACGTCCACGTCCACGTCCACGTCCACGTCCACGTCCACGTCCACGTCCACGTCCACGTCCACGTCCACGTCCACGTCCACGTCCACGTCCACGTCCACGTCCACGTCCACGTCCACGTCCACGTCCACGTCCACGTCCACGTCCACGTCCACGTCCACGTCCACGTCCACGTCCACGTCCACGTCCACGTCCACGTCCACGTCCACGTCCACGTCCACGTCCACGTCCACGTCCACGTCCACGTCCACGTCCACGTCCACGTCCACGTCCACGTCCACGTCCACGTCCACGTCCACGTCCACGTCCACGTCCACGTCCACGTCCACGTCCACGTCCACGTCCACGTCCACGTCCACGTCCACGTCCACGTCCACGTCCACGTCCACGTCCACGTCCACGTCCACGTCCACGTCCACGTCCACGTCCACGTCCACGTCCACGTCCACGTCCACGTCCACGTCCACGTCCACGTCCACGTCCACGTCCACGTCCACGTCCACGTCCACGTCCACGTCCACGTCCACGTCCACGTCCACGTCCACGTCCACGTCCACGTCCACGTCCACGTCCACGTCCACGTCCACGTCCACGTCCACGTCCACGTCCACGTCCACGTCCACGTCCACGTCCACGTCCACGTCCACGTCCACGTCCACGTCCACGTCCACGTCCACGTCCACGTCCACGTCCACGTCCACGTCCACGTCCACGTCCACGTCCACGTCCACGTCCACGTTCATGTTCATATCCGAGCAGCAGCCGCATCCATGTCTACATCCACATCCACGTCTCTCGAATATGGCGCAGGAGAAAAAATAAAAAATGCAAATACATGCACAAGAAAAAAAGAAAACAAAACAAGTAAGAACGCTCTAGTCGGGTCTGCCCGACTACGAGATCCCCTGAACCAAGTCCGAGGCGGTGTTTTCAGCAATCTAGCTTGTATCTTTTACCGGTACATATTACCCTCTGCGCGCACACACACACGCACACATATACATACACAAGCACGCGCGCCGCTTACTGCGTAGATGATTTAGCGGCTGCGCTTGGGCTGCATTCTGGGCAGCATTATGAAATATTCATTGTTAAATAACTTCGGTTCTAGATCTACTTTCTTAATGAAATTTTCAGGACATAATATTGACATCTAGAGGTGTATATATACGAAATCCCAACTCCCTAGTATTTGAAATACGTTTTTTCCACTTATGGGGCTAATGGGGGGAGGTATTCAAAATTTAAAAAGTTTATTATCTGTATTTACATCACAGCAACCTACATAGTCAATTTGGTGTTTCTAGGTATTATGGTCTAAAAGTTATAGCTTAAAAACAAAGTCAAAATATCGATTGTTATCGATAATAAGGAAATAGGATGAGTTATCGAAAAAAAAAATAAACTTGTACTGCGTATGGTATACAAGAATATATATCTAAAATCTCAAATCTCTAGCTTTTGTGGTTTACAAGATCACTGCGTTCATACGGACGGACAGACGGACAGACGGACAGACGGACGGACGGACAGACGGACAGACGGACATGGCTAGATCGACTCAGCTCGTCGTCCTGATCAAGAATATATATACTTTATGGGGTCTGCCACGCCTCCTTCTGCCTGTTACATGCATTGTCACAAAACCATTATACCCTGAATTCCCATTTTCAATGGGTTCAGGGTATAAAAAAAAGAAAAGATTCGAATACGATGGAGCAGTGGACAGCAGTCGCTGGCCACTCGGCAGGCTGAGCGTTTGGTTTGGCTGCCGCGTGGGCGCAGTATGTGCCACAAATGGTTGCATCAAACCCCGCTAAATCAGCTCAAATGCCGCACAGTGTGCAAAAAAAATATTATTGTAAATTCCATTTATTAATTCGAGCATGAAAGAGGAATGCAATTTGTAGAATGTTTAGTTTCTTGTTGCAGTGTGAAGACTTGAGACCGCTTTGCATTTTGCAGCTTGTTAAAAGCATACTCAATAATTGCAATTATTTCTCATATTTTATGAGCACATTTCAATAATGAAGCCACCAGATACCAGACAGACAAAGTCAAAGCCAAAGTCGAAGCTGAAGTCAAGGCTGCAGCTGAAGTTGGAGCGTGAAGCTTGAAGCTGAAAACTGAAGTTGGAGCTGCTGTCGAACTGTGGATGGTCAATGCCATAGCGGGTGCATTTGGGGCGTTTTTAATGAGGCTTAAACTGCCAGTCAGTCGGCCAATGGCCGATGGCCAATGCCTGCCAACTTGGTAACTTGGAGAACTTGGCAATTTGGTCTTTCATTTATGGCTAAATTGCTAAATTTGGTTGACTCCGCGGCGTTGGGTTGTTATCGCATCGATTTAGAATCGATTGATCGATGGCTGCTGGCGCAACTTTCTCGTCAATGATGGAATTCTTTCTTCAATCTCTGCTATTTTACCCATTTTAGCCGATAGCCGCCAGGCTAATGTATGCTATCGCTAATGGTGCCCACTTAATGGCCAAAATCTAATTTTTATTTTGCCTTTCTGCCCAATTCAATTGCCCAATTGCGTCCAAATTTTCAGTTAGTCGGCTAGTCAGTTATTGTTCGCTAGGAAATTGCCAGATTTTCTACGGTATCAATGCCGTTTTTGTCCAAATGGAAAGCCAAAATTCCCAAAATGGTGCCTGAAGTGTGCAAATCTTTGTAGTAATGATCCACAGCAGCTGCCTGACTAAAGGTTAAAGAAATGTACCTAACAAACCATTAAATATCATTTGATATGCTAAATTGTCTACGTATGTATGTATTTCAGTGGGAATGCTATTAATTTTGATTGACAGTCTATAGAGCTGTTCATTGTGCCTGAGATTTGGTATCAATTCATTATTTTTGTGCCCCATGCTGTATGAACTGTGCTGTATGAACCATAGTTAAATGAAAGTTCTGTTAACATGAGACTGTAAAAGACTTTTAACCGTTATGATTGTAGTAACACCGACCGCAAATCACTTTAAGGCTACCACAGCCTAAGAGTTTATCTTCTCATTAATTAATTATGTTAATTCGTAATAAGTTTTTATTATATATATAATATAATAATATTATATATATAAATATCAGACTGCACTTCAAATAAAATATTGCCTCAGCCATAAAATCAAAAGCTTTTAAGCCCAAAAATTAGAAATCTTTTAAGTAGTGTAAGCTAATGAATAGAATCCTACAGCTACCTGGTAAATATTAATAACAGCGAACAGCTTGACACATGGTGCTGTATACTCGTGGTACGTCTGTGTGTGAGTATGTATGAGTTGTTGAATATGTGTGAAGTGAATTGTGGCTGGTGGCAGCTTTTAGACCCAGGCAGCAGGCAGGAGGCCGTCAGCGAAAAACGAAAAATAAATGCGATGACAGACATTTGGACTGATTGACTGATGGGCATTAAGTAGCTGAAATTGCATAACATTGAGCTCCAGCTACAGCTAGTCCAGCATCCATCTATCCATCGGCATAGTCTTTGTCTTTGTCTTTGACTTTGGCGCAGCGCTCGATGTTGGCCTTTGTTTTGTTTTGTTTTGGCATTCGCCAGTGGCATTGATGGTACTGCGGCTGATGTTTAATGCTAATCCCAATGTCTGTCAGTCTGTCAGTTGCCAGTGGGTAGGTGCCTGAACAGCAGCAGTGGCATCCATAGCCGGAGGAGCTGCACCAGCCACCAGCTGCAGGCCAAGTTATTGTTACTGTTGTTGTTGTTGCTGCTGCGGCAGACGAAGATGAAGCTGGCATTGTTGGCAGCCTGGCAGCCTGGCAGCCTGGCAGCCCAGCAGTCGGCCAGTATCCACGATTGGCACGCTGGCAGATTCATAAAGTCAGCAAACAAATGACAAGCTGCTTGGACTTTGCCTTAACTCCTGTATTAGCTCCTTTTCTAGCGTTTGCCTTGACTCCTTAAGCAACTTTAACTTCATCTGGCTTCACTTTTTCTTTACCTATTTAAATCTTCTGAATCATGATTGGCTTCATATTATTGGCTATCTTTGGTTGTATATCCATCTAAAACCTGTTTGAACCATCTTCATACCTTAACTGTTTCAGTAGCTTCTGCCATTGCCTAAGCCTTTAGTTTTATCTAGCCATATCTTCTAGCCAGATTCTTCTTAGGCTTAACCTCTGCTTTCAGCTTCTGCTCTGATTCGTCTGTCTTGTTAAGCTTTCTCATCTAATTCTCCATCTTTTGTTTCATCTCATCCAACTCTTTCTACAGATGTTCTTACATTTCTACTCTATTACCAGTTCCCTTTAAAATCTCTCAAGGATCAGCTACATTCCAATTACTCTTGTTTTTCAGTTAATCTGACTTCCATCATCATCTTCCGAGCCTTCGAGCTCGTGCTGTGCTCATTATCAGCTTATACAGCGAACTTTGTGTGACAATTTGTACCAGACAATGGAACGCATTGTTAGCAGAATTCTTAGACCCTTTTCTCTCCGTACTTCAGTCCATCCTTGGTCACCAAGGCGGGTGTATCCGTTACTTGTTAGAGTTGTTGCGGCTGTTGGCCATTTGTTCTTGTTGTTTGTTTGACGCTCAAAATAGCCCATAAAGTACAAACATGTATGTGGTTGGCCATTGGCAATGACCACAACAGCAGCAGCAACAGCACCACCTCCGCCATCACCACCACCAACAACAACAACAACAACAACAACAACAACAACAACAACAACAACAACAACAACAACAACAACAACAACAACAACAACAACAACAACAACAACAACAACAACAACATCAACAACAACCAGAACCACAACAATTTCAGCCAAGTTCATGAAGCGAATACTGTGTCTTTGGCCAAGTTTTCCGCAATCTTGTTATTGTTATTTTGCCGCTCGCAATTTGGAATTTATTTTCACAATAATTGGCGAGCTGAATAAATAAACGCTTTCGGCCAGCCAAAAGCAATAAATTAACAATTGCCACTTCTAAATGATGATAATGAACATCATCATGATGAGGATGATGCCGCACAGTTCGACCAGTGATGAGAAATGACCCAAAAGCCAGGCGAATAAATAAGACAAAAGGAGAAAAAAAAGGAAAATTGAATTTGTATGTGAAAACAGTCGATAAACTTATATCGATTTATATCAGATTATATCGAAGCTTGCCAGCACAAAGGTCAGACAACAGCCAAGCAATTAAAGCTAAAAAAAGTGGAAGATAATTGTGCAATGTCAATAAATACGAAATTAAGCATTTGTCAATTGAGCATTTATTGATAAGTTATTAAGTAAATGAGCTAATTGCAAGCAAATGTGTGCCACTTTCCAAGCTAATACTTAATCAATGGAAACAGCGAGACGATATTCCATGAAATATTGTTGGCAGCATTCAATTAAACGGGCCTAGAGAGATGAGAGATGGGAGGCATCGCGGAGTAGAGATGTTGATTGCAGCGATTAGTATAGATTTAACGAACAATCGATCAGCAAAGAGCAAACATAAAATGCAATTTAAGGATTTTTGCTCAACTCGAGCAGAAAACAAAGCACGGAAGAAAACAAAGCACAGCGGAAATGGATGCAGTTGAGCTGATTATGGAGATAAAAACGAGCCAGCAACAAAATAAAGCTGCGCTACTCACGAAGAACGGTCAACGATTTGTGGCACACACATGCGACCGAAGTTGTCAGATGCAAGCGAGCGATACGCGCAGTTTTGTTGGAGCATGAACTTCCTCATACCAGCAGCTGTAACAGCATCCAGGCAGACAGAGAGACAGCCAGTGCTAGTGCATAGCTTAATTAGTGCAATATAGTGGCTAGTTCGTTGCCTAAGTCTTTGGTGTTTCCAAGTCAGGCGAATAGCGAGTAGCGCAAGTTTGTTGCCTAACTCCTTTGTTTTTGATGATATCAAAATATTGACGCCAATACCACAAATCACAATCCAGCAACAGCTGCATGCAGACTTACAGTTTGAGTGATCAAGTTTGATGCCTAAGTCTTTTGCTTTCATCGATTGAAATAGTAAGAGATTTCTTGCTGCATGTCAACAACACCCAAGTTCTTGGCTGACATGCACTTCAGAATTGTAACAAGTTCGTTACCTAAGTCTTTTGTTTTTATTCATCAAAACAATGGCGGGATTCTTGCTGAATGCCAAGAAAATAACAGAAAACTTATTGCTTCTGTTTTTTGCTGTTAACTATCAGACTAGTGACAAGTTTGTTGCCTAGGTCTTTTGTTTTCATGCCATCAAAATATGGATGTCTGGTGCTGAAACACAGCGACTACGCCCAAAATACACACACAACCCACAAATCAGTATCCATCCAGCATACAAGGACCGTTACAGCTCAGCCTTCGAGCCGTTGAGGCCGTCGCTGCCTGAACAATAATGAAAAGGCGAATTAAAAATAGACATAGAAATTAATTGCAATGGCAGCGGCCAACGATGTGGCCAACGGGTGCGGCTGCGACAGCTAAACGCATCTTGGCATCTTTGTGGCATTGGCATGAAGATGCATCTACAGCTGAATCAGATAATGAATTAGAGAGGGAGAGACAGAGGACAAGAGAGAGAGAGAGAGAGCGAGAGAGAGAGAGAGACAGACTGTGGGACACGCCCTGCTTTGGACGAGCTGTGGCTAGGCGCTGGTCTTGAACGTTGGGGCGTTGCTTTTGCTGGAATTGTTGCCGCCTGTCTTTTGTCTTGGTGCGGTGGGTTGCTCTTCTTCATATTTTTTGAAAGCGGCAATTCATTTTCGTTTTGTCCTCAACAACAACAACAGCAGCAGCAACAACAACAACAAGAGCAAGAACACTTAATTGTTGGCCAGTCGTCAACAGTTGGTGCTTCAAACAAATCAAATGCACTGCCCAATGGACTGGTGGCAGCAACTATTGCTGCTGCACCAACAGCAACTGTTGCTGCTGTCTAAGCGTTGCTCGCATTACTCAATGTCATTGAAAGCCGCCAACGCTGCCGCCAAAGCTAAATTTGCGGCTGATCGTCAATTAGGTGGGGACCAAAGACCACTGACATTTATCTGCAGCCACGCAGCCCTAATTGTGAAGTATGGCGGCCAGCAACAGTTGCAATCATTGCTGCCGTCCCAGCAGTGGCCCATCTAGCCCAGTCAGTCAGTTTGAGTGACTAATTGCCAACTGATTGCAGCGCAACGCCTTGGCTTATAAATAGGCACAGCAGTAGTTTAGAGCTAAGGCGAATGCCGACTGCGGACTGCAGCAACAGTGATTAGATGCTGCTGGTGCCAGCCTCCAATAGCAACATTAAGTGTATTTCAGTTAATCAACTGCACATCGCTGCAGCTCAGCAACACCTGCCACTGCATTAAAGAGCCATGCTTAAGTAAACGCTGCCCAAAACAACAAATGCAGCCAAAGCTAAGTTAATTTCCCCTCAGTCAGTGGGACAGCCTATGAGTTGATATCGGAATCGGTATAATAACTTACCTTTAAAAGTTGCAGTTCGAAATGTGATGCCGTACAAAACTGTAAAAAGAAATAGGGAGAGAATCAAAATTGTTAGTTGAAATGTTGGGGACTTGCTTGAAATGCTTGAATATGTAATGAGTCTGCAGCTTTCGTAATTTATGAAAAAGGCGTGCAGCTACAGGGACAGCTGAGCAAGCAAAAGAGCAGACAGAGAGATAGTCAGATAGACATATGGACAGACGTTCATATCTACGCTAACTTAGCTTGTCATACTAACCAACAATTTATATACTTTATTTGCCCGATGATATTTTCATCGGCCTTTTACAAACATGTGCACAAAAGCAATATATTCCATTTATCAATTTGAAGTGGACTCAGATTCAGATAATACAAAAGAAATTTGTATACTCCTTTCTTTATGACTTAAGCCATCAACTATATATAGTAATTGTTATTAAAAGTAATGAGAAAGTTAACAATGAATAACTAAAAAATAAATATATATTTATTTTTGTTGTTATTTTTGTTGTAAAACTAAAACACTTAGGCCATCGGCTAAGACAATACTATATGTAAATTCGAACTCGAATTAAAAAAAAACATTTTTTTAAAAAACTTTCTGAGCCAGCAAGAAGCCGCCGTCTATTAAGACTTGCGTTACAAGTAGGTCTTCATTTATTTTAAGCTCGAAAGATATTGCTTTGCTTCTGCTTTCTTTGTTTTCGTGACACTCAACAGAGGTAAATCCCATTTATAAATCTATAAGTAACATCTTGCAGCATTCCCAAAAATGGTCAAGAGGGCATATTTGCTTCTTCGCTTTCAGGTCCGCAGCAGCTGCAGCTTTCTTTGGCTGCAGCTAATCGGGCGGACATATCTCAGCCGCATCTTTCAACGCTGCGCGTAAGCAATGCGCCTTAATTATTAGTTATTCTCGAATCTGATGATAATAACAATCTGGGGAAATGCACTTTACAGACGAGCATGCAGCTGGGCGGTCGGGGAACGAGTTTTGATTTTCATTTTGATTTCGTGTTTTTTTCTCCTTTTATTCTTCTTAATTTAAGCTACTTTTCTTTTGCTTTGAAGATGAACAGCAGGCGAATGCATATTTGAACTTATTTGATGGTCAGCTGTGAACTGTTGTTGTTGTTGTTGTTGCGGCATTGTCATCATCATTATGATCATTATGCCGTTGGCTGGCATTCGGTTCATTCTGATTCCAGCAGCGGCAACAACATGTTCTTGTGCTAGTAAACCGCTACCTAACCGAGACGCCGACCCGGCTCGCTCGCCTTAGCTGAAAAGTTGCTGCGTAACGGTATCTACTACTCGCAGCAGCTCCCAGCTAGCGCGCAGCTCGTCTAATGGGTTATTGATATACGCGCTGATGGCTGAGGAAAAAAAAACCAAAATAACAGAAAAGAATGAAGAAGTGGAAAAACGAACAAGCAAACAAACGAACGTATTGCCATGCCACGCCCATACCGAACCCTGGCAGGTACAAGGCAGTAAGGCCAGCCCAACCGGGTCCTCTAGATCGGAGGGGCACTCGCCGAATGGTCGAGTCATCATTCAATCGACTGCGGCAGCAGCGAGTGGAAAGTGCAAAAAGAAATTGTTGCGCCGCATACGGCAGCCAAAGATCGGGACATGTACTAGCGGATATTTTTGCATGCTACCAATAACAGCAACAACAACAACTGCTACAGCAATAGAAACAACCACAGCAATAACATGCTGAGT
Source organism: Drosophila gaucha (assembly GCA_035045545.1). Lineage (NCBI taxonomy): Eukaryota > Metazoa > Arthropoda > Insecta > Diptera > Drosophilidae > Drosophila > Drosophila gaucha. Next base: position 65,013 of record JAWNOY010000040.1, read on the forward strand.
AATTCAATTAACAACTACAACACGAACAATTAAACAAGTAAAAACGCTCTAGTCGGGACTGCCCAACTACGTGATCCCCTGAACCTTTGTTTGAGTTTGCATTTTTACATATATACAGATATGAATGCAACAAAAAAAATTTTTTTTGATAAAAAAAATGTTGTCTGTCATCGTCTCTAACCAGTGACAACTAAAGTAGCAGCGCCCAGAATTACAATTTAGTTCAAATTGCGATTTAACAAATTAAATTCATAGAAGGATGCACACATTTGAATGTATGTGTGCACACGTATTGGCGCTCGCTGTGTGTGCTTTTGCCGTTTGACAAAATGTTTTCTTTAATAACTTCTAATTTTCAACATTGAATCCTTTTATTTTATTTAACAATACGGTTTTTCTTAACGATTTTGTAAAATGTGAAGCCGGTATCCTATATGCGCGTTGTATACCAGGACCTTCGTGCAAAATTTGAAGTCTCTAACTCTACTGAGATCAACGCGTTCATACATTCGGACAGACGGACGGACGGACGGATGGACCGACAGACAGACGGACAGGGCCAAATCGACTCAGCTCGTCATCCTGATCAAGAATATATATACTTTGTGGGGTCAGCCAGGCCGCCTTCATACTTTTTGCAAAACCATTATACCCTGATTTCTGGGTATAAAAAGAGAGAGAGTTAGCCAGCGAGCAAGACTTAGCGACAGGAACATGACGTGTCTTGTCTTCCTCTAATCCAGCAACAAAAGATATGTTTATACATATATACATATATATTCATATAAAGCTACAGCTACAATAACAATAAATGTTCGCTTTCTATTTGATTACTTGACCGAATTCGAAAGACAAAAGACTTAAGACAAACTTGGCCAAGCAATGCTATGCGGCAGGTTAGCTGGGCGGCATTCCCATTAAACTCTATGCAAATGTGCAACGCCTGGGTGAGCGGTTGCCACTATTGTGGTGCTGTGTGGTGCGCTGGAGCTGTGTGAATAACAAAAGGCAGAAGCAGTAGAAAAAAATATAAAACGATGCCAGTTCGCTGCAGTTGTTCCAATTTCCAAAGAAAATTCTATGGAGCGCGGCAGCTAACAGAGTGTTAGAGCGAGAGAGAAAGAGATGGCAACTAGCATTCGCACACTCCATAAACATACTTTACACACAGAAACACACACACAGCAATTCATTTGCATGCTTCTCAAGTCTAATTAAAGCTCAGACTCTGCTCATTAAAACTAAGGCCTAGCAGTCTATCAAATGAGTACGCAAACACACACACACACACAATTGGACACGTCAAGTGCAGTGATATCCTTTAGCAGCGTGTTGAAATTCCCAAAAATAAGAAAACAAAAAGAAGAAGAGACAAAAAACTACGCCCAACTTGAAATGACACTCGAAATGGGAACACTTTCACACGTTGTGTGGACGTTGGGATAAGTGTGGAAGTGGACTTGTTAATCCAGCTTCAGCTACAGCTACAACTCAAGCATAAGTGCTTTCCACTTCTTTTTCCCATCATCATAAATGTCCAACATGATGCTGCGTGTCATCATCATTCAATCAAACTCCAGCTGCGAGCTGCTAATCAAGTTGGTCAGTTAAAATTGTTAATGGCCAAAAGAGAGCTGCTGCCAAAAACGAGAATATTACGAATTGGTAATTTTTGACCGTGACAACATGAATAAAAACAAGGGCAGGCCTTTGTCTGAGCAGCAAAATTTTAGGCATATAATTTATTTCAAGAACTTTGTTGTAGAATTCTTAAGAAGAAAAAGTATCTTAAACGTTAAATGCTTGTTTTTGTGGAAGAACTTGAAATGGAAATCGTAGAAAGCATTGCTAAACTTATGAAAAGTTACGAATAGAAGATCTTAGATGAAGGCTGAATGAGTTGTTAAAAATTTACGGACCCGTCAGAGCTCCATTTCAGTGAATTAATTTTCTGAACTAGTTACTACTTCTAAAAAGTGCTGCTCCCAAGAAGAGATCAAGTTCATATTACTTTTGAGCATTCTTTTAGTTATGCTCTAAAAATTTTTAAGCCACACAACTCGGCTGCATACTTGTCGGGGGCTTAGCTCACAACTAGTTGCAGATTCTATTTTAGTGCCTGGCTTTTGGTATGACTTCATCTCATTTAAAAAAAAACGTTTTTAATTTTCATTGACCAACTTTTGTTTGGCTCGATTTGAGTCTTCATACAAAGAATATACATTCAAAAAATGTTCGACACTTAGACAAAGATCACTAGCTGATCTTATACAAATTTATAGAGGACTCCTAAGCTCGTCTTCTTTTCACATTCCTATTTCCATTTAAGTTAAATTCTTTATTGGACATTTCTTGAAAGCTGTGTTGAATAATTTGTTGGCCTATTTAGCAGCTGTTGTCGAAAGTTGAGTCAACTCAGAGGCAGATTCTGTGACAGCGATGTGACAATAAAATTCATAATGGGAGTCGCGAACAAAGGCAAATGCAGAATCTTTTATTGAGCTTGCAGGGCGCATACTAAACTATTGGTCAGTGGGGCGTGCTGTAAAAAAAATAAAAAGAAACGTTCACTAGCACAGATTCCAGTCAATTCCTCCACCCCTCTAAAAGAAAACGAAAATATTTCAGCTGGAACCAGCCGAAAATAAAAAACATATATAAATGCCAGCTCATCATTTGCAGCGTCTCGGAATTCGGAATTGGAACAGGCAGCAAAAAATGGCAACAAAAGCAGAAGTTGCAACTCAACGAGTGTTTAAGCGATTTCAGCTTGAGTACTCTCATACATACACTCACACACTCGCACACTCAACGCTCAACACTCGTATCACTGACCATTCAACAGGCTCTTAAAGTGTCCGTTGATTGAAGAGCTGTAAGAACAGGGCGCAAAGTGTTTTGGAAGCTATTTTGCTATTCATCCAATTGTAGTGTATTTGAACATTTGTTCATTTGTCTAACTATTTGGCCCATGGTTCGCGAATCAATTGTTGCAACAGGTGCTGAAATCGTGGGCTTAATTTGTCCAGAGTGCTTCAACAGCTGCTGTTGCGATTACTGTGGCTGTTGCTGTTGTTATTGTTGGCGTTGGTCTGGCTACTAGTCTGAATGTGGGTCAGCGCCATGGCAACAACAATGCGCAGAACAACTCCAACTCCAACTCGAACAACAACAACAACTCTTAACTGTGCCACAGCGCATTCAGTTACAACTGCCGCAGCGAAGCGGCACCAAACCCGAAATGATGGCCGAAATGTGAGACAGGATGAACAAGCATCTTGTTGTTGTAGTTTCTGTTCTTGTTGTTGCTATTGCATTTTTTTAGTGGCAGTTGCTTGTGTGTAGGCTGTAGAAAAGTTCTTAGTCAGCTTTAAGAAAAGAAAAAAGCTTGCAACAGCAATAGAAAAGATCTTGCAACTGGTGCATCACATTTTACATAGCGTTTAGATGGCGTACTTAGATACAAATATGTGTTTTTTTCAAAGCGAAGAAAGTAGACACAATTTGTCTCGTTACATTTAGAGAGAGGGAGAGAGAGAAAAGCTTAAGTGGATACAAATGATAATATACGATGTACTTAAGGGAAATCATATAGTATATAGAAAGCCGTCGGAATTAATAGAAGGCATTAAGTTGCGTGTTTGTATACAATATATAGTAAGCTAGAGGGATGGGCTAACTTCGGCCATGCCGAATAAGTGGGTTTATATATACATTTTTGACCAATCTATTGATGAAAACAGTAACCTATATATCAAATTTTAAAGCTTTAACTATAAAATTTTGAAGATAAAGTTTTCTCCGATTTGCTACTCCCCAAAGAATCGGATATATATAATTTTTCACAATTTTGTAGAAACGATCAAGCTTAACGTTTCTGTCAATTTTTGGGACTACGAATAAATTGTACAAGATACAGTTTTTTTCCGATTTTCCACGCCTCTAATGGGCGTAGATATATATATGCTATATCTTTTTTACTAGAGGTGGTTGATACAAATATATGGTTTAAGTTTCAATGCTCTATATAGACTTTCGCGATTTGCCACGCCCCTAGTAGGCGTGGATATATAACTTTTTGATCTATCTAAAGGGGAAGTCAAACGTATATTACTTTCCAAATTTTGATGTTGTAGCTCTAAAACTGAAGAAGACATTGTTTTACCCGATTTGCCACTCCCCCAAAGAGTGCAGCTATATATACTATGCTGATCAAGTATATATATTCCTTATATAGTCGGAGATGCTTCCTTCTCTGCTTTACAAACTTCTGACCAAAATTAATATAACAAACTCTACCTTGAAACTGAATAGAGTTCAAATTCGAGTTCCCATATAACCAATTCAATCAGTCCAAAAAGTCAATAATATTTCGCTTTAAGCTTTTAAAGAAAAGATTCTGCAATAAATGACTTGAGCTATAACTATATATATATTTATATGTATATACATAGGTATGTATTTAATATATTAAATTAATTTAAGTTCTTGTTAGTAGTTTTTTAACAACTGCTCAAGCTTTTTCCAATTTTAATATTTTCTATAAACACAATTTTTATACCCTGAACCCATTGAAAATGGGAAATCAGGGTATAATGGTTTTGCAAAAAGTATGTAACAGGCAGAAGGAGGCGTGGCAGACCCCATAAAGTATATATATTCTTGATCAGGGCGACGAGCTGAGTCGATTTGGCCCTGTCCGTCTGTCTGTCCGTCCGTCCGTCCGTCTGTCCGTCTGTCCGTCTGTCCGTATGTATGAACGCGTCGATCTCAGAACATATAAGAGCTTGAGACTTCAAATTGACTTGCATGATGGTCTGTGTATACAGCGCGCATATCGAGTTTGTTTTAGATATTCGATAAATTTTTTCGTTTCAATGATATCGATTTAAAACGTTATCAAGATTCAGTTTTTTGACCATATCTTTTACATATTTTTATCTACAGCTACCAAATTTTGTTTTTAGCTTTTTGTAAATAAAATACATTTTCTATTTTTTCATATTTTGGATACCGGCTCCACATTTCACAAAAAAAATTTATTAAAAAAAAAAAATTATTAAAGCCACAATTAAATCTTTTCAAATTTTTTAGTGAAAACCGTATTTTCAATAAATTAATAGCATTCAATGCAGAAAATTGGTTAAGTTAAGTAATACAGAAGTTATTAAAGGAAACATTGTAAAAGCACGCGGCAGCGGCCTGTACGTGTGCATACATACATTCAAATCAACTACGCAGAAATCGGCGCGCGTACTTCTGTGTGCATGATATGTATATGTGTGCATGTGTATCACTGTTGCCAAATCAGCTTTTTTCCCGTCAAATCGGGCTTTTATGAAAGAGCAATTGCGGAAAAAATTCCAAAACAGCGGATAGCGGCAAATATAGCTTTTTAAAAAACCGATTTAGCTGTTTTTAATTTGACTTAATATTTGCATGATTTCTTATAAAATTGAATACAAAATGGTGAAAATTTCAGTAAAAATTTTTGTGGTAATCGAAAAAAAAAGGTTGTCAAATTAATATGACTGCATTATTGAAGACATTTTTTTTCTTATTAAGAAAAATTTTGCAGAAAAATTGAGGAATTCAATACATTTTCCTACAAATCATACAAAATTTTGTTCGAAAATTAAGCTTTTTTCCCAGCTTTTTTCTCCGAAAACTTCGCTTCATTTTGGGTCTATTTTTCCTTGATCTAGCTTTTTTTGCTCAACAAAAGTTGGCAACACTGATGTGTATACAAATGTGTACACGTGTATATGTGTGCATGTGTATATGTGTATGTGTATATGTGTGCATGTGTATATGCGTGCCTGTGTGTATGTGTGCATGTGTATATGCGCGCAGAGGTAATATGCGTGCCTGTGTGTATATGTGCATGTGTATATGCGCGCAGAGGTAATATGTATAGATAAAAGATGTAAGCTAGGTTGTTTAAAACATCAGCTCGGACTTGGTTCAGGGGATCTCGTAGTCGGGCAGACCCGACTAGAGCTTTCTTACTTGTTTTGATTACTTTCGAATGCTGCATCTCAATTAAAGAGCTTTTAACGTAAGATCTGATCTTCTATATATTCAAACGGCATCTTTTAAAGCTTAAATCAGCGTATTTTTACACACTCGTAATATTTGGAAACACTTTAAATAATGTTGATTTTAATTACATAGAGGTTAACTGATTACCTGCAGCATTGCTTGAACTCAATCTTCAGTCTGATTTTTCAATTTATTATTGTTGTTGCATTTATTTGTTTGTATTCTAATCTTATCAAAATCGATTTCATCAATTTCCGCTGCGAAGCTTGGCAACTTGATTGCCAGCAAATGGAGTGAAATACATTTAAAAGTGGGCCAAAAAAAAAAATCTTTTAGCGCTTAGCGTTTAACTGTTGTTGTTGTTGCTATTGGCATTTTCCCATGTAGTTTTCGGTTAGTGTTGCTGGTTTTCTAACGCCACTGGCAGATTTGGGTCAGCTTTGTAGCTCTCCAGCCCATCGACCCACCCGCCCGTCACGCATCTCGTACAGATGGCGACGCAAAATTAACGACAGATAACGACAGAGAAATCTTTTTCATTTGCTTCACTTACTTTTGCAATGAGAGTGGCAGAGGGAACGGAGGGCGGGGGTGGGTGGTGTCTGCATGTAAGTTGTTCGCTTTTGTGGTCTGTATGGTATTCTGCAATTAAACGTTTTTCCACTTAAATGCAAATGCATTTCGCTAGCAAGTTCGTTGCCTAAGTCTTTTATATTGGGCCATGCAACACGTTTCGTTTTGGTCTAATGTTAAACCGCTTTTATGGCTGCTAATCTATTTCTTTGGGGCTTTTTACGATTCGATTATAAACTACCAAGTCATTTTTATGCAACATTATTACGTTATTTCCGGGGCGACATATGTGTGTGTGTATTATATATATATAAAAAAAAAACAATAAACTTTAATTTCAACAAAGTCAACTCGCTTTTTTTGGCTTCTGCTCAAGATGTGCACACATATGTGTGTGTGTCTGTGTGAGGCTATAAAAACAGACGCCGGCCTGAACGGCTCGATGGGTAGGTGCAGTCCACTGCGCCATGAGGCGCGGGGCGTGGCGGAGCAGTTAGTTAATTCTTTGGGGGGCTGCTGCTCCGCATTTGAGTTTTTTTTTTGCTGCGTGCGCTTTTTTCATACATAAACATATATTTTGTTGTACTTTTTTTTTAATGCGTTTCTCATGCTTTCGGCCCGTTGCTTTTTGCTGCTGCTTATCGCTGTATGCGTGTGTGTGTGTGTCTTTCTTTTACACTAAATGCTTTCCTAATGAATTGGGTGACCAGCAACGTCGACGACGTCAACGCTGGCGACGATGGCGGCCCGGTAATAACGGTTAATTGCGTTAATGAGTTTAACAGAAAATATAAAGCGCAGGCATTACAATAATAAAAAAGTAAAGTAAAGTAGCCAAAGTAGACAAAAAGAAAGAGCATTAAATGTGTCATTGCTATATATACATATATATGTATATATATATCTCTTTCACACACACACGCACATATATATGTGAAAGAGAGAGCGTGTCCAGCTGGATGGATTTTTGTCTTGCCTGCATTTTCATATGAATTGAAAATGGCCAAAGTTGTGCAAAGTCAAAGTCTGCTGCAAGCAAAGTAAGCCAAATGCTCATCCTGCCGCACACACACACATATGTAGAACCTATAAACAAGCATTAGGTGCACTCACATTTAATTTTCGCTATATCAGCGGTCAAGTTCGTTGTCTAAGTCTTTCGTTTATCGCCTGCATAGGAATCTTAAGTATAAACAATTAACGAAAATTGTACACTCGAAGAGAAGTTCTGAGCTTTCCCCTTCTTAAGCTGTACAGTTTTTATGGGCCCATCCCGAAAATAGCCCTATTATAAGTGTTACTCATTAGATTAAAATTTTAACATTTTTATTTGTACTTCTGCTTCAAATATATATATATTTATATATATTATTTCAATAGTATTGCAAAAAATTTCAACCTAATTAATAGGTTTAAATTAATGATTATATGTAAGTATTCAAATTATTATTTCTTTTTATGATTTTAAGCTTGTTTGTTTTTTGTGTACTTATGTGCTTTTTTAATATTTATTTTATGCTCTTGCGAATGAATGTTTTATAATATATTATCAGCCTCAATGCCGTTTATTATTCATTATATATTTGTATTATTATTTTATTAGTTTTTAGATCTGGCAAATATTATTCCAGTTATATTTACTAAGACAGCTTCAGTAAAATTTCGTATCTTGTTCATTAGCCAGATTTTGGCCTGCACGACCTTCATATATATAATTATATTGAAAGTTTTTATTTTCTTAACTGTTTTTACTATTTAAGTTTTTTGCAACACTGATTAAGAATGTAGCATACCATAAAAAAATTTAAAAAAAAAATTGAACACTTGAGTTTAGAGCTTCACAAACATTTGAAGTTTTTGCTTACCTTCGTTTATGTTTATTTTGCACAATAAATTGAATTAAGAGTTTTTTCTGTTGTTGATGTTGTTTCTGGAAGAGGCTTAATTTTTTCGTTGACCTTCTTCGCTTTTTATGTGTTGGCTACGAAAATCCTTTCGCGTATGTTTTTTGTATGGTTAAACAGAAAAAAATGCTTGCACTTTCACACTTTCGACACTTTGTGGGGTGCTATGGGGCACAAGGAGGTGTCTTGTACTCGAATCCGAATGCCACTAAATGTTTCAATGTTGCACACTTTCAAGTTCACTAGGAGCACACAGAGTTGTTAAAAAAAAAGAAGTATTTAGTATGTTCACGCTAATGCTGCTGCTGATGCTGCTGCTGTTGCTGCTGCTACTGCTGCTGCTAATGCTGACTCGACTCGGCGCTGTTAGCACTTCAATTGCATCACGCGCAATGGCTGGTGGGCCAGCGAGTGCGCCACTTTTATGCTTTTCCCAGAGGTCTCCACATCGAAGAAGAACCAGCTGGGAGAGCGCACAAGAACAACGGCAGAGAAAGCGACGTCGGCATCGTCGTCATCATTGTAAGAAAGCTATGCAGCGACAGCAAAAGCAGCAATGCAAACGCACGAAGCAGAAGCGAAGAAAAGCGCGAGCCCATTTCTACTTTACACACACACACACTCACTCACACACACAAACAGACACATATTTACGTTGGCACTCACACAGACACGGTCGAACGAACGTTGCGCCTCTTCTGCAGAACAAGAAAGAGCTCACTAAGCTGAGAACTAGAGAGCACGCTCTCCAAACTTACAACAGCTACAGCGCACGCGCGCACACACACTCTCCACGGAGAATTGGACTCGGCTCGACCTCAAGTTTAACAGCAACAGCAGATTCAGAAGCAGCATTAACAGCACTCGTTGGTCGTAGCATTGAACTTGAACAACAGAGCGCCCACTGTTGCTGGCTTCGAGTCGGGCCCCCCGGCCTCTTGGACCCGGCCCCATCCCCGCCGCAACTCTACATTACATGCTGTGTGACAACGGCACCTATTGCAGCCCATCGATTTGCATGGCTACCGTTCTGGACGTTAGCGTGGAATGGAAAGAGGGGAAGGGAACGGGGAAGTCGGTCGTAATCTTGTCAGCATCTGTGCTGCTGTTGATCTACTATTGACCGATAAATATGCTAATGAATTATGCGTAGTCATCGCAGTAGCAACGGCATCTTGTGCAATCAGCCCGCGATGCCAGCCCAACGATAAATATGGGCGCACTTTATTGATAGTAGTAAATGTTATTAACAAATACCCAATATACCTTGTACCCATAAGTATATGCAGGTATTCCCATTCTAACAGTACTTGGACTTCGAATGAATTTCCACTTCTTTCTTAGAATGCTCACAAATATTGACTACTTACTGCTGCAGTTGGGTGTTATTATCGATTTGTGCTTGGAATAGCGGAATAATAGTTGAAGTTATGTTATGGAATAATTACATATTTTTTCTATATCTTGTTAGTTGTCAGTCATCATAAGAAAATACTTTGTAACATATGCGTCCATGCTGTCATATGATATTATCATTCATTCGAAATATTCATATCAGAAAATACGAATTTTAATGCCTGGGATTTAGTATAAGCGTATTTAGGAAAAAGTACATTAAGTCCTTTATGTAGATTGCTGCTATTACATTTTTAATGGTTATTTGGAAAGGTTTGATCTGATCGTATAATATTTGATATATTTTTATCACTTAAGGAAAGCTTGAATTGTTATTAAAATGGAAATAACAGAATCCTATGTATACCAATATATCCCTACTACATACAAATTAGCTCAGGCTTAGAATGCTGCAGTAGCTTCTATAGAAATAAATATAATATTATATATAGATATATAGTTAGCTTGTACAATAAACTTTGAGGTCTCTGACCAATGGCCATGTGAATTTTTCAAATTTTCAAGTATTTCAGTTTTTTTTCTTTACAGTTTTGTTTAGTTTTCTCGCGGTTTACGCGAAAAGAAAGTGGCCGGGGTACAGCACATTTTGTTGATATTATGCCAATTAAAGCAAAGGGTGACAAATTCTGCTGCCGCTACGTTGGAAATATGTTAAGTAAAATGTAAAAAACTAAGAAAATCAGCTAAATCGCTGGCTATATTTGCAATAAACATTAACGGAGTTGACTGCGAGGCGAAAATAACTAACAACAACAACAACAATAAACAAGCTGGAAATGAAGAAAACAAATATTAAAGTTGTTGCCCGTTTTACGGGCCAAGGTAGAGGCTGCAACAGCGCCGTCAACTGCGACGCCGACTGCGACTGCGGCTGAGTAACGAGAATTTAGCCAAGTAAACTCTACGCAGTCGCAGGTCATTGCCATGCTGCTAACGGCGCAGCAAGCGAAAAATGTTAAGCTCGCGCCTTAACAGTGAGTCTTAACAGGCCCCTAACAGCACCTTGTAGAGTTGCCAGAGACTGGCGACTGTAAATGCAATCTTAATTCATTAGAGGCGGCATCAATTGAGCAGCAGCTCGCTTTGACATAACAGCAAATAAAAGAAACGAAAGATGAAAATAGAGGTGAGGATGGAGATGGAGATAGAGATGGAGATGGAGACTTGGCTTGCGACTGTCTGACTGACTGCAAGCGACAATAATTAAGATCGGAACGAATGTCGAACGCGCTGCCGTCGCGACGTCGCTGTCGCTGCTGGCTTTGCAGTCGTTGTTGCTGGAGCTGGAGCAGCCGCCGCGAAAGCGTAAAGAAATCACTTAAAATAAGAAAATTGCTTGACGCTTTGGGTTCCGCTTATTTAAGCTGCCGCTGCTTAGTGCATGGAGCAGCCTCACTCCCACCAGCTGCAACTCAGCTCCCAACACCCCCACCCACCTCCCGACGCCCATCCGCTGCCCGCTGGGAACATGTTCTATGTCACAGCTGCAAAAATCCAAAAGCCCCGTTGCTAGCTATTGCGACTGCTTCCCATTGGAGTAACTGCTGTGGTTTTGGGCGCCAGGTTTCAGTTACCTCATATGTTAGAGATAACCGCGTGATACGATGTAGCTATGCATTCGAAATTCTGTATGTATGCAATATATAGCTCTATAGTCTTATTAAAATTGGATGGCCGGCGGTACAAGTGTTTGTGGGACAGTACCTTAACCAATATTAGCACAACATATTCTGGAATCACAAATGAATCGTGACTGTTTACATCACGCGATCTGCTAACATAGAATCTCCGAATGAAATAGATATATATGTATAAATATGATATAGTTTTCTATGCATAAAACCTGAGGCCACTTTCTGTTAATTCGTGTCACGAACTACAGTCCCAGCCTGTCATCAATTCGTGCTTGATTCGTATCACGCGCTCAATTCTAGCTGTTGGCATGGCGTCTCCTGCAGTCGCAAGTCCAAGCAGCTGTTATGACAGTCTTAACTCACAGCTGACGCACCTCTTTTGACCAGTTTGCACACACACACACATTGCCACACACACACGCTTTTTGTGTTCTAAATATTTGCACGGCTTTGGTCATTTTGTGGCTGAGACAACCTTTCTTTTTTTGCACAGCATGGGCTGATTCTTTTCTGTTCAGTTTTCCTCGGCTATATAGACGGCTTTTACTTTTTTAGCTGAGCGCACTTCAGTTCGGATCAGTTTGTTTGAGTTGGGTTCGGTGGAACTCTCTGTTCCAGTCTTTTCCATCATCAGATGGGGCAGGCGACAAAAAGATGGTCAACGCAAAGTCCGCCCAACCTTTCACTTCCCTGGGCGGATAGTTAATCTTGTCTGTCTGTTTATTTGTTTGTCTGTTCATTCGATTTGATTTCTAGCTAATTAGTTGTTATCATACATGCCAGTTAATCACAGACGGCAGCCATTAACCGTTAGCTTTCCAATGGGGCCAACGAGTTTTCAATAGACAAAGGTCTTCCAAAAGCGTTCGCTGAGGCGGCCGGAAGTCGTGTCGGAGCAGCCGGCGATGATCTGAGCAGATTCTAAGCCGAGCTCAACTCTTCCAATTTAAGAATTTGTGTACAGCCTTAAATTGAATTCATAATGGACAGGCGTCTGGTTCTTACACTAATTCCACTAATCTCGAAGCCTACAAATATCTGTTCTCCAATTTATGGCAGAGGAGACTTGGAGGGGTGGCAGATAAAGTTACTCCATAAAGTGGATATTCTTTCATAAGTCGCCACAGAGTGTTTTTTTAAAGTAACGAAAAACTTTAGATTTACATTGATAAATCACGAAAAAGTAAATAGATTTCTTAACATAAAGTTTAAAAGTTTTACATTTCCTTATAATTATCTTCAAGATTTTGGGCTTTTGAAAAAGAAATATTTTACATAATAATAATAAAATATATTAAATATTTAATATATTGGTTCGCATTCGCATAGAACCATTACGAAACATGTCTTAGTTGTGCCAACATCTACATTATCTCTACGAAATTTTAGTTCTTGATATGTATACATTTATATATTTATATCGTCTAATGAGAAGACCTAATGCTGGATGCAAAGGAGTGTTGAGTAACTCATTTGAAGCTATGGAGCTACCAAAACACGGGTGCCTCTTTTGGCTTTCAATCAAGTCGACACCAGGGTGAACCTACTCTTAACCCATTCGGGTTAAGGCAGCCAACTGTCATCATGCACTGCCAGTCGAAGAGTTGGCAGCAAATCGTTGGCAGTTTCCAGCATGACCAGACCCAAGGGCGAACGCAGCTAATTAGCGCCTTTGCTACGACTAACAAGATACGCGGCTTACTGCGACGTCGAAAGCGAAGCTGACTGAAGATTCAAGAGTGGTCATTTATTAGGCTGATTGCTGCGCTGAGCTACTGGGTTGATTAGCAAGGATTGCGGTTCAGAGCAGGACGTGGAAAGGGAAGCTGGAATTGCATTTGGCGTTGCAATTGGCAGGCGAGCCCATTTAGTCTCTAATTAATTTATGCACATTCTAAGACATGCTTGACACTTATCTTAATAATTTTTGGCATCGCTTGTCGTCGAGAGAAGCTGGATATTTAGCTGGGGCTGTGGCTGGGATGGGGGTTGGGGCTTGAGGGACATTTGCATTTGGCCAATTTAAATGCTGGCAGACAGAAAAGGTGAAATATTCGACGTGCCACGTTTGGCCGCAGCGACTGCGACATGCGACGCGCACATCGATCATCATTTGCGACACGAAAAAAGTGAAATGCCTGCAAACGAGCGGGGGAGAGGCAGATGGCAGGGGAAGTGGGAAGCAGCAGCAGTCAACAGGCAGCAAGCCCCGCCGGTCACACAGACGCTGGAATTCTGATTTTCTCGCTGCTGCTGATGATGATGAACGTCTTCTTCTTCGTCGACTGTCTTGGTCGTGTCCATCGTAGCTGGGCATTAGAATTAAGCTGTAACTTTGCATCGAAATTAAATTTATAGCTCGAGCAGCAACTGCCAGCATGAAGACAACAACAAAGTTCGCAGCCATTAGAAGAAAATCAGCAAAATTGCAAAGGAAAAAAAATTTTAAAAGAAGAAGAAAGAAAACATCACCAGCATAATAAACGTAGCAAGACATTAACTAAAAGCCCCCAAGGGCGGGGGAAATGGGCAGGGGCGATCACATGGGCAGGGGCGGGGCACACTAGCAGGCTTTTTAGCGGCTGAGGGGGCGGAGCTTAGGCGATGACGGCAATCGTCAGACATTGCATTCACATGTGAAAGTTGTACGAAAACAAGAAACTTTTTTGAGTTTAAACAGAAACAAAAGATGAACAACAAAACAGAAAAAAGTAGAAGGAGAAGCAGCAGCTGTAACTGAAGAGGAAAACGCGCCTGTCGATTGGCTTGCATGCTCATCTCCAAAGATCATGTCATGTGCAGCTTGTTATTATGAACGTTAATGATGATGATGATGGCACCATCGGACTGACCCAAATTTTCAGCTAGACATAGTAATAAAATGAGATTAAACTGCAGATGATCGACAGTTATCCTAACGAAAAGATATCCTACATAAATTGGTGATAGCTATGAAAGCATTTGACATGAAGAGCGATAATCGCTGGCCTTATACAGGATGAATATGAAAGTGCTATAATACGAAAGCTTGAGATTTCATGGCTAGTTCCACTATGAGACGTATCAAATAGTAATTCGATACGGATAGAGAGAGTTATGCGCATAGTGACGCTTGTCATTGCTGAAATTAGTCAACTTTGTGTTTTATACAAAAACTAAGTTTTCGATTAATTTTAATAATATGGCTTTCAGTAGGGTTATCAATATCAACTTTGTTTTAGATATCTTAAGAAGAAAATAGCTTTTCATACAAAATCTTTATTTTTTGATCATACCTATGACAATCGTTGCCCGTGGTTAAATAAAACAAGTAAGAAAGCTCTAGTCGGGTCTCAGCCCGACTACGAGATCCCCTGAACCAAGTCCGAGCTGATTAAAACAACCTAGCTTACATCTTTTATCTATACATATTACCTCTGCTCGCATATACACATGCACATATACACACAGGCACCCATATACACATGCACACATTTGTATACACATGAACACATATACATACCATGCACACAGAAGCACGCGCGCCGATTACTGCGTAGTTGATTTGAATGTATGTGTGCACACGTACAGGCTGCTGCAGCGTGCTTTTACAATGTTTCCTTTAATAACTTCTGTATTACTTAACGGATTTGAATGCAATTTTCTGCATTGAATGCTATTAATTTATTGAAAATACGGGTTTCACTAAAAAATTTGAAAAAATTAAATTGTGGCTTTGATAATTTTTTTTTTTTATAATTTTTTTTTGTGAAATGTGGAGCCGGTATCCAAAATATGAAAAAATAGAAAATGTATTTTATTAACAAAAAGCTAAAAACAAAATTTGGTAGCTGTAGCTAGAAATATGTAAAAGATATGGTCAAAAAACTGAATCTTGATAACGTTTTAAATCGATATCATTGAAACGGAAAAATTTATCGAATATCTAAAACAAACCCGATATTTTCGCTGTATACACAGACCATCATGCAAAATTTGAAGTCTCTAGCTCTTATAGGTTCTGAGATCGACGCGTTCATACATACGGACAGACGGACAGACGGACAGACAGACGGACAGGGCCAAATCGACTCAGCTCGTCGCCCTGATCAAGAATATATATACTTTATGGGGTCTGCCACGCCTCCTTCTGCCTGTTGCATACTTTTTGCAAAACCATTATACCCTGATTTCCCATTTTCAATGGGTTCAGGGTATAAAAAATTCGAGATAGAAAAGCTTTCAATACTAACTAATTTCTGAATACATTTAATTAACAAGTTGTAATCCTTAAATATACACCCATCCTCTCTTTTTACATGGTCTTTTTACACTCGATTTTTAAATATAGCGTTCACCTATGACAATTATTACACATTTTAACACGAAATTTTTATTCTAGCACGAATCTCTATAAATACATATTTTTATACCCTGAACCCATTGAAAATGGGAAATCAGGGTATAATGGCTTTGTAAAAAGTGTGTAATAGGCAGAAGGAGACGTGTCAGACTCCATAAAGTATATATATTCTTGATCAGTTCGACGAGCTGAGTCGA
This sequence comes from Drosophila gaucha, assembly GCA_035045545.1. NCBI lineage: Eukaryota > Metazoa > Arthropoda > Insecta > Diptera > Drosophilidae > Drosophila > Drosophila gaucha. Next base: position 81,121 of record JAWNOY010000040.1, read on the forward strand.
TTTGCCCCTGTCCGTCTGTCTGTCAGTAAGTATGAACGCGTCGATCTCAGAACCTATAAGAGCTACAGACTTGAAATTTTGCACGAAGGTCCATTTATCTAAAATCGCATATCGAGTTTGTTTTAGATATTCGATAATTTTCCTGTTTCACTGATATCGATTAAAAACGTTACATCTTTTTAGCTACTGTCACCAAATTTTGCATTTAGCTTTCTGTAAATAATATACATTTTCTATTTTTTATACCCTGAACCCATTGAAAATGGGAAATCAGGGTATAATGGTTTTGCAAAAAGTATGTAAAAGGCAGAAGGGGGCGTGGCAGACCCCATAAAGTATATATATATATTCTTGACCAGGGCGACGAGCTGAGTCGATTTGGTCCTGTCCGAATGTCTGTCCGTCTGTCCGTATGTATGAACGCGTCGATCCCAGAACATATGAGCTAGAGACTTCAAATTTTGCACGATGGTCTGTGTATACAGCGAAAATATCGAGTTTGTTTTAGATATTCGATAAATTTTTCCGTTTCAATGATATCGATTTAAAATGTTATCGAGATTCAGTTTTTTTGAAAATATCTTTTGCACTAAGACTTTTTTAAATAAAATACATTTTGTTTTTTTTTTATATTTTGGATACCAGCTCCACATTTTACAAAATGAATTTATTCAACAAAAAAAATCCACAATTTATTTTTGTTGTAATTTTTTAGCCAAACGCGTATTTTCTATGAGATAAAAGCATTTAATTTCAGCATTGAATTTAAATCTGTTTAGTAATACAGAAATTATTAAAGAAAACATTTTGTCAATTGCCAAAGCACGTGGCAGTAGCTCCTAGCGCCTAGCTTTTCTCTATACGTGTGCACACATACATTCAAATCAACTACGCGGTAATCGGCGAGCGTACTTGTGTATGTGTGCAGGTGTACATGTGTGCGTGTGTAATATGTATAGATAAAATATGTAAGCTAGGTTGTTTAAAACATCACCTCGGACTTGGTTCAGGGGATCTCGTAGTCGGGCAGATCCGACTAGAGCGTGCTTACTTGTTTATATATTGGATACCGGCTTAACATTTTACAAAATCAATTTAAAACAAGTAAGAACGTTCTAGTCGGGTCTGCCCGACTACGAGATCCCCTGAGCCAAGTCCGAGGCGGTGCTTTAAACAATCTAGCTTGCATCTTTTCTCTGTACATATTACCCTCTGCGCGCATATACACACGCACACATATACACTTGCACACACACACGCACACATATACATACACTAGCACGCGCGCCGCTTACTGCAGCATTATGAGAAATTGATTGTTAAATAACTTCGGTTCTAGATCTACTTTCTTAATGAAATTTTTAGGACATAATATTGACATCTAAAGGTGTATATATGCGAAATCCCCACTCCTTAGTATTCGAAATACGTTTTTTCCACTTATGGGGCGAATGGGGGAAGTATCCAAAATTTAAAAAGTTTATTATCTGGATTTTCATCACAGCAACCTACATAGTCAATTTGGTATCTCTAGCTTGTATGGTCTTTAAGTTATAGCTTAAAAACAAAGTCAAAATATCGATTGTTATCGATAAGAAAATAGGATGAGATATCGCAAAAAAAAATAAACTTGTACTGCGTATGGTATATAAGAATATATGTCTAAAATCTCAAATCTCTAGCTTTTGCGGTTTACGAGATCACTGCGTTCATACGAACGGCCAGACGGACAGACGGAAGGACGGGCGGACGGAAAGACGGACATGGCTAGATCGACTCAGCTCGTCGTCCTAATCAAGAAAATATATACTTTATGGGGTCTGCCACGCCTCCTTCTGCCTGTTACATACATTGTCACAAAACCATTATACCCTGAATTCCCATTTTCAATGGGTTCAGGGTATAACAAGTAAGAACGTTGCAGTCGGGCGCCGCCGACTGCGTGATACTCTGTTCCTGTCAAAAGAGTGTAGGCTCAATTATTATGTAGACCGTCTGTCCGTCTGTCCGTATATATTTATATTTTGAAGACCATAATAGCTAGAGACACCAAATTGACTATGTAGGTTGCTGTTATGCAAATACAGATAATAAAATTTTTAAATTTAGGATACCTCCCCATTAGCCCCATAAGCGGAAAAAACGTATTTCAAATATTAGGGAGTTGGGATTTCGCATATAGATACCTTTAGATGCCAGTATTATGTCCTGAAAATTTCATTAAGAAAGTAGTTCTAGAACCGAAGTTATTTGACAATCAATTTCTCAAGCGTAGCCGCTATATCATATACGCAGTAAGCGGCGCGCGTGCTTGTGTATACATATGTGTGTGTGTGTGTGTGCGCGCAGAGGGTGCAATGTACAGATAAAAGATGTAAGCTAGATTGTTTAAAACACCGCCTCGGACTTGGTTAAGGGGATCTCGTAGTATGGCAGACCCGACTAGAGCCTTCTTTCTTGTTTTAATTTTGACATGGTCTCACAGAAACGTATCTATATAGTGAATACCCGATTTTTTTATAACTTTTAATACCCTGCTCCTATTGAAAATGGAATTTCTGGGTATGTTTTTCTGAAAATGTATGTAACAGGCAGAAGGAGGCGGGGCAAACCACATAAGGAATATATATTCTTGATCAGGACGATGAGCTTGGTTAGGGATTTGAAATATAAATACTTTTTTTTTTGATAACTCATCCTATTTTCTTGTTATCGATAAAATTCAAGTTTTGACTTCGTTCTTAAGCCATAACTTAAAGACCATATAAGCTAGAGTCGCCAAGTTTACTATGTAAGTTTCTGATGAAAATAGTACAGTACAGTGAACTACAGTACAGTACAGCGAGAAGCATTAATATTGTCGGATATGTTTCCTTTTATGCGTTGCAGGCTTCTGACCAAAATTAACATACTCTTTTTGCAAGGGTTTAATGAAATTCAAAACGAACTCAACGCGAATAAAAGCTTAGCTGTATAAGTATTCGAGTGTCCTTCGCAGAGACTTCCAAACCAAATGATCCTTGTACAACCTAGTGTCCGGGACCATATATCTATGTATCTTAAGTCAATAGTTTTATATATCAAACGGAGATTTTGTTTTCTTTCCTTTTGCACCTGCAATACTGTTTGTTCGGTATTGAGGTTTGACCTCGCTTTTTGGTCGGGGTAAATGTAATCTCTTTGGCCATTGTCCAGTGTAATTTGCATTATGTTCTAGTTTCCATTTTTATATATATTTGCTTTTGCTTTTCGTTTACGTCTCTGGTATTTTCTACTTGCTTTTGTTTTGGAATCAAATCAGAAAAATAAACACACAAAAACAAATTTGTAGAATGACAGACAGAAAAAAAATAACAAGTAAGAACGCTCTAGTCGGGTCTGCCCGACTACGAGATCCCCTGAACCAAGTCCGAGGCGGCGTTTTAAACAATCTAGCTTACATCTTTTATCTGTACATATTACCCTCTGCGCGCACACACACACGCACACATATACATACACAAGCACGCGCGCCGCTTACTGCATACATGAATTAGCGACTGCGCTTTGGCTGCATTCTGGGCAGCATAATGAGAAATTGATTGTCAAATAACTTCGGTTCTAGATCTACTTTCTTAAGGAAATTTTTAGGACATAATATTGACATCAAAAGGTATATATGTGCGAAATCCCAACTCTCTAGTATTTGAAATACGTTTTTTCCACTTGTGGGGCTAAGGGGGGGAGGTATCCAAAATTTAAAAAGTTTATTATCTGTATTTTCATCACAGCAGCCTACATAGTCAATTTGGTGTCTCTAGCTGTTATGGTCTTTAAGTTATAGCTTTAAAACAAAGTCAAAAAATCGATTGTTATCGATAATAAGGAAATAGGATGAGTTATCGAAAAAAAAAATAAACTTGTACTGCGTATGGTATACATGAATATATATCTAAAATTTCAAATCTCTAGCTTTTGTGGTTTACGAGATCACTGCGTTCATACGGACGGACAGACGGACAGACGGACAAACGGACATGGATAGATCGACTCAGCTCGACGTCCTGATCAAGAATATATATACTTTATGGGGTCTGTCACGCCTCCTTCTGCCTGTAACATACATTGTCACAAAACCATTATACCCTGAATTCCCATTTTCAATGGGTTCAGGGTATAAAAATGACTTTAAACTTCTACAAATAGTGCAAAGTTTGCTCGTCATTGCCGAACCGTTAGTTGGTCATATATAAGTATATCTAAATAACATATTTGGGCTTGTGAGCGCGCAAGCAGGCAGCGCGGGTAAGCATGCTGATAAAGCGACCAGCGGAAGAGCAAACAAAAGACTTAGGTAGCGAACGCAGAGCAGGGTGAGGCGAGCTGAAGCGAGTTTGCGGCATCTTTAGAAATAATTATCGCCTCTGTCCATATTGTTCTAACGTGAAAGTAAAAACCGTTAAGAATTAATAACTATACAAAGTTTTTGGACAACAAATTGGTTAGGAACAACAACGAAAAGAGTGCAAAAAACGACTGAGGAAAGGGCAGCAAAATTTATAAAAATAAACTTTTTCTTTTACTGGGTCAACTTTTGGTTGTTGCTGTTACTAATGCTGCTGTTGGGTTCTTTTTCTTTGCCGACAACAACGGCAACAATAAATGAAAACAAATAACAGTCAAAACGATTTAAAGAACTTTATTTGAAGTCTCACCAGCTGCTGGCCACGCACACAATATTTGCCATAAAAATAAAAATAAATTCTGTGATTTATTGCGATTAGCAATATGAAAGTGATACGCTTACGAGAGACCTATAGAGCGAATATTTACACGACCTCGCCCACTTCCAAAAGTCAAATCCAACAGATAATTAATTTCTATATCCAACTTATGGAGAGGGGGGCGTGCAGACAAGTTTAGACACGTTTGTGTGGGCGTTGCTCTGAGTCAGTTTACAATTTTGGCAAAATATTCGAAATCGAGTCCACCCCAAATTTACGTTGAAGTTAGCCAAAAACTGATCGATCATGTGATTATAATGTCAAATGAGTTGATGTTGTGCTAGCAGTCTTGGGAGGTCTCTGTATGTATTGCTTGCGATATAATTGCCAATATGTTAATCACGGAATTGTATTTAATTTTACAGTAATTTGCTGGTAATACTATCACACATCCCCTGCGTCTGTCGATCGGTTAGACTTTTAGTCTGTTCAGTTAGTGGACAGTTGTCAGCTGGCTGGCCATTATTATCGCTTGCGAGCGACCATTATCATAATCATCATTATCATTCACATTAGCTTTGGTATTAGCATTGGCTGAGCATCAAAAGCTCGACAATAGCAGCAGCAGCAAGAACAACGACCACGACAACGGCGCAAAAACAACTGTTAAGCTCAGTAGATACAGATACAGATACAGATAGAGACACAGATAGAGATACAGCTAAATTTCAAGTTACAGATACTCAACAAAATATTTTCATGAATGAACAGACGCTGACGTTGACTCTTCACTCAGTGATATTTTAGGCTTTTGTTTTGTTTTCTTTAATTAATGTTTATATTTGCAAGCAGCTGAGAGTCTGATCTTATCTCGTCTGCGAAAACGTAGATAAGTTCTTGATAGAACTTTCTGATGAAACAAGTTAAAGATCCATTTTTAATACTAATGCATAAAGATGAATAAGTTCTCACCATCTGAAGCTGAGGTCTGGTACTTCATAAAGCCTTTTTTAATTTTCTAGAGGATCAACTATTTTGGAGAATTTTGTTGTCTTTATACCCTGAAACCATTGAAAATGGGAGATCAGGGTATAATGGTTTTGCAAAAAGTATGTAACAGGCAGAAGGAGGCGTGACAGACTACATAAATTATATATATTCTTGATCAGGGCCCTGTCCGTCTGTCTGTCAGTCCGTCTGTCCGTATGTATGAACGCGTCGATCTCAGAACCTATAAGAGCTAGAGACTTGAAACATGAATGTCCATGTATACAGAGCGCATATCAAGTTTGTTTTAGATATTCGATAACTTTTCCTGTTTCACGGATATCGATTAAAAACGTTATCAAGATTCAGTTTTTTCACCATATTCATTTACATCTTTTTAGTTATAGTAACCAAATTTTGCATATAGCTTACTGTAAATAAAATACATTTTCTATTTTTTTATATTTTATTTACATTATTTTTTTGTTACCAAAATTATATTTAAAGAAAAATATATATTAAAGCGACAATTAAATTTATTTTTAAAATTAATAATAAAATAAATAAAATAAAAGAATTCAATAATGAAAATGTTATTCAAATCCGTTTAGTACTATGGAAGCTATTTAACAAAACATTTTGTCAGCGAGCGCCAATACGTGTGCAGTCACACTGTGCATACAGTATATACAGTGACGAACAAAATTATTGGCACAGCAAGCATTTTTAACTTTCTGGCCACCTTTTGACCCTTTAAATAAAGATAAATGCTAAAAAAAAAATTTACCAATTAGATTGAAGTATTTATTATAAATTAACAGAATTTTTTTTCTAAAAAGTAACAGGTAGTATTAATATTAAATGAAATCTAAAAAAAATGGTGTATTTCGTTGAACAAAATTATTGGCACACTTAGTCTACTCATGACTTTTTTTAATAACTTGACCGATGTGGAAAATCTTTTTTGGCAATTTGACATCCTTGTATATTGCGTTATTCAAAATGTATTCTATTTTTATTTGGAAATTTAAAATTAAGTTAGAACTACTCCTAGTGTGTTGTTTGCTTTTAAAATGGTCACCTAAGCAAAAAGAAACCACCATATCTCAAAGGACAATAATCCTACATATGTACGATCAGGGCATATCATATGCGGAAATCGGGGAAATTATGGATAGAAGCCGCTTTACCATCAGAAGCATCGCACAACGCTTCAAAGGAGCCTCAAACTTGGAGAATTCCAAGCACACAGGTCGCCCAAAATTGTTGAGCAGCCGCGAATGCAGCCAAATCGTTCGGAAAGTAAAAGCGGACCCCAATATATATTCAACACAGATCGCTGCTGACGTAAAAAAATAAATTGGGAAGGATGTTCACCCGATTGCGGTACGCAGAGTACTGCACGAGGCCAACTACCATGCGCGTGTGGCTAGACGAAAACCGTATATCTCAAATGCCAATAAAAAAAGACGTTTGGACTACGCCAACGAGTTTATAGGCAAGGCCTTGGACTACTGCCATCTGGTGATGTTTTCCGATGAAAGAAAATTCAACATCTTCCGATCGGATGGTCGCCAAACTGTTTGGAAAAAGCCTAACACTGAATTCGAACTTTAAAATATGAGACCAACTGTTAAGCATGGTGGTGGAGGGGCTATGGTGTCGGGTTACATGTGTGGTTGAATTGGTTTTCATAGACGGCATCATGGACAAAACTGGATATCTTAATATTTTTATGGAGAACTTCAAGGAAAGTGGCCAAAAACCAAATATACCAAATGCATTCACATTTCAGCATGACAACGACCCCAAGCATTCTGACCATATTGTGAAAATGTGGGTTGTTTATAATGCCGCCCATGTGCTAACCCACCCACCACAGTCCCTAGACCTCAACCCGATTGAGCATTTATGGGAAGAATTGGATAGGCGTGTAAGAAACCGGGCTATATCAACAAAAGCCGACTTAATGCAAGCCCTAGTCGAAAAATAGCAGAATATTGGGGAGAAAACAAAAAAAAAATTTGTCGACTCAATGCCGGCTCTCTTATCAGCCGTCATTAAGGCTAGGGCTTGAGCACAAAATATTAGCAATTTTTTTTGTATTTTATTTTTAAGTTTTTCTTTGGGTGTGCCAATAATTTTGTTCAACGAAATACACCATTTTTTTTAGATTTCATTTAATATTAATACTACCTGTTACTTTTTAGAAAAAAAAATTCTGTTAATTTATAATAAATACTTCAATCTAATTGGTAAATTTTTTTTTAGCATTTATCTTTATTTAAAGGGTCAAAAGGTGGCCAGAAAGTTAAAAATGCTTGCTGTGCCAATAATTTTGTTCGTCACTGTACGTAGTGACACATACTACATACATTCTAATTATTCTTTGAATTTTGTTTGTTAATTAATTGTAATTCTCGCCGCTGCTACTTTAGTGGCGTCTTTGTCACTGAGAACATTGTGAAGAACGTGGTGTTATAGTTAGAGATGATGGCTTGTAAGCGAGAAGTCGCAGGTTCAATTCGTGCTTCTGTCAACATTTTTTGTTCAAAAACAAATTTTTTTACTGCTGCATTCATATCTTTTTGTATGTATGTAAAAATGCAAACTCGAACAAAGGTTCAGGGGATCTCTTAGTTGGGCAGTCCGAATAGAGCGTTTTTACTTCTTTGTTATTATATTGAAGTAATAAGAAACTAGGTACAGAAACAAATTACTCTTTCTTGACTATAAATAACTTGTATACTACTCATACTAGTTGATCAAAAACCATTTAGTAGTTTTTAATCATATCAAATTGCAAGATGTGACAGACGAATGCTTAAATATCAAGGCTTGCTATTTTTAGAGAGAGTTGATTTGGTCAGAATCCGTCTTGCTATCCGTCCGCCTGCCAGTAAGAGCACAATGAATTTCATGGCAATTAAAATTCGGTAACTATGCTCGTTTTTACACTCGACTTATTTATTGTTAAATAAACTAATGAACATTCAATGATTACATGTGCTAGAAATCTGTGTCTGCATTTGAGATTCAACAACCAATAATCAAGAGAAGCACTGACGACATCTTCAGTGTATTTATCTGAAGGTCATTTAGCGTAGGCATCTTTGTACACTTGAGGTGAATTCGAGATGCCGGACTCCTCCTACCTCACGCACACCGATCGTAGCCTATATCAAATGCCAATTCTGAATAGTCATTTAGGCCAACATACTCGCCGCAGAAGGGAAAATAGATAGAAAAAAAAGCTGGAACCAAAAGCAGTTGCTAACCGTTGACCAGGCAACAATTGACCGATTTCCATGGCCTGCTCCTGGTCCTCGACTCGCTGATAAATGAATGAGAAGTTAGCCAACACCATAACCAACCAAGCAGCATCGCTCCTAGTGCTAGTCGATGACCTAGAATGCAGCTTTAGCTTTTACTGTTGTCTCTGCCCGTTCCGTAGCTGCTGCTGCTGCTTCTGCTGCTACTGTAGCCGTTGTTGCTGTTGCTGCTGTTCTGTGTTCTATTCTCTCTCTGTTTTATGTGTCGTCGCTTGCAGCGCTTTGTGTCCATGACTTTGGTTACCAATACCGTTTGCTGGCAACTTCAGCGCCAACTTATTAGCATAATCTCAGCTAATGCAGTCGCAGTCGCAGTCTCAGTCGCTGTCGCTGTCGCTGTCGGAGTTGACGTCGCAGTCACCAGCTCTCATTATGCCTCTGACACTGGCAGCGGCTGTGGCACCTCATCATCGGCGGCATCAATTCGCTGCTTGATGCATCGCCAGTCAGCGTGTGAAGCTAACCTGGCCAAAGCCTTCTAAAAGCTGCTGCTGCCTATTGCTGTTGCATGTTTAGCATTCCACTGCAGCAGCGGCAGCAGCAACAACAGCAATGGCAGCAACAGTGGCAGCAGCAGCGACTGAGTCAAATTCAGATTCATTTCGTTTGGTCGGTTCGTGTTCTGATGCTAGAAATTAGAAGAGTATACACTGAGAGCAAAGCAGAGTTTAATTTAAAAGTTGAAAAAATGATCGGAAATGCGCAAGTTATTGTTAGATTTTTGTATTGCTAATTAGGCAAATGAATCCTGGAGGTCCCGAGAAAATTTTTGGGATCGGGCGGGATAAGTGCTTGATCCCAACATTCCCGCGGGTCCCTATAAGAAAATTATTAATAGATAAAATTACTTGTATTTATCAAAGAACAGAAGAAAGATTTTATTGAGAAAATGAATTCTTATATAAATCAAACATTTATTATTGATTGAGAGGCTGTATTCTACTTCTAGTCGAATTTCGGAAGAAAGGAGAACGCATCTTAGAGAAGGAATTTTTGAGAAAATATTTTTAGAAGAGTACTAAATGTTGAAAAAAAATTTCGGGAAATATCGGGACTTGCGGGAAAAATTAAAAATTTGGCGGGACAATCGGGCGGGAAAATCAAAAATTATTTCGGGACGGGATGGGTCGGGAACGATTTTCTTTTCCCATCCCATCTCTGAAATGAACTGTAACTTAAGGTAATGATCATATATCGAATATATCGCAAATAATCTGTTATCGATGAGATTATTTCGCAAATAATCTGTTATCGATAACTGAGATCTTATGTAAATAATGTGCAATTAAACTGGTATTGTCAACTTGGTTCATATAGATTATTAGGCATATAAACTAATATGAACATCTTGAATCATATATCAATAATCACGCATGCAAACCGTTGTGCCTATTAAAAATCATATATCAATAATTACGCATTTATAACTATGCTTACATTTTTATTCATATACATATCGATAATAACGTTATTAATTTATTATCGATAACAACGAATAATAATGCATATTATGAACTTAAGCCGTTTCTTTTACTTAATTCTTCTTTATTTTTCTTAGTATAGTTTTTAATATCTAAATATAAGAAATAAGACGATATACAAATATTTGAAATTTTTTTTTAGAAATTAAAATCTTTGGTTACTTTGCCCATATATGTATGTATCTGTCTTGTGATGAACACTTTTTTCTCTCAGTGCATTCGAATGCCTAATTCTATTCTATTTCATGCTGCTTCTGTGAGTTTGCGCCATAACGGCATTTATAACCTATTCATTAGCTTTTTGATTTGAAACTCAAATCTGCCTCACGTTGTGTCTCTGCCGCAGACTTCCACCACAATCTGTGCCCCCTTGCCTTAACAGTTGTCGAACAACCGTCGCACGCCATTTACGCGCCTAATTTTCGGTTAGCCAAGTTTTTTACCAGAGTTGGTTTTTTCTTATTTTTTATGACTGGATGTCGACTTGATTGTGACTTTGGCTTACGGCCAGTTCTTCAAGTGTCTCTTCTTGGCCATGTTTAGTCAGCTAATATTGAATGAGCCGTTCGCTGCCTATTTGTGCAAGTCTTTGGCGTTTTCTATTTGCCAATTTTTGGACAATTGCGAGTGCAAATAATTTCAGATTGAGTTCACTGATTATACATTAAGTTGTGCCTGCCAGTTGAACTCATTACTGTCAATTTGCATATGTTTAGTGCTGTGGCAGAACAAGTTTCTTTTTCGATAGCTGATCGATAAGTATAGATTGTTCTAAAGCGAATCCTTCAGACAACAGTTGAAGATAGTCGAAAGTGTTTCCCCTTTATTTTGATATTTCACTTACCAGTTTATAAATACAATAGATTTCAAATTAATTTAAATTTATAAAAAAATTGTGGCTTTGATAATTTTTTTGCTTGAAAAATTAATTTTGTAAAATGTGGAGCCGGTATCCAAAATATAAAAAAAAATTATTTACAAAAAGTTAAGTGCATAGTTTGGTGACCTTACCCAAAAAGATGTAAAAGATATGGTCCAAAAACTGAATCTTGATAACGTTTTTAATGGATATCAGTGAATCAAGAAAAGTTATCGAATATCTAAAACTCGATATGCGCGCTGTATAAATGGACCTTCATGCTAAATTTCAAATCTCTAGCTCTTGGGTTCTGAGATCGACGCGTTCATACATACGGACAGACAGACGGACGGACAGACGGACAGACAGACAGAAGGACGGACAGACAGACGGACAGGGTCAAATCGACTCAGCTCGTCGCCCTGATCAAGAATATATATACTTTGTGGGGTCTGCCACGCCTCCTTCTGCCTGTTACATACTTTTTTGCAAAACCATTATACCCTGATTTCCAATTTTCAATGGGTTCAGGGTATAAAAATACGCTCAGAAAAAGTATTTGGCGATAACTTCGATTGTGTATTGAAAATATTTAAAAAAGCTTAACAAAACTTGTTAAAATTACAAGCAAAAACCAATTGCCAGTCCTACATTTGATATTTGACTATGGTAGAGTGTTATTTATAAGAGTGAGCTTGATAATAACATTCATAAGTCGGAAACTCTCTCCCAATCTTCAGTTGAATTCTAGATTCCTCGAAACAGCTGCTCTGGATTGAATTCATTAGAAGCCGCCACCAACAATTCTATCATATCAGACACAAGGCCAATTTCCTCATCGCTCACGGATAAATCCGGTACCGTATTGAGTATTATTTGAAATACTCGCATTCTCAGTTGATCCATTTGGATGCCAATGTCCAGGGCATTCAATATATCCCCCTGTGTCGGTGGGTCGTTTCGTCTGACATATCGTTGACCCAAAACTCGATGTTCCTGTAGAATATTAAGAACGTTCTCCTTAACACAGTGCAATTGCATCAGGCGATCCTCCCGATTATCCGCATTGGCCATAGCAATAGGGAAATTTTTGGAAACTTTTGATATATATGTAACTATTTAACTTGTTCGTATTTGATTATATAGTCAAGGCCTGGTAAGCATCCAATTAAAATTACACATTATTTTCATGCTGACTTGATAACTCTTTAATATTTGTTTATCCCCTGAGATCATCTTTTTTTCAGAATTACAACATACGTATACATGTATATTTTCTACTTCAATGGTGAAATGCATTTCATGTTTAGTTTCTCTGCCGGCAGGGGCTCGGCTACAGACATAAGTGTGCAGATCATTCAATCATTCAAAACCAGAAAGAGTCGACAGCCAAAAAAATAGACTGAGAAAGAGAGGGAGCGGACGAGAAGGATAGAGATTAAAAAAAAAGATTTCACTGGCCAACGAAAACGAAAACGAAATTAATTTCACAATTATAGCAATTAAACCCAAAATAAATTGTATTTTAAGTAGCAGACCACAACAACGATTCCCCTCCCTCCTTCCCCTACCTCCTCCTCTTATCACCACACCCAAGCGCCTTGCCCCTACTCTTTGCTCACGCAGGTGCCACTCCGAAAAGAAGCTGACGCACAGAACATGATAAAAGCGGAAAAAAGTAATAATCTACGCACTTTTCATTAACCGTGTCCGACCCTCGTCGTTGTCGCCCGACCCCTTTCCCCTGTCTCTGTTCCTTGTCCCCTATCTGTCATCTTTATTATACCCTTGCAAAAAGGGTATATTAATTTTGGTCAGGAGTTTGCAACGCAGAGAAGGAAGCATCTCCGACCATATAAAGTATATATATTCTTGATCAGCAAGACTAGCTGAGTTGATATAGCCATGTCCGTCTGTCCGTCTGTCTGCCTGTCCGTCTGTCTGTCTGTCCGTCTGTCTGGATCAACGCAATCTCCTCCGAGACTATAAGAGCTACAGAACTGAAATTTTGCACATAGGCTGGAATGTGCTGCAGGCATTGTATATCTCGGAATCATATCGGATGACTATATCTTATAGCTCCCATAGGACAGATCGGTTTTAAGAAATGTTTTAGTGGGATAACTTCGACGTTATTAAAGTCAGTGACTTGATATTTGAAATATATACTCCTGAGTTGCACCCAAATACAAAAATATATAAATTATATATCTACGCCCTTTGGGGGCGTGGCAAATCGGATAAAACTATATCTTCTACAGCTTTGAAGCTAAAGCATCCAAAATTGGAAAGTATTATACTTTTAGCCTCCCCTTCAGATTGATTAAAAGTTATATATCCACGCCTACTTGAGGCGTGGCAAATCGGGAAAGACTATATAGTGCTTAATATAAATCCTCCAATATTTTGAATGCTGTTGAAGCCAGAGACTTGAAACTTAAAACATATATTTGTATCAACTACCCCTAGAAAAAAGATAAAGAATATATATCTACGCCCATTAGGGGCGTGGCAAATCGGAGAAAACTATATCTTCCAAAGTCTTATAGGTACAGCTTCAAAATTTGATATATAGGTTGCTGTTGCCCTGCTTAATTGATTGACAAAAAAAATATATATATCCGCTTATTGGGGGCGTGCCAAATCAGAGAAAACTATATCTATATCCTTTACAATTGCAAGGGTATTACCAAACTTCGGCATGGCCGAAGTTACCCATCCCTCTAGTTAAATTCCAAAAGTTTCATAAGCGGCCTGATTGGCTAGAGCATTTAGCTTGTAACGCTCTGCTGCAAGTTGGTATTACATTGATAAAACTTGCTTTCTGTTACAATAATTACAGAATTTAGCTTAAGATTATTGTCTAAAGTATTTTATTCTATAATCTCATAAATAGGCTTGACTTGCGACTTTTTATTTTTTTAAATTGCATCTTTCTTGTTACTTGCTAATTTGCCTTTGTGACTACAACACTTAGTTGTTTGCTTTTTTTTTATGTTATAAAATCTAAAATGCTAAAAACATACACAATACTGCCATGCCCTGTTGCCTGGCATTCGAACCCGGGTCCTCCAAACGAATTGCCTTAAGTTCTGGTAACTTAGGCAACTCGTCTACAGTGGACGGCACATTTAGCATTTGTGTTTTGTATTTAGTATTTGGCTCTATATTGATATAGTTATTGTTATAGTTTGAGTTTTGGTGAAAAGAACTCTGCATTCACGTTGCTCTTATTTTCTTTCTAGCAGATAAGGGTATTCACGTTTCGCTTGAAGTTTTGGTTTTTACGTTTCGTGGACTTGTTGCTCGCTTTTCATGTGGCGCATTGTAGACTTTGTGGCATTCGGGCAAAAATTTCACTTCAAAGAAAGGGCACAAAAGTCGCTTCCGATGTCGAACCAATCTCTGCTCGACTCAAATAAACTGAACCAAACTGAGCTGAACTGAACTGAACTGCAATGATACTAAAACTGGGCTGACTCATTGTCTCTCCATTATTTGGCTGTACACCAACTTTTATTTTTAGACGTTGCTTTTCTTTCATTTTATTTTATTATTATGCTTCGTTTCGTTTCGTTTTTTGTAATTTTCTTGTTAAGTTGATTTTATTTTAATGTCTAACCAGCCGTATGTCTGGCCAAGTTTTTCAAGTTATTCGGCCATTGTTTATACCACAGAGTAGTAGCACATGTAGCCATATCTATGAAACTGTGCACTGCAGGTGTCGCACGTCTGCTTTCTTGTCATGGTCATCGTCACTCATTGAATCTAATGGGTTTTACTTTCATTACAATTTTGACAAATGTACGTCAGAGCCAGTTGTCGCTACTGTCGTTGATTTCACTTGAGAGCTTCACTGAGACAATTTTCACAAACCCAAATTAAGATCTCTGTGTGTGTGTGTGTGAGTGGGAACCGTAAAAATTCATTTCTTTATGAATCAGATGAATATTATTATGCTAAAAAGTTGTAGTTAATTATTTAATAATTAAGAAATCGATGGGCATCTATCATAAAGTCCATTCATTAAAGCAGCTCCTGCAATAAAAAATCAATATTATCGCTTTCTTTTCTTCTTATGGGTGGCTTTCATCATTTATCATCAATATCTGCAATTATCTAGTACAATATAAATATGCTTTGTTGTCGACGATCAAAAGTATAATTAGTGTTGTTATTTATTTCTTAGAATGCTAGAACTTATCAGATTCATTAATTCTTTAACAATAAGCATTTTTGATCATTTTCTAATATATATCTCAGCAGCTTAATAAATTTTTTAGAAAATCGATATCTATTTAAGTATTAACTACTCCGGCTTTATTTAAGAGCTAATTTTTCCATGTCAACCAAAGAACAGCCCTAACACTAATTTAAGTTATTAATTGAAATTCCTAGCATGTTTTCATATTAATCAAAAGGCAGCGCATCATAAATTATACATTTAAATAGACGCAATCGTATTTCGAATACCCTGCGACGATTTGATTTATTCCACTAAGATTACTGCAGACAGAGTCGTAGAAAGGCTATACAACTTTAGCCGTAATCTGGTTCAATAGGTGAAAGTGCTAAGCCGTAAACAAATGACTTCAGACTCGAATTCAAATTCGGACGGCAACTCGACATTTTTCTTGGCTTCAGTCTTAGAATCAAATAATTGAGTTACGGATTGGTTCTGGTCGATATTGGAGTACCCTACTTGGGATTTACAGAAAATATGAAGAGAATCTAGACGAAATTTATGTAAGTCAACTTTGATTATTTGATAAGTTACTCAAAAAGCTATCGGCCTAAAGAGAAAAATATATGTAAATATACTATGTATGAATATTCGCAAGGGTTTTAGAAAAGAGTTGGAAGAGACATTGCAGTTCTCTTTTTATACCCTTGCAAAAAGAATATATTAATTTTGGTCAGAAGTTTGCAACGCACAGAAGGAAGCATATCCGACTATATTATAGTGTACATACATATTCTTGATCAGAGTTGAAATAGCCATTTCCGTCTGTTCGTCTGTCTGTCTGTTTGTCTGTTTCTCTGTCTGGATCGACTCAATCTCTCTTTCAGGCATTGTATAACTCGGAATCATCCGAATCGGGCTACTAAATCCTATAGCTATAAAACTATATCTTCTACAGTTCGGGAAAGTCGGGAAAGTATGCGGTGCTTAACATAAATCCTCCAAAGCTTTGGACGCTGTTAAAGCCAGAGACTTGAAACTTAAAACATATATTTGTATCCACCACCTCCATAAAACAAATAAGAACGCTGTAGTGGGGACTGCCCGACTACGAGATCCCGTTAATTTTTTTTGGCATCCGATTTGCCACGCCCCTGTGGGCACATTGGAAAAATCTGTCGAGGGTACACATAAGTATATATTTCAAATTTTAGCTCTCTATCTTCAAGGGTGTCCAAATGCTGCGAGTTCATACAGACAGACGGACAGACATTGCACAAAACCAATATACTCTTTTCACTTCGTGAACGTGAAATAGATGGCGCTGCTTTAATCTCAGTGATAAAGACGCCACTTAAGTAGCAGCGGGCAGAAATACAACTTAATTGAAATTGCGAAACTCACAAAATTTAAAGAAGAATGCACACGTTTGAATGCATGTGTGCACACGTATAGATTGAGTACCCATGCCTCTAGCTTTCATAGGTTCTGAGATCGACGGTCAAATCGACTTAGCTCGTCGCCCTGATCAAGAATATATATACTTTATGGGGTCTGCCACGGCCTCCTTCTGCCTGTTACATACTTTTTGAAAAACCATTATACCCTGATTTCCCATTTTTAATGGGTTCAGGGTATAACAAGTAAGAAAGCTCTAGTCGGGTCTGCCCGACTACGAGATCCCCTGAACCATGTCCGAGCTGATGTTTTAAACAACCTAGCTTACATCTTTTATCTATACATATTACCTCTGCGCGCATATACACATGCACATATACACACAGCCACGCATATTACCTCTGCGCGCATATACACATGCACACATATACACAGGCACGCATATACACATGCACACATATTCACATGCACACATATACACGTGCACACTTTTGTATACACATGCACACATATACACATGCACACATATACTCATGCACACATATACTCATGCACACATATACACATGCACACATTTGTATACACAAGCACACATATACCATGCACACAGAAGCACGCGCGCCGATTACTGTGTAGTTGATTTGAATGTATGTATGCACACGTACATGCTGCTGCACTAATTGTTTCCTTTAAGAACTTCTGTACTACTTAACGGATTTGAATGCAACTTTCTGCATTGAATACTATTAATTTATTAAAAATACGGGTTTCACTAAAAAATTTGAAAAAAATTAAATTGTGGCTTTGATAATTTTTTTTTTTAATAAATTTTTTTTGTGAAATGTGGAGCTGGTATCCAAAATATGAAAAAATAAAAAAATGTATTTTATTTACAAAAAGCTTAATGCAAAATTTGATAGCTGTAGCTAAAAAGATGTAAAAGATATTGTCTAAAAACTGAATCTTGATAAAGTTTTTAATCGATATCAGTGAAACAGGAAAAGTTATCGAATATCAAAAACAAACTCGATATGCGCGCTGTATACATGGACCTTCGTGCAAAATTTCAAGTCTCTAGGACAAGGACAGACAGACAGAGGGACAGGGCTAAATCGACTCAGCTCGTCACCCTGATCAAGAATATATATACTTTGTGGGGTCTGCCACGCCCCCTTCTGCCTGTTACATACTTTTTGCAAAACCATTATACCCTGATTTCCCATTTTCAATGGGTTCAGGGTATAACAGTAAATGAACGCTCTAGTCGGGTCTGCCCGACTACGAGATCCCCTGAACCAAGTCCGAGGCGGTGTTTTTAACAATCTAGCTTACATCTTTTACCAGTACAAATTACCCTCTGTGCGCACACACACACGCCCACATATACATACACAAGCACGCGCGCCGCTTACTGCATACATGATTTAGCGGCTGGCGCTTGGGCAGCATTATGAGAAATTCATTGTTAAATAACTTTGGTTCTAGATCTACTTTCTTGATGAAATTTTCAGGACATAATATTGACATCTAGAGGTGTATATATACGAAATCCCAACTCCCTAGTATTTGAAATACGTTTTTTTCACTTATGGGGCTAATGGGGGGAGGTATCCAAAATTTAAAAAGTTTATTATCTGTATTTACATCACAGTAACCTACATAGTCAATTTGGTGTCTCTAGGTATTATGGTCTAAGAGTTATAGCTTAAAAACAAAGTCAAAATATCGATTGTTATCGATAATATGGAAATAGGATGAGTTATCGAAAAAAAAAAATAAACTTGTACTGCGTATGGTATACATGAATATATATCTAAAATTTCAAATCTATAGCTTTTGTGGTTTACGAGATCACTGCGTTTATATGGACGGACAGACGGACAGACGGACGGACGGACAGACGGACATACGGACATGGCTAGATCGTCACCCTGATCAAGAATATATATACTTTATGGGGTCTGCCACGCCTCCTTCTGCCTGTTACATACATTGTCACAAAACCATTATACCCTGAATTCCCATTTTCAATGGGTTCAGGGTATACGCACCGATTTGACGGGAAAAAAGCTGATTTGGCAACAGTGATACACATGCACACATAAACATACCATGAACACAGAAGCACGCTCGCCGATTACTGCGTAGTTGATTTGAATGTATGTGTGCACACGTACAGGCTGCTGCCGCGTGCTTTTACAATTAATAACTTTAATAACTTCTGTATTACTTAACGGATTTGAATGCAATTTTCTGCATTGAATGCTATTAATTTATTGAAAATACGGTTTTCACTAAAAAATTTAAAAAAAATTAAATTGTGGCTTTGATAATTTTTTTATAATAAATTTTTTTTTGTGAAATGTGGAGCTGGTATCCAAAATATGAAAAAATAGAAAATGTATTTTACTTACAAAAAAGCTAAAAACAAACTTTGGTAGCTGTAGCTAAAAATATATAAAAGATATGGTAAAAAAACTGAATCTTGATAACGTTTTAAACCGATATCATTGAAACGGAAAAATTTATCGAATATCTAAAACAAACTCGATATGCGCGCTGTATACACAGACCATCATGCAAAATTTGCTCTCTAGCTCTTATATGTTCTGAGATCGACGCGTTCATACATACGGACAGACGGACAGACGGACAGACAGACGGACAGGGCCAAATCGACTCAGCTCGTCGCCCTGATCAAGAATATATATACTTTATGGGGTCTGCCACGCCTCCTTCTGCCTGTTACATACTTTTTGCAAAACCATTATACGCTGATTTCCCATTTTCAATGGGTTCAGGGTATAAAAAGATATAGCATATATAGCTAAGCCCATTAGTGGCGTGGCAAATCGGAAAAACTGTATCTTCAAACATTTTACACCTTTCGGCCAAATTGTGAAAGACCATATATCTGCGCCTGTAGTTCTTTAGGTACAGCTTCAAAATTTAATTTATAGGTTACTGTTGCCCTGCTAAATAGATTGACCAATAATTATATATATTCACTTGCTTGGCGAATTTCAAATAGAGATCCAACAAATAAGAACGCTCTAGTCGGGACTGCCCTACTAAAGAGATCCCTGAACCTTTGTTCGAGTTTGCATGTTTACATACATACAGAAAGATCTGAATGCAACAGTAAAACTAGAGGGATGGGCTAACTTCGGCCATGCCGAAGTTTGGTAATACCCTTGCAATTGTAAAGGATATAGATATAGTTTTCTCTGACGCCCCCAAGAATTGGATATATATAATTGTTGGGCAATCTATTAAGCATGGCAACAGTAACTTATATATCAAATTTTGAAGCTGTATCTATAAGACTTTGGAAAATATAGTTTTCTCCGATTTGCCACGACCCCAAGAGGCGGATATATATAATTTTTCATAATTTTGTCGAAACGGTCAAGCCTAACGTCTGTGTCAATTTTTGGAACTCTAGGTATAAAATTGTAGAAGATATAGTTTTTCCGATTTGCCACGCCTCTAATGGGCGTAGATATATATTCTTTATGTTTTTTTTTAGGGGTGGTTGATACAAATATATGTTTTAAGTTTCAAGTCTCTGGCTTTAACAGCATTCGAAATATTGGAGGATTTATGTTAAGCACTATATAGACTTTCCCGATTTGCCACGCCCCCATCAATTGGATATATATCATTTTTGGGCAATCTATTGAGCAGGGCAATAGTAACCTATATATCAAATTTTGAAGCTGTATCTATAAGACTTTGGAAGATATAGTTTTCTCCGATTTGCCACGCCCTAAGGGGCGGATATATATAATTTTTCATAATTTTGTCGAAACGGTCAAGCCTGACGTCTGTGCCAATTTTTGCAACTCTAGGTGTAAAATTGTAGAAGATATAGTTTTTCCGATTTGCCACGCCCCTAATGGGCGTAGATATATATTCTTTATGTTTTTTTTTAGGGGTCGTTGATACAAATATATGTTTTAAGTTTCAAGTCTCTGGCTTTAACAGCATTCAAAATATTGGAGGATTTATATTAAGCACTATATAGTCTTTCCCGATTTGCCACGCCCCAAGTAGGCGTGGATATATAATTTTTTGATCAATCTGAAGGGAAGGCCAATTTGCCACGCCCCCTTAAGGCGTAGATATATAATCTATATCTTTTTGTATTTGGGTGCCAACTCAGGAGTATATATTCCAAATTTCAAGTCTCTGGCTTTAATAACGTCGAAGGTATCCCACTAAAACATTTCTTAAAACCGATCTGTCCTATGGGAGCTATAGGATATAGTCATCCGATCCGGATGATTCCTAGATATACAATGCCTGCAGCACATTCCAGCCTATGTGCAAAATTTCAGCTCTGTAGCTCTTATGGTCTCGGAGGAGATTGCGTTGATCCAGACAGATGGACAGACGGACAGACGGACAGACAGACAGACGGACAGACGGACATGGCTATATCAACTCAGCTAGTCTTGCTGATCAAGAATATATATACTTTATATGGTCGGAGATGCTTCCTTCTCTGCGTTGCAAACTCCTGACCAAAATTAATATACCCTTTTTGCAAGGTCTCTAAGCTTTTACAACGTTCAAAATATTATAGGATTTATATTGGCATAAACCTTATTGATTTAACTTAAAGGAAGGTCAGGAGATCTAACACGGATACACACTAGTATATATGGTGTCCAAATGCTGCGCGTTCATACAAACAGAATGACAGACAGCAAGACAGACATTGCACAAATCCATGATACTCTTTTTCGCTTTGGGAACAGAGTATAAAAATTGCTTGTGAACTGAAAATGTTGACAGCAGCGGGAATCGAACCTGCGACTTCCCGCTTGCAAGTCGCCATCTCTAACCATTAAGCCACACTCTTCATATTATCCTCAGTGTCTAAGACGCCACTAAAGTAGCAGAGGCGAGAATTACAATGAATCTGAAATTGCGATTTAACAAATAAAATTCAAAGAACAATGCCGTCCGTCCGTCCGTCCGTCCGTCCGTATGAACGCAGTGATCTCGTAAACCACAAAAGCTAGAGATTTGAAATTTTAGATATATATTCATGTATGCTACAAGTACAAGTACAAGTACAAGTTTTTTTTTTCGACAACTCATCCTATTTCCTTATTATCGATAACAATCGATATTTTGACTTTGTTTTTAAGCTATAACTTAAAGACCATAATAGCTAGAGATACCAAATCGACTATGTAGGTTTCTGTGATGCAAATACAGATAATAAACTTTTTAAATTTTGCATACCTGCTCCATAAGTGGAAAAAACGTATTTCAAATACTAGGAAGTCAATATTGTGTCCTGAAAATTTCATCCAGAAAGTAGATCTAGAACCGAAGTTATTTAACAATCCATTTCGCATAATGCTGCCCAAGCGCAGCAGTAAGCGGCGCGCGTGCTTGTGTATGTATATGTGTGCATGTGTGTGTGCGCGCAGAGGCTAATATGTACAGATAAAAGATGTAAGCTAGATTGTTTAAAACGCCGCCTCGGACTTGGTTCAGGGGATCTCGTAGTCGGGCAGACCCGACTAGAACGTTCTTACTTGTTTATAGTAAAGTTTAGATTTTCTGTAAAATGATTTTTGTTGTTATGTTGTTAGCTACAGCATGCCCTTAATTTTTAGCACTTTAATATAATTTAAATCAATTTAAAATATTAATTTAATTTAAATATCTTTAAATATCTTTTAAATCTACAAAAACTAAACTACTTTGATACAGAGACGTGTTATGCATAGCTAAAAAAAGAATTTAGCTGCTGTGGTTGAATACCCTTCTCTTTGTGCGGGGCATATTAATTGAGACATTATGCAAATGTCGCACAGTTTGACTATAAATTAGGCAACGCAATCGAAGATAATATAACCGTTCATAAGCCCCTCTTCTTCAATAGCGAGAGAGACAGAGAGGGAGAGAGCGCAGATCGACCGATAGACTATCTATGGCATTATCTTTGAATTTAGAACTCCAAGTTTTGGATTGTAATTGTAATTCAAGCTCTAATTTAGATACTGGTTCTGGTTCTCTGGCTTCACATCTATTTGTATTTCTATTTCTTTTTCAGTTCTTTGGCTATTCGTCTTGTAATGCGCTCTAAGTAATCGTAATGGCCACAGACACCATCTGCCCCGTCACCGGATATGCGGCAAGAGGGACAAAACAACAATAAATTCAAAGCGGCGTCGCAGTCAAGAAAGTGAGAACAGTTATGTAGTGTAACTGATGCCGTTAGATAGCATTTTCCACATACAGCAGCTAGAACAAAAGACCAAAAAGCCAAACCAAGCCAAAGACTGGGCCACAAGACAGACGCCGACTTGGATAAAGCCACTAAAAACCAAACGAAGCAAAACCGAAACGAAAAAGCAAAAACAATAAAGCCAAAAACTAGCCCTAAAACCATCCGAAAATGCCCAAAAATTGTGGGGGCTAGCGAAAAAAAAACTTTCTTCGGTAATAATACAGAAATAAGAGAAAAATCTCAAAAACGATTCTAAATGCATTTGTCGCCGTTGGCGGGCTCAAGCATCTTTGAGTTTGGCCCTGGCGAAAAGGCTGTGAAAAATTGTTTTCGATTTTCGTTATGGTTTTTAAGCAGTTCGATTGATGGCTGCGGGGCTCACGTTTCTGGGTTTTATGTTTCGTATACCCTCCACTTGTTGAAGTTATTAAGAAGGGGTGTGCTTCAGTTTAGATTAAGTTGAGTGCAAAATGTTTAAAACAATCACTCAAATTTCACTCTGTGATAACACACATTAAATCCATTTGATGTATATATTATTATAAAGTGGACAGCTTCAATTAAAACTCGTATGACACAAAAATTAAACTGAATAGATTCTGCTTAGACTCCCCTCGATTTTAAGGAGATATCGCTAGACTTTAATAAAATTGAGCAAAATTTGAAAAGCTAAAGTTATTGTTAAAGGTATCTATTAGTCGATCATTTGCATCTACCACGTCCTCAGTCATCTTTTTGCTCATTTGCGCATTCTATTTCAGGCAGTTTTCCAACCAAAGAATGAGCACAACCTTAGCCTGCGACCAACTTGGAGCCTTGATCTGAACCATGGAGTTGGATGTGAGGCACTTAGCTGGAGATCATCTGCTTCTCGAGCGAAGAAAGTGATTTCCATTAATTGGGCAATGCTGACAAACGGACAGTGAAAGCCCAGACACGAACTCAATAAACCATCTCGTATATATCGTTCCCTATAATATTCGAGGCAACCATACTCAATGGCTTAATGGGTCAATGGGAAGCGCCACCCAGAGACGAGGGTATGTGTGTAACTGCAATTGCAAATAATTTAGCCATAGATACCGCAGCAGTATAAGCCATAATTTGTGGGGGCTTGAGAGCTATAGTAGCGGAACCAGGAGCCAGCCGAGTAAATCCATGGAACGTGCTGTGACAATTGACAGTTAGATGCGTTTTGTTCAGTTAGAAATCAGTTGGATGCAGTTACCATCACCTCAACCTGTAACAGCAACAGCAATAGCTACTGCGACTGGCATTATGATGTCATCAATCCCCAAGAACAGAACTAATTCATGTGACTATATCTTAGGGTAACATTCTCTGGTAATTTTCCTAGGCCTTGACTCGAGACCGTGAGATCTGTGATTAACTACAATAACAACAAAGACATTGACATCGAATACACATATCTGGCTGCCAAGCATGAAGATGAACATTCCATATAGATATACATATATTCTCTAAATGTATGAGACATATATGTATATGTGCTTTATACTATGCTCTATTCTAGTCTGTGGCATGTGTTCATTAACTGTTAGAGTTAACTAACTAAATCGGAGCTACAAAGCTCTGTTCAGTTTACTTAGGGCAAGGTTCTGGAACCAAATCCAATGCTAAGCCGCAAAAATCTAAAGAAAGCTTACGCATTCATATAATTATGAATGATAAAAGCGAGGGCTCGTTGAGAGCTCTTCGAGCGCATGCCAAGGAGTCAACAGGTCCTTGCCACTGGGTTGAAGTTTATCGAATTGGGATAATGTTTTAAAGTAATGGTCTGTTTGCTAAAGCTTTAAAGTTATTGACTTAAGTCAAAAAGAAGACGCTTCACTTAGTGCTGAACTTAGTTTTTCTTAACTCTTGAAGTGCTTCCTTGGATTGGTATTTTTCCTTCCTAAAGGTAATGCTCATTAGAATTTAAAGCGGAAAATATTTGTATCAAGAAGGGAGTTGCTAAGACAAAAATTATTAACGCTCGCGTAATGCTTTTCAGTTTTAAGGTAGCTTATTTTAAGCTACCTGAACAATTAGTACGTATGTGTTTGAAAATACATTTTTATTTTCGTTTTACAGAAGATTTGCATCTTAAGAAGATTTTGTTTGTTTTCAGAATTCAAAATTACTCTGTTCAGAAGGAAAACCTTAAATTTATCTAAAGTAAAATATATGCCCTCAAATTTTACCTACATTCTCTTTAGCTTGAGCTCTGCCTATATCTACATTAGGCAGTAGCAATGAAATAAATGAAAACCAAGTTTTCTTATAGGACCTTACATGACCAGATTTGGCAATAACCGAAAAATGATTTAAGTGCTTATATATAAGTACAATAAGCTGACTGTTGGCGCCATCAATCATGGCAGTTGTGGATGAGAGGATGAGCAGGGCCCAGCAGAAAGGTGGAGAGCAAATAATAAGGGACTCGAATCATTAAACATTGTTAAACCCAACGAAATGGGTTAGTTCCTGTAATTTGTCCATATTCGAATGCAGTCAAATGCAGCGCTTGGGGCATCGTCAAGTTCACTTGCAACACCAAGTGGCACGGTTAGCCCGGTTGCCCGATTGTGTGGTAACCAAATATGGGAAAACCTGCGACACCTTTTGCAGCAGCAGTGGCAGCTGCAACTATGCCAGTGCAACATGTGTCATTGTATGTGGCAGCGCATTGTGGAATGGACACCACTGCACCCCGGCATCCACCACTGACACAGTTATGTGCAACAAAAGATGCGCGGACTGTGCAGCTCCAGCTCCAGGGCAGCCATATCCACAGCCTGGATGCAACAAAGGTTTGCGGCTAACACGCAACTGGGTGAGCGTCATCATCATTACATCAATGCCTGATCTGGGGCCTAGGCAAATTCGCATGTAAGCGTAGTGTGTATAAATATATACATATATATATATATATATATATCTATATATATGTATGTGTATGTGTATATATGTGTATGTGTGTGTATGTGCGCTTACTTCAGTGCTCGTGAACGAGTGTCACATTTGCCTCGCGGAATTGGAGCAAATGTGCGCGTTAGGGCTGCCACAGGCAACCTGCCAAGCTGACAAGCAGCCCCTCTCCGTTGCTGCGTCCACATTATGACCGTCTCCATTTGCTCTTATTATGCCCGCTCTCGCATTATAACGGTTCACAATTACCATTCACCGCTACCAACGCAATGCTCGCCCCGTTTGCTGCTAATGTGGTTGCTTTCAGCTCCGCCTTCCGTCCGTCCGTTCATCCGTCTGGCTGCCTGCTGCATAATTAGTTATTTTCCTGGTGCGCCTCCCGCGCCATTGTCGTCTCCATTTGTCGCTGTGCTCGTTTTGATATGCGACTGATTCGCTCTCCTAGATACATATACACTCACATACATCTACACATATATATAAATATATACACATAAATTTATACATACATGTACATATAGATGTACATATGTATTTGCTGCCCGTTGTGCTTTGTTCTTCTAAATTCTAATGGGCTCTTCACACGCCCCCACTGAAGGCGGCAGACTCAAGACTGTAGACTGAAGACTGTGGACTATGTACTTCAGCATCTGCAACCGCAACTACAGTTGGAGGAGTCAATTGGCTCAATTGCAGTCTTCAAGCATGACAGAAATGGAGCACAACAACAATCAAGTGACATAAGACCGAGCAAGACAAAGAGAGCCAGGGAGGGAGAGAGTCAGTTAGAGAGAGATAGCGAGAGCGTGACGAGAGTCTGATTCTGATTCTAATTGTAATTGTGATTGTGATTGCTATGTTGATGCGCTGATTTGGTGCCCAAGTCTCTCGCTCTCTGATGAAATCAGTCCAAATAGTTGCAGTTAAAATACGTAAGTGTTTCCTTATGCAATCCGAGTGGCAGGTACTTGGAGGGCAACTCACTTGCAGAAGTGCTTGGTGAACCGTTAACTGCCTGTACTCGTGCTTCTTTCATGATGTGACTCATATTAAGCAGAAGCAGTCACAACACACACGCACACACACCCGCGACCTACATCTTGGCTTAACTGCATGGAAAATACTTCATACTAGAGACTACTTGACTCTTGCTTATCTTTACGAGCCGAGTTGCACTGATAATAAAAACAAAGACAAGCTCAGGCAGTCCAAAATAACGGTGACTGGCTGCATATTATAATTGATGAAATCATTTTTTTACCCGAACAAGAACCTAGTCTTTATATTGACATAATTAATTCTAAATATCATATAAACTGATCTGTCTGAGTTTAAGCAGGTATAAATTTTGAACATCGGAGACCGTCATCCAAATAACGGAAATATCTGATTTTTTACATCACAAAATGACGTAGGTTAATCAAAACTAAGAATTTTATTTTTTTTTAATGTGAAACGATAGAAGGAAGTCCCTGTAATTTTTATCAAATTTGGTAATATCCCTGCATTTACAAAGGATATAGATATAGTTTTCTGGTTTGCCATGAAGAGTTCTAGATTGACGTATTGGAAAAATTTTGGATCTCTAGGTATAAATTTGTACAATATTAAGTTTTTACCAATTTGCCACCAATTTTATTATTATTAATTTTATCTATTGAGTAATCTATATGTTAAATTTTTGGGTTTTAGCTGTACCAAGTTGGGAAGATATAGTTTTCTCCGATTTGCCACGTCCCAAAAAGGCGGATATATATCATTTTTCACAATTTTGTTAAAACAGTTGAACTTAACGTGTTTCTGAATTTTAGGGTCTCTAAGTGTTAAATTGTGGAAGATACTGTTTTTACCGCATTACTACTCCCCTAATGGGCGTAACTATATATAATATATCTTTTTTTGGAAAGGTGGTTTATACAAATAATTGTTTTAAGTTTCAACTCTCTGAGGCTAACAGCACAAAAAATATTAGAATATATATATATAGACTTCCCGATTTGCCCCTAATGGAAGGGGAGGTTAACAGAAGCCTACTTGCCGAATTTGCCACTCCCAAAATAGTTGTATACTATATCTTTTCGAATGGGGGTGGGACACACGAGTATATTCCAAATTTTAAGTGTAAGACTTTGATAGCGCCGAAGTTATCCCACTTAAACATTTCGTAAAACCGATCTGTCCTAAGCACCGATCTGATTTCAACCTACGAGCAAAATTTCAGTGCTGTACCTTTGATCCAGATTGATGGGCAGACGAACATACAGACAGACGGACATGGCTATATCAACTCTGCTCGCCGTGCTGATCAAGAATATATATACTTTATATAGTCGCAGATACTTCCTTTTGGGCGTTGCAAACTTCTGACCAAAATTTGTATACCCCTTTTTTTGCAAGGGTATAAAAATGAGAAATCGTAGTCCCAACTTCGTTTCGCTGGGTTTGATGAACTTCTCAATAATTTACATTGGTGCGTTTGCAGTTGTGCTAAATGCGGATATAGAATGAAATTAAAATATGTGCGATAAGTACACGGAGTACTTGAAGAAGGCAGCTTTGGAAAATCATGTTGCACACTCGAGCGTGGAAGAAGCTGGTGCCACACTCAAGATTTGCAAGCTGCAAGCAAAAGACAACTGCGGTTCCATTTTTGCGATAGATGCCAATCCGATTTGCTGTAGCTGGAGCGGGAGACTAAAGGCTAGAGACTAAGGAGCGCTTGGTCTGAGGCGTGCTGTGGTTCCCATCCCCAACCAAAGTAAGCCCATTTCCATCCAAGTTGATCTGCAGCATGTTTGCTCGTCCGCATTTCTCGTCTCGTTTGCTCATTTGTCGCTTCGCTGATGTTCGCTGACAGGCGGCGAGCATTGCGATTCCGACAGCGATTGTGCTCACACTTGAATCAGTGCATCTATCTGTCCATCAGTCAGTTAGTCAGTCAGACAGTCAGTCAGTTAGTCAGTTAGACTGCGACTCGAAGCGTTTGGTGTATCCATAGTTACAAGACTTCTTCTTTTCTGGCTTCATTTGCTAACGATCGAATCTTTAGCAGCTCTATCGAGCCAGCAGATTTACATAGATTGCCATAGTCGACTCCACTCCAGACCAGTCTAGTCCAGTCCAGTCCCGTCCACTAGCTGCCCAGCCATGCGGGTATGGGCGGGTAGCCCAGGTCCAGGCCGAGGCCCAAAGATCCCAAAGCATACCATAGATACGCTGCGGGCGAAGATAACCAAAAGCATGTCATGTAAAGAAAATATTAATAGTCCAAAGAGCAATAAAACGAAGCTTTAATACCGTGTTCTATAAACAGTGCTTGGGTGCTGCGCGAGTTTAGCAGTGAACCACTGCGTTCTGTATCTTTTTTTTTGTATCCCTAGTCAAAAGATTAAGCTCAAAACCATATCACAGCTACAACCATGCTAAGTGTCTCATTTTGCTTATAAAGCTTTAGGTTTATGAGAATGGGATAGCTGATGATACCTGATTTTCATATTTAGCTAGATTAACAATGCTCCTTCAACGACCATTTTTATCATTCGAATGATTTGAATGAAATGTCTCAATATACATACATACATACATATGTAAATACTACTACACCCAAATACCCAAGTACCTTCTTTTCATATGTATGTATGTGCATACATTTTTAAACCCTTGCAAAAAGGGTATATTAATTTTGGTCAGGAGTTTGCAACGCAGAGAAGGAAGCATCTCCGACCATATAAAGTATATATATTCTTGATCTGTCCGTCTGTCCGTCTGTCTGGATCAACGCAATCTCCTCCGAGACTATAAGAGCTACAGAGCTGAAATTTTGCACATAGGCTGGATGACTATATCCTATAGCTCCCATAGGACAGATCGGTTTTAAGAAATGTTTTAGTGGGATAACTTCGACGTTCTTAAAGTCAGAGACTTGAAGTTTGGAATATATACTCCTGAGTTGCACCCAAATACAAAAAGATATAGATTATATATCTACGCCCTTTGGGGGCGTGGCAAATCGAATAAAACTATATCTTCTACAGTTTTGAAGCTAGAGCATCCAAATTTCGAAAGTAATATACTTCTGGCCTCCCCTTCAGACTGATCAAAAAATTATATATCCACGCCTACTTGGGGCGTGGCAAATCGGGAAAGTCTATATAGTGCTTAACATAAATATTCCAATATTTTGGATGCTGTTAAAGCCAGAGACTTGAAACTTAAAACATATATTTGTATCAACCACCCCTATAAAAAAAGATAAAGAATATATATCTACGCCCATTAGGGGCGTGGCAAATCGGATAAAACTATATTTTCTACAATTTTACACCTAGAGCTCCAAAAATTGACACAGACGTTAGGCTTGACCGTTTCGACAAAAATTATGAAAACTTATATATATCCGCCTCTTGGGGGCGTGGCAAATCGGAGAAAACTATATCTTCCAAAGTCTTATAGATAGAGCTTCAAAATTTGATATATAGGTTACTGTTGCCCTGCTTAATATATTGCCCAAAAATGATATATATCCAATTGTTGGGGGCGTGGCAAATCACAAAAAACTGTATCTATGTCCTTTGCAATTGCAAGGGTATTACCAAACTTCGGCATGGCCGAAGTTAGACCATCCCTCTAGTTGTGCATTAGAATAGCCAGAGTACCACATTCTTTTCATTCGAATGTTTCTGTTTGATGAAATGCCAAGACTCACATCCGATTGACAAATTAGCAATTACATACATATGTATGTATGTACATAGCTAAATAATCATCGAATGCCTCCACATTCAATTAGAATTGTATGTACATAGCTAAATAATCATCGAATGCCTCCACATTCAATTAGAATGACACATGCATCGACAGCTATAGATTTGTACATACCAATTGAGTGGGACGTCATCAAACATTCCCACATTGACAACGTTAACACGTGAGTGACAATCTAACAAACACTGCCAGGCCTGCGAGGACACATTCTGTCTCGGGAACTGATTGATTTATTGGGGAAATTTTTTAAGTGGCAAATGCCTCTTCTCCACATTTTGCGAGTGGCAACGTTAACATGCGAATGACAAATAAATTTGAAAATGAATAACAGATGAAAGTTGTTTGCTGGTAAATTTTATCAGTAATCGATTAATGCAATACTTTTATTTATACTTAAGAAAGCATATCGTATTTATATTTCTCTCCTTATTAAACACAACATTTCAAAAAAATAGTTCAAAAGGTGTCGCTTATTCATATTCATATAGTTGGTCATTCCCGATTAGAGATGGGATCGGGAAAGAAAATCGTTCCCGACTCTTCCCATTCTGAAATAATATTTGATTTTCCCGCCGAATTGTCCCGACAAATTTTTCACTTTTCCCCGTGGGTCCCGATATTTCCCGATTTTTTTTCAAGAGTTAAAACTCTTATGATAGATAAACTTTTTTATTTAAAAATAATATTTTCTCAAAATTTTCTTCTCTAAGATGTGTTTTCCTTTCTTCTTAAATTATACAAGAAGTAGAATACACCCATTCACTCGTGGCCGAAGATGTTGGAACATTGTTGTCAAAATAATACAATTTTT
This sequence comes from Drosophila gaucha, assembly GCA_035045545.1. NCBI lineage: Eukaryota > Metazoa > Arthropoda > Insecta > Diptera > Drosophilidae > Drosophila > Drosophila gaucha. The sequence continues at coordinate 112,823 of JAWNOY010000040.1, forward strand.
GAACTTATCTTAAATTTAACATGATTTATATAAGAATTCATTTCCTCATTAATATCGTTCTTCTGTTCTTTGATAAATATTAGAATTAATTTCCTCGTTAATATACATTCTTCTGTACTTTGATAAATATAAGTAAATTTATCTATTAATAATTTTCTTATCAGGACCCAAGGGAATTTCGGGATCAAGCACTTCATCATCCCGACCGTTCCGGACTTTTTCAGAATCTTTCCCATCCCGCCCGATCCCGAACAATTTTTTCGACGCCCATCTCTATTCCTGATCATATTAAAATTTTGAAACTAAGCCTTTCATAAATTTTTTCAATTTTTATTTTCTGATAGAAATATTTTTAATATGTATGTAAAACAATAATACGAGCCATAACTTAAATATTTCCTATTCAGGTTAGTTTTCATTGGAGTTGATTTATTTTTCTTTTTATAAAAAAAATCTTAAGTACCGAAATAATGAAGCAACATAAGTCTATACATATATAGACAACTTGGTATTATCATAGTTGTTTTCTACTTTTTTTTTTTTTGATTAATTTGTTGTTGCATGTGGCGTTAACACCTGGACACCTGGACGGATTTCCATCAGCAAAAGCTCATCAATTTTCAAATTGAAAATTTGCCCAGGCACATGCAGAGATGGGGGCGGGTTTTCTTTTGTTTTTATACCCTGAACCCATTGAAAATGAGAAATCAGGGTATAATGGTTTTGCAAAAAGTATGTAACAGGCAGAAGGAGGCGTGGCAGACCCCACAGAGTATATATATTCTTGATCAGGGCGACGATGAGTCGATTTGGCCCTGTCCGTCTGTCCGTCTTTATAAAAAACTAGAGGGATGGGCTAACTTCGGCCATGCCGAAGTTTGGTAATACCCTTGCAATTGCAAAGGATATAGATACAGTTTTTTCTGATTTGCCACGCCCCCAACAATTGGATATATATCATTTTTGGGCAATATATTAAGCAGGGCAACAGTAACCTATATATCAAATTTTGAAGCTGTACCTATAAGACTTTGGAAGATATAGTTTTCTCCGATTTGCCACGCCCCCAAGAGGCGGATATATATAAGTTTTCATAATTTTTGTCGAAACGGGCAAGCCTAACGTCTGCGTCAATTTTTGGGACTCTAGGTGTAAAATTGTAGAAGATATAGTTTTTTCCGATTTGCCACGCCCCTAATGGGCGTAAATATATATTCTTTATCTTTTTTTCTAGGGGTGGTTGATACAAGTATATGTTTAAAGTTTCAAGTCTCTGGCTTTAACAGCATCCAAAATATTGGAAGATTTATGTTGATCACTATATAGACATTCCCGATTTGCCACGCCCCAAGTAGGCGTGGATAAATAATTTTTTGATTAATCTGAAGGGAAGGCCAACAGTATATTACTTTCTAAATTTGGATGCTCTAGCTTTAAAAATGTAGAAAAAATAGTTTTATCCGATTTGCCACGCCCCCAAAGGGCGTAGATATATAATCTATATCTTTTTGTATTTGGGTGCATATGAGGAGTATATATTCCAAACTTCAAGTCTCTGACTTTAATAACGTCGAAGTTATCCCACTAAAACATTTCTTAAAACCGATCTGTCCTATGGGAGCTATAGGATATAGTCATCCGATCCGGATGATTCCGAGATATACAATGCCTGCAGCACATTCCAGCCTATGTGCAAGATTTCAGCTCTGTAGCTCTTATAGTCTCGGAGGAGATTGCGTTGATCCAGACAGACGGACAGACGGACAGACGGATAGACGGACAGACGGACAGACGGACAGACGGATAGACGGATAGACGGACAGACGGACAGACGGACAGACGGACAGACGGACATGGCTATATCAACTCAGCTAGTCTTGCTGATCAAGAATATATATACTTTATATGGTCGGAGATGCTTCCTTCTCTGCGTTGCAAACTCCTGACCAAAATTAATATACCCTTTTTGCAAGGGTATAAAAAAATTATCAAAGCCACAATTTAATTTTTTCAAATTTTTTAGTGAAAACCGTATTTTCAATAAATTAATAGCATTCAATGCAGAAAATAGCATACAAATCCGTTAAGTAATACAGAAGTTATTAAAGTTATTAATTGTAAAAGCACGCGGCAGCAGCCTGTCCGTGTGCACACATACATTCAAATCAATTACGCAGTAATCGTCGCGCGTGCTTCTGTGTGCATGGTATGTATATGTGTGCATGTGTATATGCGTGCCTGTGTGTATGTGTGCATGTGTATATGCGTGCTGTGTGTATGTGTGCATGTGTATATGCGCGTAGAGGTAATATGTATAGATAAAAGATGTAAGCTAGGTTGTTTACAACATCAGCTCGGACATGGTTCAGGGGATCTCGTAGTCGGGCAGACCCGACTAGAGCTTTCTTACTTGTTGTTGTTGCCGTTGTTGATGATGTTGTTGATGGAGTTGGGCAAATTATTGAAGTAAATATCTAAGCATTAGGTCGCCAGCTTCCAGTTCAACTCTTCAACTTCACTCTTCTATCCAGAGAACCTTGTGTTGTTGTTGTTGTTGTTTGGGTCATTTAGTTGCCAGTTTATCCGGAGAGTGGCTGTTGGCTGTCTGTCACTTGGCTTGGCAGTGAGGCTTTTGATGCCACGATATAATTTTTGGCCTAATGAAGCATAAAGTGGCCACAACAACATCAATAGCAACAACAACAATCTCATCATGAGCATTCTGAGTGGCTGGCATTGTCATTGGTAGCAGCGACTGCGTTGCAAGTAAATTCTTTAGCCAGTTGCTGCCAGTTGGCAGTTGGCTGTTTGTGAAAGTCTAAAACCGCAGATCAAGTTGGCTGGGCAATCGTGTTTACCATAGAGTAGAAGTTGCTAGACATGGCCATTGCGCCTGCGGACCAGTAGGGAAGGGGTGGGCCGAGGGGGCTGTTAGAGTTAAGAGGAGGTGAGGGCGACGTTGCGGCTTCACTGGTTAACTGGCAGTTGCAGACGGCTTGCTCTTGCGCACTTGAATTTCGATTCCCATAATTTTGCAAATTATGCAGAAACATTCACGCACACACAAATACACAAACCCACACACACCCAGCCACACACAAACCATAGATAAACGCAACAGATTGCGGTCTCTGTGAGTGGCCCAGGAAATGGACATTGTCGACATCACAAGACGTCAGCGGCAGCAACATCTCTGACCAGCATGTGGGAGAGAGAAAACCTGACCATTTCGACCCATAAAAATGCTCGTTATGCCAACAACAAAAACAACAATAGCAAACAAAAGATATTGCATTTTGTGGCATTCGGGCATCCTTCATCAAATTCAGTTGAGTGCAGTCATCATAACGATATACGCCTATATATATTTATATATATATTATATATATATATATTCGAATATATATATATATATATATATATATATATATATATATATATTCGAAAATACTCATATCTATATAATCATGATCATAATCACAGTCATAAGCCATGGCAGTTGCTGCTATGGTACTCTGCAGCCAGCAAAAGAAAGTGTATATATGAAACGCTGTGAATCGGAAGGGAGAATGGGTACATTGGACTGCATTACCTGTCTGTTGGGATTTTTTATAGTTGTACAGAGGGTACAATAAGATAACCAATAAGAAAAAGTTAACAAAGTCTTAATATGTTTTCAGAATCGAGTCGAATTTTGAAGCCAATATGTCCGATTATACATAAGTACAACAAATATAAATAATATATATACAACTTTTTGTATTTCAAGAAATCTTGACCACAGTTGATATTTCCATGTCCTTACTTATAAACATATGTCATATAGCTAGTAAAAATTATGCTGCATGTCGTATACACTTTATCTTGCATCTTGAGTCTTCATTATTATTATACCCTTGCAAAAAGGGTATATTAATTTTGGTCAGAAGTTTGCAACGCAGAGAAGGAAGCATCTCCGACTATATAATGTATATATATTTGCCACGCCCCCAAAGAGCGTAGCTATATATGCTACATCTTTTTGTATGGGGGTGCGATTCACGAGTATATATTCCAAATTTCAAGTCTAAGACTTCACTAGCGCCGAAGTTATTTTACTAAAACATTTCTTAAAACCGATCTGTCCTATGGGAGCTATAGGATATAGTCTTCTGATACGGATGATTCCGAGATATACAATGCCTGCTGAAGATTGGAGCCTATGTGCAAAATTTCAGCTCTGTAGTTCTAATAGTCTCCGAGGAGATTGAGTTGATCCAGACAGACGGACAGACTGACAGACAGACAGACGGACATGGCTATATCAACTCATCTCGTCTTGCTGAGAATATATCGGAGATGCTGTATACCTGTTTGCAAGGGTATAAAAATTATCAAAGCCACAATTTATGTTTTATTAATATTTTTTAGGTAAGACCGTATTTTCAATTAAATAAAAGCAATTAATTCTCAAATTTTGATTAAAGTCCGTTTAGTAACACAGAAGTTATTAAAGAAAACATTTTGTCTATTGGCAAAAGCACTCGGCAGCAGCATACCATTTTCTCTATACGTGTGCACACATACATTCAAATCAACTACGCAGTAATCGTGCTTGTGTGTGCATGCGTGTATGTGTGCGTGTGTATGTGAGCGCAGAGGTTAATATATATCGATAAAAGATGTAAGCTATGTTGTTTAAAAGATCACCTCTGACTTGGTTCAGTAGATCTCGTAGTCGGGGATACCCGACTAGAGCGTTCTTTGTTGTTTAAATTTGATCGTACAATTTTTATACCCTGAAAATGGGATTTCAGAGTATAATGGTTTTGTGACAATGTATGTAACAGGAAGAAGGAGGCGTGGCAGGCCCATAAAGTATATATATTCTTGATCAGGACGACGAGCTGAGTCGATCTAGACATGTCCGTCTGTCCGTCTGTCAGTCTGTCCGTCCGTCCGACTGTCCGTCTGCCCGTCCGTCCGCATGAACGCAGTGATCTCGTTAACCACAAAAGCTATAGATTTGAAATTTTAGATATATATTTATGTATACCATACGCAGTACAAGTTTATTTTTTATCGATAACTCATCCTATTTCCTTATTATCGATAACAATCGATATTTTGATACTTTGTTTTTAAGCTATAACTTAAAGACCATAACAGAGACACCTAATTGACTACGTAGGTTGCTGTGGTGCAAAAACAAATAATAAACTTTTAAAATTTTGGATACCTCTCCCCATTAGTGGAAAAAACTTATTTCAAATACTAGGGAGTTTGGATTTCGCATATATGCACCTTTGGATGCCAATATTAGGTCCTGAAAATTTCATTAAGAAAGTAGATCTAGAACTGAAGTTATTGAACAATCAATTTCTCATAGCGCTGCCCAGAATGCAGCCCAAGCGCAACCGCTTAATCATCTAAGCAGTAAGCGGCGCGTGTGCTTGTGTGTGCATGTATGTATGTGAGTGTGTGCGTGCCCGCAGGGGGTAATATGTATAGATAAAAGATGTAAGCTAGATTGGTTAAAACACCACCTCGGACTTGGTTCAGGGGATCTTCTAGTCGGGCAGACCCGACTAGAGCGTTCTTACTTGTTTGGTATACTAACATATAATTGTTCTATAGATTTTATAACGTTTTTGCAGTACCACTTTGGACCTTCCCTATACCTTTAAAATCCAAGTCTCTTAGTTTTCAACGTAAGCATAAGACCGCTCAGCAAACAGAGTATCTTTGAGTCGTTAGCCATCCGCCCACATAACGAGGTAACTTGTTATTTTTGATGTTGAGTGGCAACAATTGCTGTTGTTGTCGCTTGTTCTGACCCTCTTTTTGTTTGTAGAGGCCATTTGAGTTGAGCTTGTCAACGTGTCAACACTTTTGAACTTAGCCTTGAACTTGGCCCCAAAAAGGAATCATCTGGCAGCAACTGAAACCCAATCACCATCAGCGTGATCATCATCATCTACGATCTGGTAGACTACTGTGAGGCAAATTGCTTGACCATCCAAATGCATTTGATGGTTTTGAATGCTGTCAGCTCGCCGAGCTGCACGCTTCGCACGCATTTCCATTAGGAGCGGCTGCCATCCAGTCATGTAGAGGGAACTGCACACCACATTACCATTAAAGCCAATCAATTCTGGGCCCAAGACGTCCATCAAAATTTGTAACAAGCGCCCGCGGCAGACTCTCAGCTCCAGCTCCACCTAGGCTTGGCTCTAGTAACTGCATCTAGAACTGGATCTGGACATAGGGCTGCGGCTGTGACTGTGCATGTGCTTGTGTCTATGCCTAGGCAAGGCAGCTTGGCTTTTGACGGCGCTTGACGCGCGAAATGATTAACATGTTGGCTCAAACAGTCGCTGGCGGCGTGACGAAAGCCGCCAACAACAATCAGCTAACAAACGCCTCAAATTCTGAATCACTGCAGCATCAGCAATAACAACAACACTATTGACTGAGGACATCCAAACCTCATTGATGGGCGGCAATTTCCTTACGCATTCATACTTTACTTGGCAGGTGGGTTGCTGCCCAGTAAAACCTATTTATAAGGCTTGGTTTATTGATCAATTGATCTATCTATTACCTGGATAGCGTGAATGATACAATATTCAGGAAAATATCGTATTAGATATTGCTAATCAGAAAAAGAATATTTCTGATTCTTGAACACTAGGAAAGCGATTCCAATCGAAATATAATACATATATGTTGTTTTTTTTTTTTTATGAAGATTATATAAGCTTCAGTAACTATGCTCACATGAATTTTCAAAATAAAAAAAGTGCCAACAAATACATGATAGCCTTACCTTATTTAATCTAATAAACAGAATAAACCAATTTGATCATGTCTCACCTAATAGTTCACGAGTTCGCATGGAGTAGAACAGACCTATTCATTCCACATAATTAAAAGTTATGCTGTCCTATAGATAACATATTCAAATGCCTCCGACAAAGCGTATGGACTTTCGCATACCCTAATTAAGCACAAATCATTTAAGAAGTGAAAACATTTTGCAACACTATTATTTTCCCTCTCTCCCTTATCTTCTTCATTTGGCATATTTTGGTTATTTTTAGCATTTTGCCGAATCATTAAAAATAAGTAATTGAAAGTAATTGAATTGGAGAAATGTAAGAGCTGGCGGAATTGCAGTTTTAATAATGAGCTACACCACCGGCAGCAACGCTACCACCACCGAGATCATCCACTGACGGATGTGGCCAGGCAGGCTCATAAGAGCTCCCGTCATGAATAGAGGATGCGACGTCTCATCGCACCGCATCTCATCGCATCGCATCGCGTCTCATTGCTTTGCTTTGCCCAGCACGAAAATTCAATTAAGCCAAATTACAATCTCAAAGCCAAGAAAGTGATTTGCAAGCCAAGAATGAAAATGGTCCCTCAGCTTGAACTCCGATCGGTCCCCGAGCGCAATTTCCACATTCATCTGAGTTTTTAAGAGGGGACAGGCGTAGAGAGTTAAGTTGGTTGAGTTGTCAAAAGGTTGAAATTAACATTGACCCTCATGGCCATTTAGCTGGTTAATGGGCCGCTGGCCAAAAGGTGGCAGCCCAAATTTACCGTTGTTAGCCGCCAGCTCGACATCCTTGACAAGATGGGACATGCTTGGACGCCCAGTTGCCATCAGAAAATAGAAATAGAAAAGAAAACCATTTCCAACCTCACTCCCCTCCACTGCCGTTGATGCCGCATGATGATGGAGCAGACATCCAATTAGTTTGCCGCATTTCGTTTCTCCTCGGGGTGGCTTGTTAGTGAACTCATCGTTTACTACCCGTAGAAAACGACAAACAATGACAAGAACAAAACGTAGCAAAGCGAGAGAGAATGAAATTATGATTAAGTGCTCCACGTTCGCTGAGTTTTCCAGTCTAAATGAAAGTTACCTTGACGAATGACCCATTTAGCCACAATACCAAAACACACACCACACCAAATAGAAATAAAAGGGATGGGCTAACTTCGGTGATGCCGAAGTTTAATAATACCCTTGCAACCGTAGGCGATATAGATATAGTTTTCTCTGGGTTGCCATGCAGAGTTCAAGAAAGACGTTTATGGAAAATGTTGGATCTCTAGGTGTAAATTTGTAGAATATAGAGTTTTTACCTAAATGCAGATTAGTAAAATGCAGATATATATCATTTTTGGTCAATCTATTGAGTAAGCAACAATAATCTGAGCCAAATTTATTGGCTCTAACTATTAAACTTTGGAGTATATAGATTTTATCCCATTTTGCCACGCCCATAAGCAGCATTTGGGTATTCTAGCTTCAAAACTGTAGAAAATTTGCCACTTCTATAATAGGCGTAGCTATATATACTATAGATTTTCGAAAGGCTGTGGGATAAACGAACATATGTATATTCCAAATTTTAAGTAATGGAGTTCAATAGAACCGAAGTTATCCCACTAAAACATAACTTAAAACCGATCTGTCCTATGGGAGCTATATTATATAGTCGTCCGATCTGGATGATTCCAAGATATACAATGTCAGCAGCAGATTGGAGCCTATGTGCAAAATTTCAGCTCTGTAAGATTGCGTTGATCCAGACAGACGGATAGACGGACGGACAGACAGACAGACGGACATGGTTATATCAACTCAGCTCGTCGTGCTGATCAATAATATAAATTTTATATGGACAGAGATGCTTCCTTCTGTAGCGTTGCAAACTTCTGACAAAATAAATATACCCTTTTTGCAAGGGTATAAAAAGGTCAAAGATAAATGGCGTGCAGCCGGCATCACACAACCAGAATCTACCAAAAACCAACACTCTAACTAACCAAAAAAATTTTTTTTTTTTTGAAGAAAGAGAATCTAAATAACACAACGTATCATCGAAAGTCTATGGATCGCTGAGCGGCTCTTTAATTAAATTAAAATTTCTATTTACTTTGCATAGATCTTTCCACTAACATATTTAATGTAAAGAGCTCTCTCTCTTCCTCATTCTTCCTATCTTTCACACATTGAGGTAGTTCTTGTTAACAATTAATATCAAGTTCTTTGTGGTATTTCTCGTGGAAAAGTAAATCTATTTCGAATACTTATATAATTGAGCGTTCTCCTTAAATCGATGTAATTTTCTTCTAGTTAAAATATCATTATTATTCTTACTGCATATTTCCCCTCATTATGTGTATGTATATAGTGATGACTTTTGATTTAAATTTTTATAAAAAAAGTTTTCCATCCTGCAGATATTGTTGATTATTTTTAGGTAGCTTAAAATATGTATATTCGTTGTGAATATGTAACTATTTAAAGTATATTTATACTTGATCTGCAAGACGAGCTGAGTTGTTCTAGCCATATCCGCCTGTCCGTTTGTCCGTCTATCCGTCCTTCTGGATCAACGGAATCTCCTCCGAGACTAATCATTCGGGTCGAATGACTATATACTATAGTCCCCATAGGAGAGATCGGTTTTAAGAAATGTTTTGGTGGGAAAACTTCGACGCTATTGGAGTCTTGAACTTGAAATTTTGAATATATACTCATGTATCGCATCCCCATTTAAAAAAAGTTTAGTGTATATGGGTGCGTGGCAAATCGGATAAAACTATGTCTTCTACAGATTAAGAGCGAGAATATCCAAACTTGGAAAATACCATCCTGTAAATGTCCCCTTAAGATAGATCAAAAAGTTATATATCCTCAGCAACTACGGGCGTGGCAAATCGGGAAAGTCTATATAGTGTTTAACATAAATCTTCTAATATTTTCCGTGCTGTTTGAGCCAGAGACTTGAAACTTAAAACAAATACTTGTATCAACCACCCCAACCTCATTAGGGGCGTGGCATATAGTTTTACCCGATTTGCCACGCCCCAGCTATATATGCTATATCTTTTTGTATGGAGGTGCAATTCATGTGCATATATTACAAATTTTACGTGTAAGACTTCAATAGCGTCTCAGTTATCCTACTTAAACATTTTTTATAACCGATCTGTCCTACGGGAGCCGTAGGATATAGTCATCCGATCCGGATGATTCCGAGATATACAATGCCTGCAGTAGATTGGAGCCTATGTGCAAAATGTCAGCTCTGTTGCTCTAATAGTTTCGGAGGAGATCGCGTTGATCCAGACAGACAGACGGATAGACGGACATGGCGATATCAACTCAGCTCGCCGTACTGATCAAGAATATATATACTTTATATAGTCGAAGATGCTTCCTTCTTTGCGTTTTAAACTTCTGGCCAAAATCAATATACACCTTTTGCAGTGGTATAAAAAATTATCAAAATCCGTTCAGTAACACAGAAATTATTAAAGGAATTATTTTGTGGATCGCAGCAAGCGCGTACCGAATGCCTTTTCTCTATACGTGTGCACTCATACATTGAAGTGGGTGCACGCTTTGCAATGCGCGAGTGTAGCGTAGCTGTAGAGGACACTCAGGTTGCATTCATATTATCATCTGGCTGTATGTATGTAAAATTGCAAAGCTCGGACAACCGTTCAGGGGATCTCGTGTTCTGGCAGTTCCAACTAGAGCGTTTTTACTTGTTTTAAAGTAAAGCTGTTCTCTGGATTGAATCGATATATTAACTTAATAGGCTCGTAAGAAACACGTAGGAACATTGCAATCGATCTGAACAGACTGCATAACAAATACTCATTTACGTATCAAATACATCTTAATTAAACGAAACAATACGGATTACATAATTAAGATCTATCGATAGGGGGAACAACAATAATCGACTCACAAAATTTGGTAAGTTTTAATTTTAGATCATATTTGACAAAAATTAAAGCGGATACATCATCAATAAAAGATCATACATAATCAACAATTGTTGCCGTAACTTGGACTGACGATTTAAAAGTCCTCAAAGCCTCATTTGAATTTGAAATGACTGTTTCTTGGACAAGTGATGTCCGGTCTTAAAAAAGTAGATTTATCCGAAATGGTATGGATTGATTTTATTTGTAAGTCATAACATATTTATGTATTTCATCACAATTTTCGGACGTTTTTGATCAATTTCAAAATCGAATATTTTATTTCATTTTAATTCGAGTTCTTAAAATTTGAATCGAGTCTAAAATCAATAATTAATAACATCGTTAATTTAAAAAAAAAAAATTGGTTGATAAGTAATTTTAAACTGTATACAAGTATTAAGCGTTTTTTTTTATTGAAAAATAAGATTATTAACTAAATTTTGAGTTGATAAACACTTTGTAGATAATCTCCCGGAGCCAATAAGATCAGCAATGATCAGTGAGAGAGATATACAGAGATATATGTAGAGAGAGAGAAAAAGAGAGGAAAAGTGAGATTAAAGTCAAGATTGAAATTGCCCTGTGTTGCATTTTGTGGGCTGATGTCGAAACTTGGTGCTTTCTATTTGGCATGATTGAAACATCAAAAAGCTTTGAACGGGGCATAATTATATAACTTAAAGAGCGTTTAGAAATTTTAGTTGTTCTAATGACTCATAAATCATAAAAAGCTGTAGCAGCGATATTAATCTCCCGGTTGCCCACATTCTCGAAAAAAGAAAAAAAAAACAAAAACAAAATACATTACTTCCCACAAAAAATACGATCGTATTATGTAGGTATGAGAGATCTATGCCGATTGCCCCAAAATGATGGGGGCAGTTGGCCACCGAGAGTAATCATTGCAAATTGTAAGCTTTTTGTTGAATGTGAAATCAGCTTTTGGGAAATGAAGTGTTCAAAATTCTTCCAAAAAAATCAGGAAAAAAGATCAACATTTACAAATGTAGGTTAGAAGAACACACGCCAAAGGTTCTGCGGAAAGTAATTTGTTATGTGGCTTAAGCTACATTTAAGTACTTAAGGAGAAAGTAAAAGTTAAATGCCAGAGCGAACTCTACGAGCTAGAAAAAGAAGACCTCATACCTGTAATAATAAGATAGTACAATGAACAAAAATAGCCGATTGGATAGATTTTATAGCTTAGACAAGATAAGTATAATAATACATGAAAACTTAAAAGAATTAAAACTGTAAAAACATTAACAGTAAATGGATATGGAATAAATAGGTCAATTACATTTGATACCCAAAAATTTCAAGTCCTTGCCAACCAATTTTTTATACAAAAATACATTGGAGCTTGTAGAAAATTAAGTAGGATAGGAATCATGGATTGGATAGGTCATGAAACGTACTTACTATTAAAATAATAAGCAACTAAGAGCGCTCTAGTCTGAACTGTCCGACTAGGAGATACCCTGATCCGAGCCTAGTTAATGTTTGAAACATTCTACATTAAAATGTTAGCTAGAGGTGACTAACTGTGTGTGTGGATCGAACACCTGTCGCTTGCAATGCTCTTCGCATAATTTTCAGTTGCTGCTAATTGTAGATGGTAGTGCCCAAAAAGCCGTAGGGATAATTCGCAACTACAAATTGCGGCAGCTTTGCCAACTGCCGTTGGCTCGTTTAAAGAGCCACAAAAAGCCAGTAAAAAAGAAAAAAAAACAATGCTCATGTGCATTTCTGGTCAAGGAACAAGAATTCAAACCGTTATGTTACCATAAAAGCCAGCACACAGATAAAAAAGGCTTTCTTTTCCAATTCTTTTCCAATTGACGGATTGACCTTTTACATCAGCTGAGAAGTTTAAATTCTGCGACTGCCCTGGCCCAAGACCAAGTACTTGTTTGTCTCGGCCCTGCGCGCTGTTGGTCAAAATGCAAATGGCTTACAATAAGCCCCAGACACACGGTCTGAACATGATCACTGCACACGATTCCTATCGATTCGTGTCGGTAACTTAAGCTCTGATGTACACAGCTTACACAAGGAACAATTATTCTTGACAAAAATCTGTATATGAACACACTCAAATGCAAGACAGACTGACTGGCAGACTCACTAATTGATTGTCTGTATGACTACCTCACTTTTTATACTCTGTTCCCAAAGGGAAAACGAGTATATTGGTTTTATGCAATGTCTGTCTTGCAGTCCGTCCATCTGTCCGTCTGTATGAACGCAAAGCATTTAGATACCTTTAAAGCTATAGACATAAAATTAGAACATAAGCTCGTAAGTGCTGTAGGTTTATAAAGTGTTAAGATATATACTATATCTTTAAAACAAAAATGATGTTATTTTTGGCAATATTGCCGTCTAAGAATAAAGATTCGATATATATACTCGTATACACCACCCCGACACAATAATATATCGTATATATATCTATGCCCATTTTGGGCGTAGGTAAAACTATATCTCATACACTTTTAGAGCAGGAGCATCCAAATTTGGATTTTATAATATTTTTTTTGCGCTACAAGAGCTAGGGACTTGGAGTTTGTAGCATATAGTATATAATAGATCTTCCCGAAACACACAAAAACATATATATAGTTACCCCCATAAGGGGGTGAAAACTATATCTTCTATAGTTTTATAGCTAGAGCCACAACATTTTAGACCCCCTTCTTAGGCGGTTACGCCCGACTGCAACGTTCTTACTTACTTGTAAATAAATTTTATCATCACTGATCACTTGATAGCGAACCTGCAACAACACTGCTGCTTAAAGGTCTTATTAACTTTATCATCGCATTTTTCGACCTGTTCCGACAATTCAATTAAGTCAAGTTCATTGCAATAATACATTATCTATGTACATACGTGATGGCAAGGGGGTTGACGTGTCTGTCCAGGCGTGGCTTTGGTCCGCCTGAGAATCTCCGGGGGAACCCAAGGGACTCTGAGCTCGTTGTGAATCACGTTTGAGTAGAGTAGGTGAGCATTGGATAATGTTTCTGAGAGCTTTGATTTGAAATTGCTGGATTAGGTCATAGTTTGTTCGGCTGGTAGTGCCCCAAATCTGAATTCCATAAGTCCATATGGGCTTCATTATGGCTTTATATATTAGTAGCTTGACATGAAGCCTCAGGGTGGATCTTTAGCCAACAAGCCAGAGATACTTTTTCAGCGTTATGTTAAGCTGCCTCCTTTTGTGTTATGTGATGTGGTCTCCAAGTTAACCGTCTGTCGAGTCCCAGACCCAGGTACTTGGTTGTGTCGCTGATAGGCATAGTTTAATCATCCAGTTAGACCGGGAAGCAGTCTCCTCTTCTCAGGTCAAAGGTGGTATGAGTGGACTTCTCTGGGTTAACCATCATATTCCATTCTTTTAGCCAGGTGTTTAATGTGTCAAGCAGCATTTTGAGGAGGTCGGTGGCAGTCTGTGACGAGACAGCGTGTACTAAGTAGGGTGTGTTGGATGCCAATGATGAAAAATGTTTGTATGAAAATGATATACTAAGTAAGAGAAAAGCAACAAGTAAGTATATACACATGCACACATAAGCACTATAAGAAATTCATTGTTAAATAACTTCGGTTCGGCGTTCACATCGGCGTTGACTTCCAAATGTTTAGATATGCAAAATATCAACTCTCTACTTTTTGAAATTCGTTTTTATACCCTGAACCCATTGAAAATGGGAAATCAGGGTATAATGGTTTTGCAAAAAGTATGTAACAGGCAGAAGGAGGCGTGGCAGACCCCATAAAGTATATATATTCTTGATCAGGGCGACGAGCTGAGTCGATTTGGCCCTGTCCGTCTGTCTGTCCGTCTGTCCGTATGTATGAACGCGTCGATCTCAGAACCTATAAGAGCTAGAGACTTCAAATTTTGCATGATGGTCTGTGTATACAGCGAAAATATCGAGTTTGTTTTAGATATTCGATAAATTTTTCCGTTTCAATGATATCGATTTAAAACGTTATCAAGATTCAGTTTTTTGACCATATCTTTTACATATTTTTAGCTACAGCTACCAAATTTTGTTTTTAGCTTTTTGTAAATAAAATACATTTTCTATTTTTTCATATTTTGGATACCAGCTCCACATTTCACAAAAAAATATTATAAAAAAAAAAAATTATCAAAGCCACAATTTAATTTTTTCAAATTTTTTTTTGCATTCAAATCCGTTAAGTAATACAGAAGTTATTAAAGGAAACATTGTAAAAGCACGCTGCAGCAGCCTGTACGTGTGCACACATACATTCAAATCAACTACGCAGTAATCGGCGCGCGTGCTTCTGTGTGCATGGTATGTATATGTGTTCATGTGTATACAAATGTGTGCATGTGTATATAGGTGCCTGTGTGTATGTGTGCATGTGTATATGCGCGCAGAGGTAATATGTATAGATAAAAGATGTAAGCTAGGTTGTTTTAATCAGCTCGGACTTGGTTCAGGGGATCTCGTAGTCGGGCTGAGACCCGACTAGAGCTTTCTTACTTGTTTTTTCTGTTTTAGGGCTAATAAACAATCTGAAACATTAATAATCTGGAGTTTTATTACAGCAAGCTACAAGTAAATTTTGTGTTTCTAGTTTATATGGCCTTTAGAATATGGCTTAAACACGAAGTCAAAATATCGAGAGTTATCGATAATAAGCAAATGAAATGAGTCATCGAAAAAAAACTAGAGGGATGGGCTAACTTCGTCCATGCCGAAGTTTGCTAATACCCTTGCAATTGTAAAGGATATAGATTTAGTTTTTTCTAATTTGCCACGCCCCCAACAATTGGATATAAATAATTTTTGGGCAATCTATTAAGCAGGGCAACAGTAACCTATAAGACTTTGGAAGATATAGTTTACTCCGATTTGCCACGGCCCCAAGAGGCGGATATATATTATTTTCCATAATCTTGTCGAAACAGTGAAGCTTAACGTTTTTGTTAGTTTTTAGAACTTTAGGTATAAAATTGTAGAAGATACAGGTTTTTCCGATTTGCCCCGCTCCTAATGGGCTTAGATATATATTCTTTATCTTTTTTTCTAGGGGTGGTTGATACAGTTATATGTTTTAAGTTTCAAGTCTCTGGCTTTAACAGCATCCAACATATTGGAGGATTTATATTAAGCACTATATAGACTCTCCCGATTTGCCACGCCCAAAGTATTCGTGGATATATAAATTTTTGATCAATCTAAAGGGGAGGCCAAAAGCATATTAATTTCCAAATTTGGATGCTCTAGCTTGAAAACTGTAGAAGATATAGTTTTACCCGATGTGCCACGCCCCCAAAAGCCTTATCTATATACACTATATCTATTTGTCTTGGGGTGCAATTCAGGAGTATATATTCAAAATATCAAGTCTCTGACTATAATAACGTCGAAGTTATCCCACTAAAACATTTCTTAAAACCGATCTGTCCTATGGGAGATATAGAATATAGTTAACCGATCCGAATGATTCCGAGATATACAATGCCTGCAGCAGATTCCAGCCTATGTGCAAAATTTCAGCTCTGTAGTTCTAATAGTCTCGGAGGAGATTGCGTTGATCCAGACAGACGGACAGACAGACAGACGGACATGGCTATCATTTCATCTCAATCTCTATGTTTAGTGGTTTACGAGATCACTGCGTTCACTTCGTTTCGGACGGGCAGAAGGACAGACAGACACAGACAGGGTCAAATCGACTTAGCTCGTCGTCGTGATCAAGAATATGTATATGTATATTTTATGTGGTCAGCCACGCCTCCTTCTGCCTGTTACATATTTTTTGCATAAACCATTATACCTTATTTCCCATTTTCAATGGGTTCAGGGTATAACAAGTAAGAACGCTAAGAAGTAAGAGTTGTATATTGCCTATTGATTGCGCCTCAGATGCTACCAACCTTATTGACCGCCGACCCGCTACTTCCAACCGTAAAAATAATTCATCCATTGTCTTTTCGGGATACTTCTGGGTCATCTGCTGAGATTCCAACGTGATCAAATCAAAAATTCTTGTCATTAACATTGTTGTTGATTATTTTCGCAGTTCATTTGCACTCGAGTACTCGAGGCCGCCTTCAGAATGCCTTTTGGGTAGGGTCTGATGATGTGTAAGTAGTTTTGCGTATGTTTTGGCCTGATGATGATTGCCTTTGCCGCATTGCTAATGGCTCGTGTACCGTTAGACATTAATCGCTAAAGCGATCATAATTCGCCAGCGCCCGCTATTCGACATCAAAGTGTGGCCAGAAAAGCACACCCACCTCACGCACTTACACATACACACAGATCATAGTGGGCAACTGTGATTTGAATTAATATGAGCTAGCGGAAAGACATCAGCTTAGATGTATTAAGGAGGTGTGCTTATTTCAATATCTTTAACTCAATCTAAAGATCTCTATATATTGGCGTTTCATCTACGGGCTAAAGTTTTCAATAACTCCAAGACGAGGCACCAAATAAGCAACCTTCATCAAAAGTGCAACCAACATGAAAAAGTCGTATACTGTCTTAAGCTTTGATTTAAGATACTTAACTATCCGAAGATTACATCTATGAAGAAGCTAATATTCTTCATATGAAGCGGGGATAGTCAAATTCACATACTTTTTCAGAGTTCATTTAAAATCAGTTTGTTCATCTGTCTGACTCTATGGAAGCTAGTCTCTCAATTTGGAAACAATCAGTTGATTATTCTGATACTTTATTTTATTTGCCAATTATTTAAAAGCGTGTTTGCTAGCAAACCTCACAAATGTCGACACCAGCAAAAAGAAAAGGCCAAGCGCCGCCCAAAAGTTTGCTAGAAACGTGCTTTGTGGCGTAGCTGAAAAGTATGCAAGCATTTTATTGTTATATTTTATTTTTAGAAATTTATTATTTTACTTGCTGCAACTTGGTAAACACTGCCACAAAACGTTGCAAAACAATGTCGCATGCCATCAACGAGTGCATTTGGCTGACAGCGACTCAGCTGTCGACCCGAAAAAAAAATGGAACATAAGTCGTCTGCGCGTTGGGGCAATCGGCAATGAAGCCAGCAGCGTACAGTGTTTAATATGCGCGTTGTTCCCGCAGTTCGGCAGCGCCTAGCCAACTGCCTGGCTGGCTGGCCAACTGGCTAGATGGCTAACAGGCTAGCGTAATCGCTGAGTGCGAAATTGCATCACAATGTTGGTTAGCCAACTCGAAAAACACACAACACAACACATTCGCACACTTTTTGGCACACTCACTCTATGACTATAGTCAAGTGCCTGCCCCGCCTGCCCCACCTACCTCGTGTGCTCAGTGACTAAAACGTTGCCGCTTGCCACAAAGTAATAAAGCAAGCATAGCCTGGCTGTGGCGGTGGCTCGTGCCACAGGGCTGCAGCCACAAGCTACACTCAGAGCAAAAGACAAATACTTTCAAAATAGGTAGTCTCTATATATATAGATGTATTGTATATAGTATACCTATTTATTATGTACTAATTTTAATACCCTTGCAAAAAGTGTATATTAATTTTTATCAGAAGCTTGCAACGCACAGAAGGAAGCATATCAGGCTATAGTATAGTATACATATACATATTCTTGATCAGCTCGACGAGTTGACTGAGTTGATATAGCCATGTCCGTCTGTCTGTCTGTCTGTCTGTCTGTCTGTCTGTCTGTCTGTCTGTCTGTCTGTCTGTCTGTCTGTCTATCTGTCTGTCTGTCTGTATGTCTGTCTGTTTGTCTGTCTGTCTGTCTGTTTATCTGTTTGTCTGTCTGTCTGTCTATCTATATAAATTATATAAACTATGTTTTCTACAGGTTTAGAGAATCCAAATTTGGCAAATAGGCTACTGTTGACCTCCCCGTAAGATCAATTTAAAAATTTATATATCCATGTCCACTAGGGTCGTGGCAAATCGCTAAGTCTATATAGTTCAACATAAATCCTCTAATATTTTCAAAGCTGTTAGAGCTAGAAACTTAAAACTGAAAACATATATTTGTATGGAACAGCCCTAGAAAAAAAGCATATAATGCTACGCCCATTAGGGGCGTGCCGAACCGAAAAAGACTGTTTCTCTTACAACTATTTACTTAGTGACCCAAAAATAAAAAGAACGTTAAGCTTAACTGTTTCGACAAAATTTTAAAAAAATTATATATATCCGCTTCATGGGGCCGTGGCAAATCAGTAAAAACTTTATTTTCTACAATTTTACAGCTTGAGACCCAAAACTAGCTAGTACGTCAATTTTGGTCTCTTCTTGGTAAATCAGAGAAAACTTTATCTATAACCCTGAAAATTGCAAGGGTATTACCAAACTTCGGCATGGCCAAAGTTATCCCAACCCTCTAGTTTTTATACCCTGAACCCATTGAAAATGGGAAATCAGGGTATAATGGTTTTGCAAAAAGTATGTAAACTGTATATTTTTTTGATCAGGGTAACGAGCTGAGTCGATTTAGCCCTGTCTGTCCGTCTGTCCGTATGTATTAACGCGTCGATCTCAGAACAAATAAGAGCCAGAGACTTCAAAGCTAGAGACTGCACGATGGTCTGTGTATACGGCGCATATCGAGTTTGTTTTAGATATTCGATCAATTTTCCCGTTTCAATGATATCGATTTAAAACGTTATCAAGATTCAGTTTTTTTACCATATCTTTTACATCTTTTTAGCTACAGCTACCAAATTTTCTATTTCTATTTTTTCATATTTTGGATACCAGCTCCATATTTTACAAAATAAATTTATAAAAAAAAAATATTATAGAAGTCACAATTTTACTTTTTAAAATTGTTTAGCTGAAGCCGTATTTTCAATAAAATAATAGCATTCAATGCAGAAAATTGCATTTAAATTTGTTAAGTAATACAGAAGTTATGTGCATGTGTATATGTGTGCATGTGTACATGTGGGCATGTGTATATGTGTGCATGTGTATATGAGCGCAGAGGGTAATATGTGTAGATAAAAGATGTAAGCTAGGGTGTTTAAAACATCAGCTAGGACTTGGTTCAGGGGATCTCGTAGTCGGGCAAACCCGACTAGAGCTTTCTTACTTGTTTATAATTGACAACTATAAATAATATTTACATTTTCATAATTATAAATAGCAACATTTTATTAGAGCCTGTTTTTGAGATATTTTAAAATCTTTTCAGTCCGATTTCATTAATTCTAATAATAATTTCAAATTATTTATGCCGAAATTCCTGAAATATAAAAAGCGAAGGTCAAATTATCACACATTCTGCAAATTTTTGGTCTCTATTCACAATTGCTTGTCCTCATTTCATCCATGCAAATTCAGGAGATGAACTTTTGCTATAATTCAGTTTTATTAACAATAATTTCTTTCAGTGTAACAAATCTCTTCGCCTACGCTCCTAACCGCACTTGTATGGCTACCACTAAGTCACTTTCTTTAAATATTTTCTATTTGCTACTCTTGGGTGATTGCTCTGGGATCTATCCTGAAGCGATATACAGGTCTCTGCGCTGTATGCTGCAGGCGCTTCGAGGCCAGGGCCAGGCCAAAACTGACAATAGGTTGGCCTTAACTGATTTACGACCATGACAAATCATAGGTATCTGTATCGAAAGTGTCAGTGTATCTGTATCTGTGGCCAAGTGCAAAACTAATGCACCGATATGAACAAGTTTTGCCACACGCTCTCAAATCGTCAATCTTCAAGGTTCGCCTCGCATGCAACACCATCTTCTGGCTTAACGAAGGGGCGTTGTCTTTGAGTCTCGTTATGACTAACATTTGCAGCAAATTGTTTTTTATGGCTAACTCATTTTCACCTAGTCTTAAGTGTGGAGATGGGAAAAATGTTTGTTAACAGCAGGAAAGTGCTAGCTTGAAAAATCTTTTATATGAGTTAGATTAGATTGCTAATAAAACTAATTGAAAAAATGCATGCCAGCTGCTAGGACTTATTCGGTTTTGAGAAGCGAATAGAAGGCAATGTCTCAACCTAATCTATTAGGGCGATTAGTTTTATATGGAAATAGGTATATTAATATGGCTATTCAATTTTAAACAGAATATCTATTGTGTGTTTTTAAGCAATATAATAATATTCGCTTGCAGCACACTCACAATTTTTGAAATCAAATTTGTAACTCATTTAAATTGCTAATAGATGTCTGTTCATACAATTGTTTCAATTCTTCGAATATAATAATATATATTTATGAAAAGGCTTTGCTTTCAGTTTTCAATAAAATGGAAATTTAGGGTATTATGTTGATGATTAATTGCCGAGTCGAATTATCCTTGACAGCCTGTCTGTCCGAATATATGAACGCGTCAATCTCGGAACCTCTGAGAACTTGAAATTTCACACCTCGGTATCAAATAATCGACAACCTATTTCGTTTCCATGAGATCGATATTGAGTTTCAGCTATTTGAGCATATCTCGTACTAGGAATCAAAATTAATATTTAGGAAAATAAAAAAAACCCAAAAACTTGCAAGCTATTTGGCTTTTATATACAAATACATAAAACAAAATTCAATTTTTAATCTAAATATAGATTCACCCATTCCTATTCCTTTATATGCTTGTAGCGTATTCCCTTTCACTAACTCTAACTTTGGCTTATTTTGGGCCTCACAAATCATTCGAATTCATTCATTCGAGTTAGGAGCTCGACGGTTACAGTTAAGAGGAGGGTGTGGCTGGCTCTGAGTTGTTTTTATTGTCGGCTGCCACTGAACTCTTTGCTGTGCAACAATTCATAATGTTTCTGTGACCATTTTAGTTACATTGCGACAGTTTGTTATTGCTGTTGTTGTTGTTGTTGCTATTGCTGAACCCGAGCTAGTTCTGCCAATTGCATTTCAGGCTGTGATACTGGCCCGGGGGAGAGGGGACGAGTGCGGCAGCTACTGCTTGGTTTCACCTGGTAGCTGGTCAGTGCGCTCAGTTCATGGCTCGGACTTATGTACATATAGCTGCTCGTTGGTAAAATAAGAAGAGTATATTGGTTTTGTCTGCATTAGCTATTGAATTAAGTTTACTATACGCGTCATATATATGTAAGGCTAAATATACTGCTGTCTCAAAGAAATCTACAAACTTTAAAAATGTCTAAAGAAGACTGCGATTCTATTCTCCCCACCTGGAACATCTGTTCACTGTAAATGTCAATCTCTCAATAAATATACCTTATAGTCTATATTTGTAGCTCTTATTTTTATGTGAGCGGGTAATGTGCAGTCGTTTGCAGCCGACTGCAATATTCTTACTTGTTTGTCTGTTTATAAATTTGCTTTTCTTTTCGCGTCTACAGCGTGTCTATCACGCTTTAATGCCTCGTCTCTCTTCCGCTCTCTCCCCTCTCTCTCTCTCTCTCTCTCTCTCTCTCTCTGTCTCTCTATTTCCATTTCTTGATCCAAACTTTCAATTTTATTTGGGATAGCGGCCAAAAAGCCAGCTTTAGTCTAAGTTGCGGCCTCCTCATGGCAATTGCATTCCCCTGTTTTTAGTGCACATTATGACTTTTGCTTATTTACGGTATTGCGTTTTCCACACAAACACACACACACTCTAAAACGCACACACGCACATTCAGTTACGACTCTTGCACTTGCGAATGCGCATTTGTCTCTCTGTCTTCAGTTGTGCGCTTTAGCCCCTCGCCTTTGCTTCAGCGACTTCGTCTATCGCCTGAATTTTTGCCGAAGTCAACTCGGCTTGGCTCGGCTCGACTCGGCTGTGGGCCGTCCATTGGCTTCTAGCGATGGCAGCTTTGTCGGCTCCTGATCAGTCGCGGTTTTTACTTTCATCGCAACGGTTGAGCAGCCGTCGTCATCCACGTCCCAAAAAGGTGGCCATCGTGTCCAGTTAACATTTGTGTGTGCCTAATTTTTTTGCAGTGTTTCTGACTTTTTTTTTGTTGTTATCATTGTTGTTGCCCACCTCTCCAATTACCACCCAGCGAGCACACCCCTTCCTCTTATTAATGTTGTTGTTATTACGATTGGCAAACAATTGATTTGCAAAATCTTGCACAACTTTGCTTGCTTATCCCCGGTAACAGCTGAAGTTGCTTGTGGATTTTGAATGTGGCAAATGAGTCCAAAAACCACATGGGTGGGTGAATAGTATAATCAGTTTCTTACAAGTGGCTAACTAGACTAAAGTCATCTTACTTAGATGAACTTGGTCTCTGGTAAAGACAAGTTGGCTTTTGGTTGGCATATGTTCCGATTGGATTTGATTTATACAAACGAAGTTACGTTATTGCCTAATTTAAATGTTATAGTTCGGTATTCCAAAGACTTTCGATAGAAGCTGGAATGGTAACGGAAACCTTTGGAATAGGAATAGGAATATGAGATAAATTAGCTTATTGTCTTCACGAATTTGAGTCCCTACTGTAGATTTCTAAGGACAACATGGCAACATTGATCAGTACAGTTGATAGCTGGGAACAATATTGTACAGAAAAAATAAAAATTAAAATTTTAAAATTATCCTGTAGGTAACTTGTCTAAGTGATTGCACAACCAGGACTAAGGTTGCACTACTTGACAAGCTTAGTCTTCATTGCAGGCTTCAATTGCCTATGTTAGTTCTAATTATAAACTATTCAAATAAGATAATTATATGGAAATTATATATGATTATGAAAAAAGTAGGCCCACTCCCAAGTAAGAGGTAAAAATAGAATATATTAGATAACCCTGATATGTAAGAGATAGGCAACATAAGATCATATAGGATCCTGTCAGCATTCTGAATAATAAATAAATAAAATAATTTGAATGTTTATAAACAAGCAAATCAAACAAATCTGCATTATAGATTGATTCCTAGTGCTTCAAATGCTGTTGCAATACTTATTTTAGATCAGCTAACAAATCAATTACACAGATCGTAAAGAGAAAAAGACCGACAATGGGCTTATGATTGGCAGGCAAGCCCCCCAATTACAAGCGATCAATATAGATCATATAGAAATTGCACAATAAGGTGAAAATTGCGAACTGCACAGCCGAAGATCATCATCGCACCAATGCGAATCGATGGCGAGATGCGGAAGTTATGTAAGAAAGGCTAAATCGAAACATCAGCAACAGCGACAGCAGCAGCAAAATTTCCCCGCTAACAGCGATCAGGCACTCGGCTTCGGCCACAGCCAACGACCACTCGGCGTTGGCGAAACATGTTTAACAAGTTTAACCAGGAAATTTAGTAATTTTCCTCTGGCTGCTTTCACAGCAGCAGCCGCAGCTGCCAGGCTTTGGCAATCCGAGCAACCTGTGCCAGTATAGAAACAATTACAGCCATAAATGTGCAAAACAAACGAAATGAAAATGAAAAACGAAAATGAAATTTGAATCGGATCATAATCAACTGCCCAAAAGTTTATGTCCGAGCGAGGGGGTTGGCCAGTCTCAACATAGCCATAAGATCCATTAATAGGTCTTTGGGATATATGTTGATATATATGTATATATTGAATCCTATATAAGATATAGATATCCATTGTGCACTTCACATGAACTAAACGGAACGGAACTAAACAGAACGATGAAAGCGAGAAGTGAGATTCGCAACTTGAAGCAGACACTAAACAATACGTGAAAAATAGAAATAGTAAAATGCAGGAGAGAATTTAGAAAACTCTACTACAACGAAATCAAGCTAAAGTTCAGGCCCCAGCAGCAGCTAGATCCAAGTGAAGCAGCAACACTATGTTAAGGACATCAAGGCATGGCTTTTCAACTGTGGCCTTGCTGCTTTGGTTCCTCTTTGCTGGCCATCTAACTGCAGCGCCCAATCAAACTGAGCCTCAACGCGGAAATAGTTCCGATCCAGTCAAGGCCTTGGCTTCCACTGCGCAGCTGGTTGAATTTGCGGCGCACCGTTTTACCAGCCGCAACAACATTACCATATTGCATGAGGTGAATGACGAGGATGACGAGCAGCCTCCGTTAACGCTCAACACACACGAAGTGCTGCCACAGAAGCCGCTAAAGAAAAAGCCTTATCTGCCCCTGGACAAGCTCCTGCCCAGCATTGAGTATGTTAAGCCGCAAGCGCTAAAGGAATATGAGCTGCATCCGGTTACATTTGATTTCAATTTGGGTGACCTAGAGGATCTTGAGCATGAGGTTATCAAGAAGGGAGACCTGAGCAGCGATGAGCAGCATGTCCTTAGCAATGGCAATGTGCCTGATCTGAGCTACAGGCCCACAAATCCTGATGACAATGATACTATTGATGTGGATATATCAGCGCTTCCCGAGTCTATCTTTCAGTCAACCACAACAGCTGCCACAACCACAACAATAGCATCGCCAGCTACAACAACAACTACCACAACATCTTCTACAACAACAAGCAGCACACATATACTGAAAATATTAAGGAACAAGCCATCCACCAAGAAGGGCAGGGAGCTGCTCAAGCAGAGCGAAGACGAACTGAAACTTAAGACCCTGGGCAGCACCATCAATAGCATCAGTCACTATTTGGGCAGCAATGGATCGGCGAATGCGAACAGCAGCTCCATGGCCGAGAGTCTATATGGTTCGGCCAACTACTTTCAGATCGTGACCAACCTGTACGATCATTTCTATTGGCAAATCTCCGAGATACGCACCAGCGTTCGCACCGGCTGTGGTCTCGAGATGCAGGCCTACCTAACCGGACTCCACTCCAGCTACGAGTGGGCACAGAAAGGTGAGAAAAAGTAAATAAATAAACTAGAGGGAGGGACTAACTTCGGCCATGCCGAAGTTTGGTAATACCCTTGCAATTGTACAGGATATAGATATAGTTTTTTCTGATTTGCCACGCCCCCAACTAGTGGCTATATAATTTTAGGTCAATCTATTGACCAGAGCAACAACAAACTATTTATCAAATTTTGAAGCTGTACCTATAAGACGTTGGAAGATATAGTTTTATCCGATTTACCACGCCTCAAAGAAGCGGATATATATAATTTTTCATAATATAATCGTAGAAGTTACAGTTTTTTTTTGATTCGGCACGCCCCTAATGGGCGTAGATATATGTTTTTTCTCTTATTTTCTAGGGGTGGTTGATACAAAAATATGTTTGAGGTTTCAAGCCTCTGGCTCTAACAGCATCCAAAATATTGGAGGAGGTTAAGCACTATGAAGACTTTCCCGATTTTCCACTCCCCGTGTAGGTTTGGACATGGGAATGGGAGGACAAAAGTTTATTACTTTCCAAATTTGGGAGCTCTAGCTTCAAAGCTGTAGAAAGATATATCTTTTTGTATTTGGGTTCGATTAATGAGTATATATTCAAAATTTCAAGTCTAAGACTTCCATAGCGCCGAAGTTACCCCACTAAAACATTTCTTAAAACAGATCTGTCCTATGGGAGCTATAAAGTATAGTCATCCGATCCGGATGATTCCGAGATATACTATGCCTGCAGCAGATTGGAGCAGATTGGAGTCTAGGAGGAGATTGCGTTAATCCAGGCAGACAGACAGACGGACAGACGGATATGGCTATATCAACGCAGCTCGTCTTGCTGATCAAGAATATATACACTTTATATGGTCGGAGATGCGTCTTTCTCTGTGTTGTAAACTTCTGACCAAAATTAATATACCTTTTTTGCAAAGGTATAAATATGTAGATGTTTTACGGGTTTTCAAAAATCATTCATATTGCAATCAGTTAAGCTTATTATAAAAATTCATTTGCACTAAATAAATAAATAACTATGTTCAGCATTAGATCTATTCCTAGCGAACTTTAGTGATCTGGCTTTTTCCTATCATAGAAAAATATCTGGACTTGAAGCTGCAAACGTTGATAAAGATGTAATAAAGAAAAAATTAACTATCCTTATCTGGGACTGAGTAAATGATCATCAGGATTTATGATCATTAGGTTTGAAATATACCATAAGTTTCAGTTTATTTCAAAAATTAAAAAATCCAACAAACAATTAACTGATTGCCATTCCTATTATGAATCAAAACAAATCTGATTTTCAACATTTCTATCAACCGATTATTGATGGTCACCAGCCTGATCCCACTGATTCCCTATTCCTTTAATTGATTTCTAATTTCAGCATACGATGCTTCGGGACGTTATCGTGGCCAGCTACTGTTCGGAAATGACAAATGGTTGGGACAGCTGCAATTTTGCCTGGAGCTTAACAGGCTGTCTGGGAGCGGGGAGCGAAAACACTTTGAGCTGGAGTTCTATGTGGCAGATATATCGCTGCAAATGCCAAGCCTTAATCGGACGGTAAATTGAGTTGAGAAAACTTGAAACTATTGCCTACTAAATTAAAGTGCATATACAGCAGCAGTTGTTGAGCCTGGGCGAGTGCCTGCCCAAGTCCTGCTCGGCACACGATGTGCAGTCCATTCTCTCGCTGGATCCCTATGCACGAATGCTGACCATGCTGGGAGCGCATAATGATAGCGTGCAGCAGCCGGCGATTCAGGTGCTACGCGTGCGCACCGTACCAGGCCTCTACAGCCACTGGCGACAGCTCAAATTCCAGGTGTTCATGTGAGTAGGAGCATTGAGTAGCTCCAACTTTAACGGGCAAATAACAGAACCAACTCTGCATCTGTATCTACAGAAGCTTTTTGCTTACGCTGCTGCTGGTGATGATCGCGGCTACCTACTACCAGCTACGCATCGATGAGCGCCGCCTGGTTGCGGCGCCGATACCGGCGATCAGCGCTAAATGTGACGTAGCCACCAAAAGCGGGGATTACGAAACCGCCTACTACGGCAAGCCCTTTGAACTCTTCCAAATGCGTCCTCTGGGCAGCAATGGGATTGTGGCCACAGATTCGACGTTGGACGCGCATATCGATATGAATGGAAATAGGCAACGGCATCTGGATACAACTCCCCACACAGCGGAGACAATGCACGTCGAGAGCACAGCCTCCACATCAGTGGGCTCTTCAGTGGGCGTGGCAGACAAACAGGCGGAAAAGCGCGAGATGACGGACTACCAGGTGGAAACGGGGAGCTGTGCGGGTGTGGCGGGCACTTACGAGGCAGAACAGCCCATTGGTTGGTATCTAGACTAGTCTATGCATACATATATATCTATATATATCAATTCTTGTCTTGGCCAACGATTGTGTGACGGTTTGATCAATTAATGATAAATGCATGGACCAAACAGTAACAGCTTGAAAGCTGAATTTTATCAATAGCTAGTATTTCTGATTCAATTGAAATATTAGCTTAGAACTTTCACAATGTTTCTGCGCAAGTTTAGAAAATTGATAATTATCATTTGCTTTTAATCCTATTTATCCGCGGAAAATGGAATTTCAGAATAAAATGGTTTTGTGGAAATGTATTAAATAGAAAGTCGCCGTGGCAGACCCCATAAGTTATATACATATATTCTTGATCAGTACGACGAGCTGAATCGATCTAAATATGCCCGGTTGTCCGTCCGTTCGTCCGTATGAACGCAGCAATCTCGTAAAACACAAAAGCGAGAAATTTCATATTTTAAATGTATATTCTTGTATGTTTCTGTAATAAAAATAAGGACTATAAATGTCTCCGATTTTGGATACCTCCGTCCATTAACGAATATCAAATAGTTGAGAATTGAGATTTTGCTCTAAACATTTCATTAAGAAACTACATAAAACTAGAACAGCCGCTAAATAAATTAATAGTAATCAGTAATCGGCGCACGTGCTTGTGTGTGAGAGTGCATATGTGTCCGTGTGAGCAGAGGATAATATGTATAGATCTCTTCATCTGGTATATATATTTTGTGCGCTATAAGAGCTAGAGACTTGAAATGTGGATTGTATTGTATATCTCAATAGATCACGTCGAATCAAAAATGTATAGTATATATAGTAACGCGTGGCAAATGAAGGAGCGTAGCTATAAATACTATTTATATTTTTTATACCCATTGTAAATGGCATTTCAGTGTATAATGGTTTTGTGACAATGTATGTAACAGAAGGAGGCGTGGAAGACCCCATAAAGTATAAATATTCTTGATCAGGACGACGAGTTGAGCCGATCTAGCAATGTCCGTCTGTCCGGCCTTCTGTAACGCTGGGGTAACCAAATTTTGCAGTTAGATTACTGTTGATCCCCTCTATTTGATTAAATTGAGCTGTCTTTTCACAGTGAATGACTGAATATACAGTCGGTAGCGACCGGCACAACGTTATTACTTTTTTTACACTCTGAACCCATTGAAAATGGGAAATCAGGGTATAATGGTTTTGCAACAAGTATGTAACAGGCAAAAGGACGCGTGGCAGACCCCATAAAGTATATATATTCTTGATCAGAGCGACGAGCTGATATTCAGTTTTTTGAACTTATCTATTTTACATCTTTTTAGCTACAGTTTCCAAATTTCGCATTAAGTATTTTGTAAATAAAATACATTTTCTATTTTTTTTTTAATTTGGACACCAGGTCCACATTTTACAAAATCAATTTATTAAAAAAAAAAAAAATAATGATCAAAGCCACAATTTAATTTTTTAATAAAAGCTTTCAATGCTGAGAATTTGATAAAAATACGTTTAGTAATACAGAAGTTATTAAAGAAAACATTTTGTCAATTTAGTATAGCATTTTCTCTATACGTGTGCACACATCCATTCAAATCAATTACGCAGTAATCGGAGCGCGTACTTGTGTGTGTGTGCATGAGTATATGTGTGCATGTGTATAATATGTATAGATAAAATGTGTAAGCTAGGTTTTTGAAAACATCACCTCGGACTTGGTTCAGGGACCTCGTAGTCGGGCAGACCCAACTAGAGCGTTCTTACATCTTTATAAAATCAAGTTTACAAGCTTCACAGAATTTGAAAACTTTATGCAAAGCAAGATAGTAGTTAGCATTATTACCAATACATATAATAAATCTTAATCCCAATCCTTACAGCTTTGCATCAGCAGCTATTACTTTGTTTTGCGCTGCAAACGAATGCAAAGGCAATACTGAACATTGATAAAACTAAGGAGGTAAGTACTTTGTTATCCCGCTATCTAGGGACACTGGAACTAATTCTAAATTCCAGACACATACGTCCTGTTTGCATGGCCTG
Organism: Drosophila gaucha; assembly: GCA_035045545.1. Taxonomy (NCBI): domain Eukaryota; kingdom Metazoa; phylum Arthropoda; class Insecta; order Diptera; family Drosophilidae; genus Drosophila; species Drosophila gaucha. Next base: position 142,704 of record JAWNOY010000040.1, read on the forward strand.
CGCGTCTTCTCGGTACTTTGGACCATGATGGTACACACGTATCTGCAAATGTTTGCAATAGGCGAGAATAAGGTAGAATCTAAACACCTACGTACCACACCGGCCCATTAATTGAGCTACATTTGTTCTTTCTTCTAGTTCGAGCGCGTTATCACGGAGCGATCGTTTTGGTATCAGGTCATTGGTAATGCTACCTTCTCCGTGGACTCGTTCTTCTTCATCAGCGGTCTATTGGTCACGCTTCTTTATGTGAAGCAGGAGCGCAAGCCTCCATCGCCGTCGTGCAGCTTCTTCAAGCGCAGCTTCGTGGACTCTATGATGATGCTTTTGTATCGCTATCTGCGCCTTACGCCCGTCTACCTCTTTGTAGTCTTGTTCAATGATTTTGCCGTCCGTCAGGGTCTTGACTCATCCGTTTTCCAGCCGGCCAAAATCGAGCACAACACATGCCGCATCTACTGGTGGCGCAACATATTGTACATCAACAACTTCTTTCCACAACATGAGATGTGCATGATGTGGAGCTGGTATATGGCCAATGATATGCAGTTCTATATAATGGGTTGTCTACTGCTCGCGCTTTCCAGAAAGTGAGCAAGAATGCTCGCATAAGTCTGCCTTTATTGACATATTACCTGGGTTTTTGTAGATACTTGAAAGCTGTTGCACTGACGCTGGTTGTCTTTCTGGTCAGCTCGTGGACCATTGCGGGCATTATATCATTGCAACATCAATACACCCACAAAGTGGCACTGCCCTTCGAGTCATTTGACTTTCTCTACGACAAGCCCTGGCAGCGTGTGGGTCCTTATATAGTGGGTAAGTTCTAATCTATCCCATACATGTCAACCACTAAAAGTTTCCCTCACTCTGTCACCCACAGGCATGTTCACTGGCTATGCGCTGTACAAGGTGAAGACACCGCCTCAAATCTCTAAGCGTGTTAATCTTAGCCTCTGGGCCTGCAGTCTGTGCATTCTATTCCTGGTCATTTTTGGAGTTTGGCCGGGCGAACTGAGCGCCGTGAATACCGCTTTCTATGTGGGCGTCGGACATACAGCTTTTGGGTGTGGCCTAGTCTGGATTGTGTTGTCCTGCTGCTGGGGACTGTCGCCCACCGTTAATGCAATACTCTCCTATCGTGTTCTCTGGCCATTGTCACGTCTTACCTACTGCTCTTATCTAATTCATCCGATCATTATGTTCATATGCTCATCACATATGAGCGGCACCGTCCATCTAAATAATCCCATGATATTGACTACGTTTCTTGGGAATGCCGTTGTCTCCTTCAGCTCGGCGTTTGTTATATCCGCACTGTTCGAGGCGCCAGTCATACGCATACTTAAGATCTGCTTCAAGAAGTGAAGCCTAGCAAACTATGTCGATTTGTTATACACAAATCTAGTTTTGTTACTTTTTTATGTCGTAATTTGTATTGTAAATTGTACATAACTGTAGATATACGAGTCCATAAGTATATCGGCAGGTTGCTCATGTTTAACATTAACAATTATCTTTAACTATATTATTATGTTATGCTTGTAGTTGGTTTTATGTGCGAGTGTTATGTTCGAGTTTTTTGCAAAATATACATAATTAAAAAAAAATCGCAGGCTTTTTAATGTTTCATCGAGTTAAGCTCTGTAACTAAGGATTAACGAGTAAGGTAACACATAAAGTAAGGTACCACATAAAGTAACACATAAGTAAGTAACGTGTAACACTCAACACTTCAGGCTGTATAGTAAGCGTGTAGGTGGTTCATTAAGTAAATATCAGTTCTCAGACATAAGCTGTTAAGTGTTTTGCTTAGTAGTGACTATAGTATATGAAGAGTTCAGGAGGTCAATCAACTTGACGATTTAAGTCATGTTTATTTAAATAAAATAAGATACCGTCATCGTTTCCGCCACAATGAGCATAGCTTGATGAGAGAACGATCTAACAACTCTACGATTTTGTTTTATTTTTACTGGGGATATCAGCACGTTTAGGATACAACAGGCTCTCTAGCAATGCATCCGTTACATTAAAATTTACGCTGGCGTAGCCTGCGGAATTCAGTTCGGCCTCCTCGTCGTCTAGCACAAAATAAGCATCACTGGCTGCCGATGAGTCCAGCTCGTATTCAGGATAGAGTACCTTGGTAGAGTCCCGACAAAATAAACGTATTGCTAACTGTGCCATGCGTTTGGCTTCTAAGCAGGAGCTGAGCTCCTGGCCGGAACCTAGCCGATGCCCAAAGGCCCGATCAAGTTGGGCCAACAACCGACGAAAGATAAAGTTTCCATACCGCCGACGATAGCTTTCGTTTAACTGCTGGCGATAGAGGGTGCAGGGCTGAAAGTGTGCCAGCACAATGTAAATGAGGAGGATCAGCTGCATGAGAACTAAAAAGCCAAGTGCCAGCAACAGCGACGTTTCCACACTGTCATCCCAATCCAATGCGAATCGATTATCAGGTGGGTATATTGGTATTAGATAGGTAACCGTCATTATTGAAGCCGTCGACTCGGTTCGGTCCCAAACTGAACCCCAGCCAAATTTTTGAATTTTGAATTGAGTTTGTGCCCAAAATAGAGAGACACATACACTAAACAAAACTCGGAATGGTCTTATAAAGCAAGCTGTGTTAACCGACATATTAGCTATCATATTCTGAAAGCAGAGCTAGCTCTGATTCAACTATGTAAATCAAGCTTTTTTGATAATCAAAAGATAAAAAACCTTAATGGTACTATGAAACATTTTCAACAAAGTGCGTTTGGTTTCCAGTTATATTATATCTCATTACAGTAAAGTTATCTTTTTCGATTTAAGTATTGCTGACATAACCGTTTACAAATTTGTTTAATCGTTCAGGAATACCTTTCTTTGATTGTACATCAAATCCAATTCTCATTATCTGAAGTAATGTACACATAAATGCCTTCACCATAAGCCTTTACCCCTTAAAGAATACCTTAGCCACTGCTTGTCCAATTCTCTTTAGTTGGGTTGCATTTCTAATGACTGAGCTTATCAACGGGTTGGGTGTTTTTTTATTTCGTAAGACAGATAAGGGCTCACGATTTCCATGCGAGTGGATGTTATAAAGACACTCAGGCAGCGACTATTTTACACACAATCCCATCATGAACAGGCGTAGTATCACTTCGCTGATGATCCCAGTAATTGCTTTGCTTTGTCTGTTGACGGGCACTCTGGCCGGGGGTCCCGACTATTGTGAACTGTGTGATCATGACACGAAGCACGTAGCCTGTGGCAACGATGAGGTAAGTGAACGCGCAGCTGCTGCTGCTCCAGCACTTCATACACAGAGCTGACTTCAACCGCTGCTTGCAGAGTTTCTCCAAAGACTGTCCGCCAGACGTGAAGCTACTGACAGTGGATGGAGATGCGCAGAAGGCTGTTGTCGAGGCGCACAATGAGGTGCGGCAGCAGTGGGCCAGTGGAAAAGGAAATGTCCTGGTCAAGGCCTGTCGCATGGCCACCGTCGTTTGGGACGACGAGCTTGCGAGTCTAGCCGAGCTGAATGTGAAGCAATGCATCATGGAGCATGATGAATGCCACAATACGGAACGGTTCAGACAGTCCGGACAGAATCTATTCAGTGCCTCCTATTGGGGCATGGGCGCCCCGAAATTACCCTCACTCTTGCGTAGCGCTGTCGAGGATTGGGCAGAGGAGGGCAAATTCATCAAGGCCGAGTATCTAGCCGAATATCCCACAAATTATAATGGACCGTAAGTGCCGCAACTTATATACTATACACCATATCCTCGTACAAGTACTAATTGAATCCATCGACAGCACCATTGGCCACTTTACGATGGTGGCTCATGAACGAAGCATCGCTGTCGGCTGTGCCGTTGCCAACTATCTGGAACACGATTTCAACACGTTCTTAGTCGCATGTAACTATGCCACAACCAACTTTATAGGCAGGCCTGTTTATACGGCCTGTAATAAAGCTGGCAAAAGATGCAAAACAGGCCGCAATCCCAACTACTCGGCACTGTGCTCCACTAAGGAAGATGTAGACTACAACTTTAACGATCATGGATTATAATGTTTGTTAGCCAGTGAACAGTCCCTAACAGAATTTGATTTCTTCACAATCAAGTAATATTTTTTGCTTGAATATATTTATAAGGATGAGTATTTCAAGTCAACTGTATTTTTATTTCACTGACACTTTGAGGAAAACTTAATGATTGTCTGGTCCCACATATCGTACGTTAACCATTGATTTGTTATTTACTCTATTCCCAATATAAATACTAAACTTTTTCCACTTGACTGCTCGCAGTGCTCTGTATAATTAAGAATCCTTAAATATCATGTTCATTCGATGCACTAGCGATAAATATCGACTTATACTACCAGTCATTCTCCCCGAAAATCTGAGACGTTATAAGAGTTAAAGGGCTTTTCAGATTTGTTAGTAGAATTGAAACAAAGAACAATGTCCACCATGAAACCTCAGTGTCTGACGATTTAACCTAGACACATAAATACATATATGTATGTATGTTACAGTATTCATTATTTTATACCCTGAACCCATGAAAATGGAATTTTATTGGACATCACTTGCAATTATAGCCAATATAAAATATTTTGACATTTTTAGGCATTATCGCACATTAAATTAGATAAAAGGATGCAATGTAAGACAGTAACGCAGAAGTTATTAAAGGAAACATTGTGTTAAATGGCAAAATCCACGTAGCAAAGAGCTAAGCGCAAGCATTGTCTCTATACATGTATGTACATATACACATACACTCAAATGCATGCATTCTGTATCAAATGAATTGTATTATATCAGCTGCTACTTGAAACATTAAACATAAAGATTTATCGTTAGAGTGGACGGTGGCTTATGACAGACTGAGGCTCTAATCCTGATGAGACTTATTATACCCTGAACCCATTGAAAATGGAAATTCAGGGTATAATGGTTTTGTGACAATGTATGTAACAGGCAGAAGGAGGCGTGGCAGACCCCATAAAGTATATATATTCTTGATCAGGACGACGAGCTGAGTCGATCTAGCTATGTCCGTCTGTCCGTCCGTCCGTCTGTCCGTCCGTATGAACGCAGTGATCTCGTAAACCACAAAAGCTAGAGATTTGAGATTTTAGATATATATTCTTGTATACCATACGCAGTACAAGTTTATTTTTTTTTTTCGATAACTCATCCTATTTCCTTATTATCGATAACAATCGATATTTTGACTTTGTTTTTAAGCTATAACTTAAAGACCATAACAGATAGAGACACCAAATTGACTATGTAGGGTGCTGTGATGCAAATACAGATAACACATTTTTTAAATTTTGGATACCTACCCCCATTAGCCCCATATGTGGAAAAAACGTATTTCAAATACTAGGGAGTTAGGATTTCGGATATATACACCTTTAGATGTCAATATTATGTCCTGAAAATTTCATTAAGAAAGTAGATCTAGAACCGAAGTTACTTAACAATTAATTTCTCATAATGCTGCCCAGAATGCAGCCCAAGCGTAGCCGCTAAATCATCTACGCAGTAAGCGGCGCGCGTGCTTGTGTATGTATGTGTGCGTGTGTGTGGGCGCGCAGTGGGTAATATGTACAGATAAAAGATGTAAGCTAGATTGTTTAAAACACCGCCTCGGACTTGGTTCAGGGGATCTCGTAGTCGGGCAGACCCGAAGAGCGTTCTTACTTGTTATACCCTGAACCCATTGAAAATGGGAATTCAGGGTATAATGGTTTTGTGACAATGTATGTAACAGGCAGAAGGAGGCGTGGCAGACCCCATAAAGTATATATATTCTTGATCAGGACGACGAGCTGAGTCGATCTAGCCATGTCCGTCTGTCCGTCCGTCCGTCTGTCCGTCTGTCCGTCTGTCCGTCCGTATGAACGCAGTGATCTCGTAAACCACAAAAGCTAGAGATTTGAGATTTTAGATATATATTCTTGTATACCATACGCATTACAAGTTTATTTTTTTTTTTCGATAACTCATCCTATTTCCTTATTATCGATAACAATCGATATTTTGACTTTGTTTTAAAGCTATTACTTTTAGACCATAATACCTAGAGGCACCAAATTGACTATGTAGGTTGCTGTGATGTAAATACAGATAATAAACTTTTTAAATTTTGGATACCTCCCCCCGTTAGCCCCATAAGTGGAAAAAACGTATTTCAAATAATAGGGAGTTGGGATTTCGAATATATACACCTCTAGATGTCAATATTATTTCCTGAAAATTTCATTAAAAAAGTAGATCTAGAACCGAAGTTATTTAACAATGAATTTCTCATAATGCTGCCCAGAATGCAGCCCAAGCGTAGCCGTTAAATCATCTACGCAGTAAGTGGCGCGCGTGCTTGTGTATGTATATGTGTGCGTGTGTGTGTGCGCGCAGAGGGTAATATGTACCGGTAAAAGATATAAGCTAGATTGTTTAAAACACCGCCTCGGACTTGGTTCAGGGGATCTCGTAGTCGGGCAGACCCGACTAGAGCGTTCTTACTTGTTTTAAATAGGTACATTAATTTTGGTCAGAAGTTTGCAACGCATAGAAGGAAGCATCTCCGACTATGTAAAGTGTATATATTCCTGATCGGCTCGACGAGCTGAGTTGATATAGCCATGTCCGTCTGTCTGCCTGTATGTGCGTCTGTCTGGATCAACGCAATCGCCTCCTAGAGTATTAACGCTACAGTGCTGAAATTTGGCACATAGGCTGCGTTCTGCTGCAGGCATTGTATACCTCGTGGATAGATCGGGAAAACTTCGGCGCTATTGGTCTAAGAATTTAGATTCGGAATATATACTCGTGTATCCCAAGCTGGGTAAAGCTGCATCAACTATAGTTAGTTAGGGCATGGGAATCGAGAATGCTTATAATGCTGTTAAAGTTAAATCGTCTAATATTTTGGGCGCTGATAGAGCCAGAGGCTTAAACTTAAAACATTTCTATTTGTATGGACCACCCCTATAAAAACAATTAAGAACGTTCTAGTCGGGTGTGCCTGACTAGGAGATCCCGAGACCCAAATCCGAGGTGGTGTTTTTAACAATCTAGCTTACATCTTTTATCTCTACATCTTACCCTCTGAGCGTACACACACACGCACACATATACACATACACACAAGCACGCGCGCCTCACTATAAAAAATTAATTGTTAAATGACTTCGGTTCGCGATGTACTTTCTTAATGAAATGGTCAGTACATAATATTGACATCCAAATGTATATATGTATATGCGAAAAGCCAACTCCCTGGTATTTGAAATACTTTTTTTTCACTTTTGGGGCTAATGGGGGAGGTATCCAAAATCGGAAATGTTCGTAATCTGTAATCGGAAATCTACATATTAAATTTGGTGTCTCAAGCTTATATGGTCTTTAAGTTATGGCTTAAAAGCAAAGTCAAAATTACAATTTTTATCGATAATAAGGAAATAGGATGAGTTATCGACAAAAAAAAACCAGTAAGAAAGCTCCTTCCCATTTTCAATGGGTTCAGGGTATAAAAACTTGCATGTGGTATACTGAAGGACAGATGGACAGTCTGACATAGCTAGATCGACTCAGCTCGTCGTCCTGATCAAGAATATATATACTTTATGGGGTCTCCCACGCCTCCTTCTGCCTGTTACATACATTGGTATAACAAGTAAGAACGCTCTAGTCGGATCTGCCCGACTACGAGATCGCCTGAACCAGGTCCAAGGTGATGTTTTAAACCTGAACCCATTGAAAATGGGAAATCAGGGTATAATGGTTTTGCAAAAAGTATGTAACAGGCAGAAGGAGGCGTGGCAGACCCCACAAAGTATATATATTCTTGATCAGGGCGACGAGCTGAGTCGATTTGGCCCTGTCCGTCTGTCAGTCCGTCTGTCCGTATGTATGAACGCGTCGATCTCAGAACATATAAGCGCTAGAGACTTCAAATTTGCATGATGGTCTGTGTATACAGCGAAAATATCGAGGTTGTTTTAGATATTCGATAAATTTTTCCGTTTCAATGATATCGATTTAAAACGTTATCAAGATTCAGTTTTTTGACCATATCTTTTACATATTTTTAGCTACAGCTACCAAATTTTGTTTTTAGCTTTTTGTAAATAAAACACATTTTCTATTTTTTAATATTTTGGATACCAGCTCCACATTTTACAAAAAAAAAAAAAAAAGCCACAATTTAATTTTTTTTTAATTTTTAGTGAAAACCGTATTTTCAATAAATTAATAGCATTCAATGCAGAAAATTGCATTCAAATCCGTTAAGTAATACAGAAGTTATTAAAGGAGACATTGTAAAAGCACGCGGCAGTAGCCTGTACGTGTGCACACATACATTCAAATCAACTACGCAGTAATCGGCGCGCGTGCTTCTGTGTGCATGGTATGTATATGTGTGCATGTGTATCACTGTTGCCAAATCAGCTTTTTTCCCGTCAAATCGGGCTTTTATGAAAGTGCAATTGCGGAAAAAATTACAAAACAGCTGATAGCGGGAAATATAGCTTTTTAAAAACCGATTTAGTTGTTTTTAACTTGACTTAATATTTGCATGATTTCTTATAAAATTGCATACAAAATGGTGAAAATATCAGTACAAATTTTTGTGGTAAGCAAAAAAATAAGGTTGTCAAATTAATATGACTGCATTATTGAAGACTTTTTTTTTATTAAGAAAAATTTTGCAGAAAAATTGAGGAATTCAATACATTTTCCTACAAATCATAAAATATTTGCTTCGAAAATTAAGCTTTTTTTCCAGCTTTTTTCTCCGAAAACTTCGCGTCATTTTGGGTCTAATTTTCCTTGATCTAGCTTTTTTTGCTCAACAAAAGTTGGCATCACTGATGTGTATACAAATGTGTAGATGTGTGCATGTGTATATGTGTGCATGAGTATATGCGTGCCTGTGTATATGAGTGCATGTGTATATACGCACAGAGGTAATATGTATAGATAAAAGATGTAAGCTAGGTTTTTTAAAACATCAGCTCGGACTTGATTCAGGGGATCTCGTAGTCGGGCAGACCCGACTAGAGCTTTCTTACTTGTTTTATTTAAAGGGTCAAAAGGTGGCCATAAAGTTAAAAATGCTTGCTGTGCCAATAATTTTGTTCGTCAGTATATGTAGATACACCCCTTAGGGGCATGGCAAATCGGTGAAAAATAAGTTTTGTAGCTGGATCCCAAAAATAGGATATATAGGTTACTGTTGCTTCTCAATAGATCATCCCATTTTAAAATTATATATATATTAAGGGCGTGGCAAATCGGTAAAAGCTGTATCTTCTACAATTTTACACATAGAGATCCAAAAATCGGCAAATACGTACATATTAATATCATATTTGCAAATTAGACAATTTATCTTAGCAAAGTAAACTGGATGTAAGCCGCCCGGTATGGAAAACAGTTTTTCCGCCCTCTCACTGATGGTATTTCAATTTATTGTAAACTCTACGTTAATTTTACAAAACTTTTCGACAAGAACAGCCATACATTTTTTACATTATACATCAGCGACTATAATATAAAACGCAAATCAATTTTTTATTACAACTAAACAGATGCTTTATATATTTCTATACCTTGATTCCATTTAAAATTTAAATCAGAGTATAATGGTTTTGACAAACGTATGTAAAAGATATAAAGTATATATATTCTTGATCAGTTGATCTAGTCCTGTCCGTCTGTCTGTCCGCCCGTCCGTCTGTCCGTATGTATGAACGCGTCGATCCCGGAACATAAGAAAGCTAGAGACTTGAAATTTTACACGAAGGGCCTTCTATATCCTTCAATCTATGGCACGCGCTGATAATCGATAACTTCTTTGTTTTAGTAAATTATTTTAATTTTACACTATTGACTTTTATGTGATTAAAAACTTATGCATGTGTGCATCTCGATCAAACGTTTAAGGGATCTCGTAGTCGGGCGGTCCCGATTAGACAGATCTTACATGATAGTATTAATGTACCAATGTACTTCCCTCACTTTTAATTTAAAATTTCATTTCAAACCCTAATGAAGATATTTCAAACTAGACTAATAAAACACAAAATATATTAAAATTCCAATCTTCAATTATATTGTGTAAATTAAGAGATTGCACAGAAATTTCGTAGATAATACAGATTGTAGATTAATGATTCTCTGGTAATATGTTATGGCGAAAGGGTATCAATATCCTAAAATTTAATGAAGCTTTCATGTGCTGCACTTGTTGAGCATCTCTCGAAAGATATTTCAATCTATTGCAATCGTCTGTAAAAGGAATGAACCTTTCTCTTTCTCTTTCTCTTCAAAAAGTTTTCTTAAAATAATAAACACGAAATTTTTCTGTCTACCATCCATCTGATTAGTGATAAATTAATAGATTGATTGGCTGATTACTTGGCAACGATCGTTTTAAAGACAGTAGGACGTTTGTGGGCGGGCAACTGGTTGTAGCAATATGACTTGATCGTATCCAGATCGACATCAGCATCGGGCGACAATATGCAAATGACACCTAAACGATGTCCCCACAATTTATTGGGTATTCCCAATACGGCAACATCATTGATATCCGGATGCGAGATGAGCGCCTTTTTGATCTCCGATCCATAGATCTTATAACCACCTACATTGAAGACATCCGTCGATTTGCTAAGAAAGTGAAAGCTGCCGTTACGATAGGCGCAAATGTCACCAGTTTTGAGAAACTTGTCTACGGACTGTTCCATCTGCTCGACCTGATCAAGCGTTGCCGGCTGTCCCCACTTTGGAGTTATTTGCTGAATGGAGTTAACTTTCTGTGGAAATATATTCTTGCCCGCTATCTCCAATTCGCCAACAACCGTGCTCAGCACTGGCATGGACTTGGGCTTCTTGTCAAAGCAGGAGCTGATTTGAAAGGAATCGCTTTTGCAGCGAACCAGCTGATCGCCTTGATTGTTGACCAGACGGGCTGTGACGCCAACGAGGGGTGCACCCAAGGTGCCCGGACAATAATCCACATTGCTGGAGGAGGACTGTTCGTCGAGCGTGGGGCCCAGAACCAGGCCCGTCTCCAGCATCCCATAGTACTCGTAGATATTCTGACCGGTTATCTCGCGCCACCGATAGAAGACGGACTCTGGCAATAGTCCAAAAGCGGTGGCCATGAGGCGTATTTTCTGCTTGCAGTGATTGACGATGTACTCCACCATGCGCGAATCCTGGGCAAACATCTTGTCATATTCGGCAATGAGGCGCTTGTAAATAATGGGCATGGCCAGAAAGATGTTCACACGCTGTTTCGATGGGCTATTGATGCCTAGTACCGAACTCCAGGCTGTATGGCTATCAAATTTTTGCTGCAACAATATGTTCCCTCCCACACCAAGGAGGGCTCCAATAGCCGCATGCATGCGGTTCATCGATATGAGAGGCAGCATCGAGTCGCTAGCTTTTAGCTGCCAGCTAGAGACCAGGCAACGCATCTGTGCCTCGATATTGCGATGGGTGAGCACCACGCAGTTTCGACCGTTCGATGAGCTGGGAGTATAGATCAGCATGGCCGGCGCCTTGGCATAGTAGTCGTTGGGCAGCGTGCTCTCCGGTATGAGAGTCCCATTGATGCCCACCAGTTGCTTGGCATATATAGCCGTGGAGGCAACGCTCTCCGAAGTGGGCACAAAGCTATGATCCAGCACAATGCTGGCTGTTTGTAGCTTGGTGGCCAAGTCCTGGGTGATGGCCTCACATTCCGGTGTCCCAATTAACAATTTGGCCTTGCAATCGGTCGCCTGGCTGAGCAGCTCGTCCGCCGACTGATTAGGCTCCAAGGGCACAGCCACCTGGCCTGATATCCAGCAGCCCCATTGTATTACAATCCACAACGCATTGGTGGAGCATAAGAAGGCGACGTTTGACTGTGATGCACTGCCTGCATATAAAAATATATGAATAGAATGAATCAAGGAATTTTCAAAAAGATTCGCTGCAATTACCACAAAAATTTGATATTTGTATGGCCAGCTTTTTGGCCGTTATGTAAAGCTGAAAGTATGTAAATTCTCCATTCAAGTCCTTAACAGCAATCTCATCTGGAAAGAGCATAGCCTTTTTAAATGTTGGCACTACAAAATTATTACGTTCATCCTCCACAAAGCTGTTCCGCAGTTTTTCAATGAAAGTGTCCTAGGAAATATGAATAGAGTTCGATTTGTAAATTAGCCTTTTTTTAGTACATATTAATATATAAATTGGATCTCACTTACTTTGTGTACCAGCTCGGCCGAACAAAAGCGCACCAAGGGGCGCCATTGAAATCTTTGTAAACGTCTTAGTGTCAACATTTTCCAAAAATTTTACAATTATTTTTTTCTTTTCTCGATGCTCAGTCAAATGATTTGTCGAACTTGAATGCAACAAAAACAATAAATCTAACTCAAATATTTTTTATTTCACAAAAATTTCCGTGCTTACTTTGTTTACAAAGCCTGCTTTGAAATGTTTTACGTTCACTTTAAACTGGGAATTTTTCATTTTTCAATGCATATTTCGCGATTATTCATTATGAAATATATAAAATATATAAAAGTTCTTCACATTCGTAGTAAAGGACAATTAAGTTGATAAGATTTTTTCAGCAGGGATTTTGCTACCTGGCAAACTCGTACTATAATCACTCTAATCAGAACTTCATATTAATTTTAAATTCAATTTTTTTTCGTTTTCTATATTTACATATTTAATAGGGACAATAAAAAAATTATTTTTATATTTTAAGTATACATAAACATAAAATTAAAAAAGTAATATACTGTTTCTGTAAGTATATATATAAAAATAATCAAAATACATTGGAAAAAATCGCCACAATTTTGGTATATGAACATCGAAATACCAAATGCCGTTTACAACGACACCCAACAAAGGCGCCACAGATCGAAGCCCCCTTTTAGACAATATATAACTACATATACGAATATATATGTATATACTCTGAAAAGATACATTGTCATACGTATAAATTATATATGTATATGTACATGCAAATAAAACAGTTTGTTATTGCTGCTGCTGCTACTGAGAGAGTTTGCTCTATTATTATCTAAGACATTTCACATTATAAACTCGTACTATATATAAAACGTCACGTTCTCTTCTATGCTCAAAACAGTAGAAATACGTTTAACCAAAAAACATTCGGACTTAACAGATATTTATTTGAACCATTAAATTGAATAAATATAATTGCTAGAATCCAAAGACATTTGGAAACCAAAAACGATCCCTTCAAGTATAGTTTATATAGTTACGTTTTGATATTTGACATCTTCATTATATTGTTAAAACATTCTAGAATGTCGACTTTTTCAATAAATTAAGTTTAAAAAAAACATAATGGGCTTACATTTGGTGTATATGTTAGTATTTCTCAGACAAAAGACATATAATGGTTTTTATTGAGCATATTATATATTGGACAAGCCAATGGTTCAAGCTCAAGAAAACTATTTGTAGAGGATCATTATACAAAATTGTTAACAGTTAAACAGCTCAAAAAAAAATCAATTCCAGAAAATTTTGCACGGCAAACCAAATTAATAAAAATTTGTTAAAAAAAAAAACATTTTTGAGATTTAGTAAATGATAAACGATTTCAGTCTAAAAAGGAAATTTGTCAATGCAAAACATTTGTGATATAGCACTAACTACATGATAAATAAATGTACTAAATAAAATTATAAATAAAAAAATGGTGTATGTATATAGACTGTATAAGTAGTTTAGGTATAATACATTTGCAGCTTAATTAGCTTAAGCATGTTTTCAAGGAACACAGCTAATGTTTTCTACTGTTCAGAGCATTATATACCTATGTGCGGTTTAATAATGTATAGAACTTGCGGATAGGCTATAAATGCATAGTTCTGGAGATCCACTGGTTGTATGAAAATGATGCCAAATAATGCGCACTGCTACATCTCTCTCTCTCTCTCTCTCTCTCTCTCTATCTTTCTCTTCTATATATATATATATATATCTCCTTCTATCTCTCTAAATGCCTTTCATTAATATTTTATTCCTCTTTATTAGAATTGTGTATTTTCTATGTGGGAATTAAGATTGCAATTAGTTGTGCGCTCTTCTACTCGTCTCTCTCTCTCTTTCTCTGTCTACCTATCTATGTATCTGTCTGTGTTCTCTCTCTCTCTCTCTCGGTCGCTGCCTCTCATCGCAGTCTCTCACACGCGCTTGGGTTTGCTAACGATCGTGTAGTTGAGGCCGTTGTAATTGCGATGATCGAGGGTGGCATCGTTGCACATGTTCGTTGTGGGCGTGGCACAGAGACCCGCAGCATTGGTGTTGTTGTTATTGCTGTTGTTATTTGTGGCGGGCAGTATTGTGTTATTATTATTAACATTGTTATTATTATTATTATTGTTGTTATTATTATTGTTGTTGTTGCTGTTGCTGATGGCAGTATTGTTGCTGGCTTTGCGTAGGACCCCATAGCCCAGATGACTATCGTCGGCCTTGCGAAAACTTTCCGTATCGGGACTAGCAATCAGTTCATATTCATTAGGCGGTGGTGGACTGCAGCGCATTCGATTCGCGGGCAGTGTTACATTCACAATGGTCTTGTAGCCGCTGGAGGTTTTATTGTTCGGCGATAAAAAGTCTAAGCGATCATAGTTGGCATCCGGGGATACCAGCACGCCCACACCCTCGCCAATATCGATGTCTATTATTTTGGGAGTGCTGCTGCCACTTGTCGCGCTACTGGTGTTCAGATCCTTGCGCTTGTCGCGCTGCGATTGCGAACGCTGCCGTACAAAATCGCTGTCACAGCTTAGGGCTGAGGGTACGCGCTCACAATGGCGCACATCGCCGACGCCACGTGTCTTCCACGCATCGGTTATGTTCTCAATCGACTCGTAGTCACGCTCAAGCGTAATCTTGTTGCAACAGCTCTCGTTCCTCAGCGGCAAATCAGGCGGACTTCCGCCACCACTGCCGCCGCTGCTGCCACCGCCAGCCCGCATCGGATCTGGGGAAGCAGGCTTCAGTATCACAGCCGAGCCGCTGTTTTTGCTGTTGGCATCCGATGGCGACGATGTGGTTATGGCAACCGGTTCATATTTCAGTAGATTCTTATATTTATCACATTGAGTTATTGTGCCAGTCAGTACAGTTGGTGCAGTTGGCAGTGCAGCAGCAGCAACAGCCGCTGGACCCATATTGAGCTTCTCCAACGGTGTGGGAAGCTTGCGCGGTGGCTTGTTGGGAATGTGTTTGCCGACTGATTGCGATGGCACGGATAGGCTGATGCTATTGGCGCTGCCATTGGCCGAGAAGTTATTGAGCGAATCATTGGAGCTGATGAAGCCACGCAGCGAGATGCAACTTTGCGTTGAGTTGATCTCAAATTCGCCGGCATGCGGATTGCTCGATGGCGATGGCGGTAGCGGGCTGCGCGAACCGGGCTCCATGCAGGCGGCAGCACTAAACTGATTCTCGACACACTCAATGCTGCTTAGGCTGTCGCCACTGATCAGCTTCTTCATCGACTTCATTTTGGCGGACATGCAGCGAAATACCTCTTGCGGATTGGTGTGATCCAGCGTAAAGACGCCCTCGCCCGTCGTACACTTACGTCCCGCCTCGAACTGGAATTTACCATCCCTATAGCCGTATTTGCGAATGAATCGATACGGCCACATGGCAATAGTCACATTAAGATCCTCCGATTTCAGTTGCAGCTCCGTTGGCGTCATCTGCAGCATATATGTACGCGGCTCGATGTTGCACCGAATGGACGCCTCAGATGGTATCAGTGTTATAATAAACAATCCGTCCTGTTGATTAAACGAAATATATATGAATACGTGTCCATTTCAACTGCAATATTATGAGTATTCTTTTTTCTTTTGGACAGCTGTGTTTTCTTTGGGAAATTAGAGCTTTAAAATAAAAAACTAGAGAGATGGGCTAACTTCGGCCATGCCGAAGTTTGGTAATACCCTTGTAATTGCAAAGGATATAGATACAGTTTTTTCTGATTTGCCACGCCCCCAACAATTGGATATATATCATTTTTGGGCAATCTATTAAGCAGGGCAACAGTAACCTATATATAAAATTTTGAAGCTCTACCTATAAGACTTTGGAAGATATAGTTTTCTCCGATTTGCCACGCCCCCAAGAGGCGTGCTTGACATAAATCCTTTAATATTTTGGACGCTGTTAAAGCCAGAGACTTGAAACTTAAAGCATATAATTGTATCAACCACCCCTAGAAAAAAAGATAAACAATATATATCTAAGCCCATTAGGGGCGTGGCAAATCGGAAAAAACTATATCTTCTACAATTTTACACCTAGAGTTCCAAAAATTGACAAAAACGTTAAGCTTCACCGTTTCGATAAAAATTGTGAAAAATTATATATATCCGCCTCTTGGGGGCGTGGCAAATCGGAGAAAACTGTTTCTTCCAAAGTCTTATAGGTACAGCTTCAAAATTTGATATATAGGTTGCTGTTGCCCTGCTTAATAGATTGCCAAAAAATGATATATATCCAATTGATGGGGGTGTAGCAAATCAGAAAAAACTGTATCTATATCCTTTCCAATTGCAAGGGTATTACCAAACGTCGGCATGGCCGAAGTTAATCCATCCCTCTAGTTTTATCTCACATCTATGCATTTCTAAATGTGTTGCCTATGAATTTTGACTTGTTCATCTTTCCTATTCATAAATTTTAATTTGTGTATATAGTCGCCCTAGATCTCAGTTCTCAAATTAGTTAGCTTTGAATATAACTTCATTACTCGCGTAGCCTTTCGAAAACAAGTAAGTCGGCATAGTTGCTGATAATATTAATAAATTTGCAGCGAAACTGATGGTTATATAGATTCTTACCATATATAACTTTGAAGAAGTTGCGTTTAGTGCCTAGTGAATATTTGATTAAGCAAATTCAAAATTCACCGTTTGCAGAATGGACCCGCCATGTGCACAAATAATTAAACAAGAATTGGAGGAAGCGGATCGAAAGGGGCCGGATGACATATGGACACCATTACGAGCAATAAAAGAAGAGTGGGAAGGTGATATCGATATGAATATAACACGAGATGAGCAACACGAAAGAATTACCAACTTCATAAAACATCAAAGGAAGCTGGGCGAGGACGACTCTGACAATGAGGATGACAAAGACAAAACGCTAGAAGACGAACAGAATAAAGAGATACGATTGCGAGAAGAAGAAGAGATACAACGACAACAGCTAATCGAGGATGGCATCAAAGAGCAATCGCGACAACGCCAAGAGAAATGGGAAAACGATCTCAGCATTGAACTCTACTTGCTCAATGATTTAAAGCGCGAGCATGTATACGATCACAAGCTTACGAACCCCATACCAATTACCGAATGCTATACTAGTGCACATACTTGTGACGAAACGATCGCAACCTTATCCGATCTCAAGAAGCTGGTGGCCCTGAGGGTGCCCAGAATACGTTTGGATGAACTGCTGACCGAGCCACTGATCAACTGGGAGCTCGATATGCTGCCCAAAAAACCAAATCTGGTCGATGAGCTGTGCCGTCTATTTCGCCAAAATATTGGACCTACACTGGCGGTTGTTGTCGATGGCAAACAGTTTTATTGCCATTCCATGCTGTTGGGCCTGATGTCTGAATTCTTCAACAATCGCAATTTCACGCATGTGTTTTATTTACCAGGCACGAAGATACCGTCTCGCAGCTTTGTCAACATCTATCGCTGGATGCTCGAGCCGATTAATTCGTTAACGCTCACCCAGCTCATCGAGCTACTGCGCGCCTCACAGTTCCTGGCCATCGAGGAGCTTACCAAACAATGCTGGCGACTCACGCACGATGTGCTCAAGACCACAGATCGCATCCTGACCATGTACACTGTATCTCAACGTGTGTGCGTTAACATTGAGAAGGTCATAACACCGTATGTAGGACGCATTTGGCTGCCGTATGCGGCCAGCCAAGAGTTTATCAATCTGGAATTTGGCAAAGTACGACGCATGCTACAATTGGATAATCTGTCGGTCAATTCGGAAATGGAAGTGGGTATAGTGCGTCAATTTATATTATTTTAATTATATTTTGAGTTAACAGGTGCTATATTCGGCTATACTCTGGCTGGATTGCGGTTGGCCGCTCCGTAAACGCTATGCTATCGATCTAATGAGTGTTATACGCTTTGAACTGTTGCCGTTTGTGTTTCTGATCATATTCGACAGGCGCAAGGATGGACCGCTGGCATTAGAGTACCTCCGCCATTCTGTAACAGTGCGCAAGCTTATATACCAAGGACTCGAGGATCAGTGAGTATGCTACTGGCTATTTATAGACTATCAAATATGATTAGTCGCTGTCCCCCTGTCTTCCCCTAAATTAGACGCTTAATGCCAAACAAGCATAAAGGTAACTGCGGCAGCTGTACTCGCGAATGGATATACGATCCATCCTGTCCTTATCATCATGGCTACCAGTGTAACACGGTGCGCTATGTAACCTACAACGAATTCATCAGTTACATTAGCTGGCTACAAAAAGCCGGCTATCCGAGCGGAAATCGCATAAAATGCTACTCTGACGATGACATTGTCTGCTGTTAAGCCAAGAGAGTTAAAAATCTTATATAGTAAACACATTTTTTACTGCATGTTTCTTAAAAAGCTTATTGACTAAATATATACATATATTTTATTTCTGTGTGCCATGTCCGTCTATCGTTTCCTTCCTATATATAAGCAACATTTTAACAAATTTCTATTCCAGTATCTAGCCAAAAGTCGCATACAAAAGACTCTTTAGTAAAGAATCATTTATGTATAGATCATTTTTTTGCATTTTCTTCTAAGAAACTCTCAAAGCATTTAAAAATTAAAAAATGTTAGTTCGATTATCATTGAAATATCCAAAAACTAACTTCTGAAAACTCTCTCTCTCTTCTTTCATTCATTCAGTTCAGTAACTTACAAATGAGCTGCAATATAGATCATTATCTTCCTCGATGGCACCATGGGCTGCATGTAGGCCGTTATTGTCGCAAAATGCGACCGTTTGCAATGCAGTGACCCAATCCTTGAGCTCCTCATCACTATTGGTATTCAGCGTAAGATGAACATTACGCTTGACAATCTGTATGAGATTAGCTGGTGGCGGCTCTTGTGTGATCTTTACACAATTCTCGAGTGTAAAGATCTTTGGATTCTTGTCATCCTTATTCTCGCATATCTCAAGGCGTGCTATGCCATGTCGACTGGCCTTGAATAAGAGACAATAACGGCTGCATGATTTCTGAAAAAAAAAAAACAAATTCAAAATATATATAATATATATTGTAAAGGTTTATACATCATATTGCTCAATGTTTGACGATAAAATGTCAAGGGAACGTTTTATCTTTCCCAAACGTAACTAAATCTAAGTTAAAATGTTTGGCATTTGGAAAAAAAAGCCTTAGAATTCAAATATCAATCGCTATTATAAGCAGAGCTGTTCCACCTTTCGAGTATATTCCAAAAGATTTGTTTGTACATTAAGCAAATATTGCTTAAAATAAATAGACTATAAGAATGTATTTATATTTACTCATAAATCTAGTTTCTTATTGTAAACTTTTGGAGTGCATCCCGTTTTTTTTTTTTTATTAATTTAGTGTTAGCGTCGCACTAACTATTGTAAGATCGAGTTTTAATGTTATGCTAATCAAATTTCCAACGACAATTCGAGTGTTACTTACATAACAAAACAACAACAGCACACACAAGCATTTGTAGCTGGGCACGGCCCCAGTCCTCAGAGAGACATGGCGATTAAAGTCACTTTAGAATTCCCTGACATATGGAAAGAAGTATATATCTCTACATATTCATAATATATATATGTATATGTATATATATATATATATATATATATCTATATATATATATATATATATATATATATACAGTACCATGAAACATGGATGAATCCCAAAAAAACAGCCGTCATTGCGAGCATACACATATAAATATACGATGGAGCACACATGTGTGCTTGCTGTGTGTGAGTGAGTGTCTCAGGCGCGCACACGCAAATCGAAAATATGTTCGACTCGCCGTTTGGCACACGCTTCTCTCTTTCTCCCTGCTTATTTATGCTACTCATTTGTATGCAACAAGTATGCAGATAGAGATAGCTACACACACGCACGCATGTCTGTGCACACATGCACACATACACTAACGCACACATGCACATGGCGAGGGTCCTGTTGTAATACGCAGTTGCCAAAATATGTCAAAATTGCATTTAGAATATAAGGGCATTGCACATTTTTCCAGTTAATATGTTAGTTGGTAAATAGGCAAGTTCTTTAGCAGGCTCTTACCTTTTTCGAGATACGATTTAGCGAAAATCCAGTTTGTGTTGGAACATTAAGATATCCAGCCAAAACAGGTATTTCAACATCCATTCTGTTGAGGCCCGTTGCTTCTCGTTCGCGTATTCAATTGGCCAAAAACAAAAGGCGATCTTGTCAGTTTTCATATATGTTTAATGGTTCGTGTTGCTTGGCATTTGCAACTTGAGATTCACACTTCATATTTACATTTGACCGCAACAAAAATAAACGCAGCCCCAGTCTAACAATTCGAGCAAACTTTATTTATTTATGCGCTTACAGAGCTGCATTCTATATGCTGCAATCGAAGTCGAGTTATCATACAAAACATAGTAGATGGCTATCGAGTGCGTTGATCGCCAACGATCGTGGCTTGCGTACATTTATCGATAACAATTGAAATAGATTTACGTAACTTTCCAAAGAATTATGACAGTTCAATGATTGAGTGTGTCTTGTGGTATGATAATATTTTATTTTCTACGCAACGAGCAAAATATGATAGCCAACTGCATGTAACATACATTTAAATAAAACACTGCCGCCATTTCTTAGTAGTCGTACTCTGTACGATAGGTATCCATATGACCAAGATGCATATTAGCTTGTGGCCAGACAATGGATGAACGATATATCGATATATCGAAACAATTGGCGCTGCCAACCTGTTATATATTTCACTGTGACTGGCTAAAACAATAACATACGGAACCTGCAAAAGTTGAATTTCGTGCAGCAAAAAAAAAGAAATCATGGCACACGACCGGGAGGTGCTACGCATGATATGGGAAGGTCAAATTGGCATTTGCTTTCAAGCAGATAACGAGGAAATTGTCG
This sequence comes from Drosophila gaucha, assembly GCA_035045545.1. Taxonomy (NCBI): domain Eukaryota; kingdom Metazoa; phylum Arthropoda; class Insecta; order Diptera; family Drosophilidae; genus Drosophila; species Drosophila gaucha. Next base: position 164,007 of record JAWNOY010000040.1, read on the forward strand.
GCATCAGGCCGGAGCCCTTCTATTTGATGGTCTCACGTCTCAGCTACTTGCCTCTGGTCACAGACAAGGTAAATGCAGCTAAAAAACAGCATTTTTTTGTTTATATGTAAACAACAACTGTATCCACTATTCTTCACAGGTGCGAAAGTATTTTACCCGCTATATTGCCGCCGAGCATCAAGATGGCGCCGCTTGGTTCGACTTCAATGGAACGCCGCTGCGTTTACACTATCCAATAGGTAGTTAAATATGGACGGCAAAGAAAGCGGGGCAGTCCCAATTGTAAATTAATATATTTTAATATGCATAGGTGTGCTGTACGATCTGCTACATCCAGATGAGGACGGCACCCCCTGGTGCATAACTATACACTTTTCAAAGTTTCCCGAGGAGACGCTCGTCAAATTAAACACAAAGTATACAAGAGTTATATTAAATTTCTATATATGTTATATTTGAGTAATTGTATGAAAGGTAGCTAATTGGCTTTGTTAACATTTACAGAGAACTGCTGGAATCGCATTACTTGGCCTGTTTAAAGGAGGCCGATGTGCTGAAGCATAGAGGCCTGGTCATTTCTGCCATGCAAAAGAAGGATCACAATCAGCTGTGGCTGGGCCTGATCAATGATAAATTCGATCAGTTCTGGGCAGTGAACAGGCGCTTAATGGAGCCCTACAGCGATCAGGAATCATTTAAGAACATTCCAGTGCGTTTCTACCACGACGATGTAAGTGCACATAGTCAAAGACTTAAGCTTATCTTTAGTTAAGTTCACATAGTATTAGAAGCTACGGTAGGTAAAGAAGTATAAGTTAAAATAGGAGCTTAAGTAGCACGAGTTGAAACAAGTTATAATCGCTGTTACTTGTAGGTGTTTTTATTTCAATTATTATTTACAAACGAAACTATTTAGTGATGTAAAAATGAACTGAAGCTACACGTAGAGTAGTAACAGTTGCTTACCAAAAGTCTCCAAGTTTCGTAAATGCTTTCTAAGGAATATATACATACATACATTTTGATCCTGTTGCCTTGCTGTCAGCTGCGTTTATTTGCGAAATAGTGGCATATTCCCTTTTGATACTCGTTTACAAAGTGAAAACAATTCAAGCCTTGCTGTCCGTTTGTCCGTCATTTCCACGCTATTGAAGTAAGAATTTGGAATAAATACTCGTGTGCACCCTCGACTTATAGACTCCAAACTTATTTTTAATGACCGCTGGGGGTGAGGAAAATTGGGAACCAAGATATATCATAACACAAAAGGTATTATTTTCAGCGCTTTTAAAGTTAAAGACTTAAGATTTAAATGTCAGATAGAAATATTAAGGATATATCGGCAAAATAATTATCTTTACAGGTGTAGTTTAAAGCTAGAAAAATTTAACAAGTTGCTTACTGTTTATCTCCGCTAGCGACTTGAAATTTAAAATATATATTTGCATGAGCTAGCGTCACATAAAAATATCTAGCTTATAAGCAAAGAATACTGCAGGTGTCATACATGGGTGAAAACTATACCTTTTACAGTTGCTCTCCTATGAATTTGCAGCTAATTGTTTTTGTCCGATTTTTTGGCATAAAGTTTTTAAGCTAGGATCATTAAGTTTTACACAAATATCTGTCAATTTATTAAAAATTTCGGGTTTCTATACCCTTGCAAAAAGGGTATATTAATTTTGGTCAGGAGCTTGCAACGCAGAGAAGGAAGCATCTCCGACCATATAAAGTATATATAGCTGAGTTGATATAGCCATGTTCGTCTGTCTGTCCGTCTGCCCGTCTGTCTGGATCAACGCAATCTCCTCCGAGACTATAAGAGCTACAGAGCTGAAATTTTGCACATAGGCTGGAATGTGCTGCAGGCATTGTATATCTCGGAATCATCCGGATCGGATGACTATATCCTATAGCTCCCATAGGACAGACCGGTTTTAAGAAATATTTTAGTGGGATAACTTCGACGTTATTAAAGTCAGAGACTTGAAGTTTGGAATATATACTCCTGATATGCACCCAAATACAAAAAGATATAGATTATATATCTACGCCCTTTGAGGGCGTGTCAAATCGGATAAAACTATATCTTCTACATTTTTAAAGCTAGAGCATCCAAATTATATATCCACGCCTACTTGGGGCGTGGCAAATCGGGAATGTCTATATAGTACTTAACATAAATCTTCCAATATTTTGGATGCTGTTAAAGCCAGAGACTTGAAACTTAAAACATATATTTGTATCAACCACCCCTAGAAAAAAAGATAAAGAATATATATCTACGCCCATTAGGGGCGTGGCAAATCGGAAAAAACTATATCTTCTACAATTTTACACCTAGAGTCCCAAAAATTGACGCAGACGTTAGGCTTGACCGTTTCGACAAAATTATGAAAACCTATATATATCCGCCCCTTGGGGGCGTAGCAAATCGGAGAAAACTATATCTTCCAAAGTCTTATAGGTACAGCTTCAAAATTTAATATATAGGTTACTGTTGCCCTGCTTAATAGATTGCCCAAAATTTATATATATCCAATTGTTGGGGGCGTGGCAAATCAGAAAAAACTGTATATATATCCTTTGCAATTGCAAGGGTATTACCAAACTTCGGCATGGCCGAAGTTAGCCCATCCCTCTAGTTTTATTTTTAGACTCTGTTCCCAAAGGGAAAAAGAGTCTATTGGATTTGTGCAATGTCCGTCTTGCTGTCTGTCCGTCTGTCCGTCCGTCCGTCTGTCCGTCTGTCTGTATGAACGCGCAGCATTTGGACACTATAGAAGCTAGAGACTTGTAATTTGGAATATATACTCGTGTGTATCCGCGTCAGATCAAGTTTGAGTATTTTTCCGATACGCCCACAGGGGGCGTGGCAAATCGGGAAATGCTATATCTATTAAGACTAAAACGCTGTTATTTTAGTCAATATTGCAGTCTAAGAAATGGGATTTAGAATATATATTCGTGTACACCACGCGGACGTTTTAAGATATAGATTATATATCTACGCCCATTGTGGGCGTGGCAAATCGGATAAAACTATATCTTCTACAGCTTTGAAGCTAGAGCATCCAAATTTGGCATGTGGGTTACTGTTGACCTTCCCTTAAGTTAGATCAAAAAGTTATATACCCACGCCCCCTGGGGGCGTACCAAATCGGGAATATATATATAGCGATTTGTATAAATCTTATAATATTTTGAGCGTATTAAGAGCTAGAGACTTGAAATTTGGAATACATGTGCAAGTAGATCACTCGGAATCAAAAATATATATTATAGATATTTACGCCAATTAAGGGCGTGGCAAATCGGGTAAAACTGTATCTCCTACAGTTTTGGAGCTAGAGCGTCCAAATTTTGCATGTGGGATACTGTTGACCTCCTCTTAAGATAAGTCAAAAGTTATGTATCCACGTCTTCTGGGGGCGTGGCAAATCGGGAATTACTATATCTTTTACTAAAACCGTGATAATTTCGGCAATATTTCCGTCAAAGAGTTGGGACTTGGAATATATATACTAGTATCCTACCTCTACCCAAAAATATATGTTATATATAGCTACGCCCACTTGGGGCGTGGCAAATAGGGTAAAACTGTATCTCCTACAGTCTTAGACGTAGAACATCCAAATTTGACATGTGGGTTACTGTTCATGAAATTTAAATTTACGAAAAAAAAACAAGTAAGAACGTTGCAGTCGGGCGCCACCGACTGCGTCAGACTCTGTTCCTGTTAAAGGTGTGTAGGCTCAATAAATATGTAGACCGTCCGTCCGTCTTTCCGTATGTTTGAATGCGAGATTATTGAGATTCCTTTTTTGAGCATGTCTTTTACATCAATTTAGCTACAGTCATAAAATTTTACATATAGCTTTTTTAAAATAAAATACTATTTTGGTTTTTATATATTTTGGATACTGGCTCCACATTTCACAAAATCAATTTAATATAAGTTCAGTTGCAAATAAAGCCACATTTTCATTTTTTTTTAATTTTTTAGGTAAAACCGTATTTTTAATAAAATATAAGGACTTATGCTGAAAATTTTATCAAAATCCATTAAATAACATAGAAGTTATAAAAAAAATAAAAATAAAACATTTTATTAAATGATAATATCACGCGGCAGCGATGGGAATCGAACCTGGGTCACGCGCTTCGCATGCCACCGACTCTACCCACAACACCACGGCGTCTCTTGCGCCAAATTGAGTTTGGTGTGTTGATTTGGTTAAACAGACTTGCCCCAGTTAGGTCAACTAGAATTTGTTTTGATAAATATAAGGATTTATGCTGAAAATTTTATCAAAATCCATTAAATAACATAGAAGTTATAAAAAAAACAAAAAAAAAAACATTTTATTAAATGATAATATCACGCGGCAGCGATGGGGATCGAACCTGGGTCACGCGCTTCGCATGCCACCGACTCTACCCACAACACCACGGCGTCTCTTGCGCGACTATGTGCCAAACTGAGTTTGGAAGTGTTTTGATTTGGTTAAACAGACTTGCGTTGTGGTAGCGAAGCCCCTTCTTCAATCCCCAGTTTGGTCAACTAGAATTTGTTTTACGGAGGCTTACATTATGATTATTATTATTTTTTTTTTTCGTAAATTTAAATTTCATGAACAGTAACCCACATGTCAAATTTGGATGCTCTATGTCTAAGACTGTAGGAGATACAGTTTTACCCTATTTGCCACGCCCCAAGTGGGCGTAGCTATATATAACATATATTTTTGGGTAGAGGGAGGATACTAGTATATATATTCCAAGTCCCAACTCTTTGACGGAAATATTGCCGAAATTATCACGGTTTCAGTAAAAGATATAGTAATTCCCGATTTGCCACGCCCCCAGAAGACGTGGATACATAACTTTTGACTTATCTTAAGAGGAGGTCAACAGTATCCCACATGCAAAATTTGGACGCTCTAGCTCCAAAACTGTAGGTGATACAGTTTTATCCGATTTGCCACGCCCTGAATGGGCGTAAATATCTATAATATATATTTTTGATTCCGAGTGATCTACTTGCACATGTATTCCAAATTTCAAGTCTCTAGCTCTTAATACGCTCAAAATATTATAAGATTTATACAAATCGCTATATATATATTCCCGATTTGGTACGCCCCCAGGGGGCGTGGGTATATAACTTTTTGATCTAACTTAAGGGAAGGTCAACAGTAACCCACATGCCAATTTTGGATGCTCTAGCTTCAAAGCTGTAGAAGATATAGTTTTATCCGATTTGCCACGCCCACAATGGGCGTAGATATATAATCTATATCTTAGAACGTCCGCGTGGTGTACACGAATATATGTTCTAAATCCCATTTCTTAGACTGCAATATTGACTAAAATAACAGCGTTTTAGTCTTAATAGATATAGCATTTCCCGATTTGCCACGCCCCCTGTGGGCGTATCGGAAAAATACTCAAACTTGATCTGACGCGGATACACACGAGTATATATTCCAAATTACAAGTCTCTAGCTTCTATAGTGTCCAAATGCTGCGCGTTCATACAGACAGACGGACAGACGGACGGACGGACAGACGGACAGACAGCAAGACGGACATTGCACAAATCCAATAGACTCTTTTTCCCTTTGGGAACGGAGTCTAAAAATAATAATAATCATAATGTAAGCCTCCGTAAAACAAATTCTAGTTGACCTAACTGGGGATTGAAGCAGGGTCTTCGCTACCACAACGCAAGTCTGTTTAACCAAATCAAAACACTTCCAAACTCAGTTTGGCACATAGTCGCGCAAGAGACGCCGTGGTGTTGTGGGTAGAGTGGTGGCATGCGAAGCGCGTGACCCAGGTTCGATTCCCAGCGCTGACGCGTGATATTATCATTTAATAAAATGTTTTTTTTTTATTTTTTTATAACTTCTATGTTATTTAATGGATTTGATAAAATTTTCAGCATAAATCCTTATATTTATTAAAACAAATTCTAGTTGACCTAACTGGGGCAAGTCTGTTTAACCAAATCAACACACCAAACTCAATTTGGCGCAAGAGACGCCGTGGTGTTGTGGGTAGAGTCGGTGGCATGCGAAGCGCGTGACCCAGGTTCTATTCCCATCGCTGCCGCGTGATATTATCATTTATTAAAATGTTTTTTTTTTTTTATAACTTCTATGTTACTTAATAGATTTTGATAAAACTTTCTGCATAAATCCTTATATTTTATTAAAAATACGGTTTTACCTAAAAAATTAAAAAAAAATGTAAATGTGGCTTTATTTGCAACTGAACTTATATTAAATAGATTTTGTGAAATGTGGAGCCAGTATCCAAATTATATAAAAACCAAAATAGTATTTTATTTTAAACAAGTAAGAAAGCTCTAGTCGGGTCTGCCCGACTACGAGATCCCCTGAACCAAGTCCGAGGCAGTGTTTTAAACAATCTAGCTTATATCTTTTACCGGTACATATTACCCTCTGCGTGCACACACACACGCACACATATACATACACAAGCACGCGCGCCGCTTACTGCGTAGATGATTTAGCGGCTACGCTTGGGCTGCATTCTGGGCAGCATTATGAGAAATTCATTGTTAAATAACTTCGGTTCTAGATCTACTTTCTTAATGAAATTTTCAGGACATAATATTGACATCTAGAGGTGTATATATACGAAATCCCAACTCCCTAGTATTTGAAATACGTTTTTTCCACTTATGGGGCTAATGGGGGGAGGTATCCAAAATTTAAAAAGTTTATTATCTGTATTTACATCACAGCAACCTACATAGTCAATTTGGTGTCTCTAGGTATTATGGTCTTTAAGCTATAGCTTAAAAACAAAGTCAAAATATCGATTGTTATCGATAATAAGAAAATAGGATGAGGTATCGAAAAAAAAAATAAACTTGTACTGCGTATGGTATACAAGAATATATATCTAAAATCTCAAATCTCTAGCTTTTGTGGTTTACGAGATCACTGCGTTCATACGGACGGACAGACGGACAAACGGACAGACGGACGGACGGACAGACGGACAGACGGACATGGCTAGATCGACTCAGCTCGTCGTCCTGATCAAGAATATATATACTTTATGGGGTCTGCCACGCCTCCTTCTGCCTGTTACATACATTGTCACAAAACCATTATACCCTGAATTCCCATTTTCAATGGGTTCAGGGTATAAAAAGCTATATGTAAAATTTGATAACTGTAGCTAAATTGACGTAAAAGACATGCTTAAAAAAGGAATCTCGATAATCTCGCATTCAAACATACGGACAGACGGACGGACGGTCTACATATTTATTGAGCCTACACACCTTTAACAGGAACAGAGTCTGACGCAGTCGGTGGCGCCCGACTGCAACGTTCTTACTTGTTTCAATTGGACTACGCTTTTCCTTCCCTCCCCCAGTATACTATGGTCAAAAACTAAAAATTTTTTAAATAAAGTCAAGTTTTAAAGCTAGAGGCTTTTTGCCAACTCTGACACTATACGTTGGTGGGTCTGCCGAGATGGAGCCTTTAGAAAGCTTATCACTTATCAAGCAGAATAGTCGCGTTTGTTGCTGTCATATTTAGCTGCAACATGCAAATTTACTAGAAAATGAGCAAAAACGAGCAAGGCAACCTTATAAGATCCGTACCATTATACTTGTATACAGCAGATACCGTTTTTAGTTGCTTGCGAGAGAGTGCGCAGAACAAGTAATAACCACGAAACACGACAGTATTTGTTAAATTTCTTCTGCAAAAAGACATCAACAACAGTTGCACATACACAACTAAACATTCACAATCATGAGAAACTAACACTGCACATTTATTTTAAATACCTGTGTGAAGATTTTCCATGTTTACAACTTACTTTACCTGTGATCAATCACCCAAAAGACAATTCGAAAGTTCAGTTAAACTCACGGTTGTATATCAATAACGCAAGCATGCATTTACACAGCTGACTTTAATTGCGTGCCAATTAAAAAAAAAATTTTGAAAAATATTTTGTTAACGGTTTTTTCTTATCTCGCGTATACGTAGTTATAAAAGAAATTTAATTTTGAGATTTGGAAACATAAAAAATTTGACTATGCCAAAATTTCGGACTTTTTGACCATAGTGCACTGATTAGAGCTATAAAGTATAAAGTACTATTGCTCGATATGAGAGACGGTTCTTATTGTCAATAGCACGATGTAATATTATGGAACAGCTTTTCAGCATTAATAGATCGATAATATACATTACATACATACATTCTAATTGTATTGCCAGGTGAGAACTCTGTCGATGAACAACATAACTGAACATAACACTAAATAAATCTGCTATTTTAGATCAACTTTAACAAAATCTCTTTAGGTATTTAGTATATTTATACCCTTGTAAAAAGGGTGTATTAATTTATTCACAGAAGGAAGCACCATACAAAGTATATATATTCTTGTATCAGCACGACGAGCTAAGTTGTTATAATACGGTCCGTATGTCCGTCTGTCTGGATCCACGCAATCTCCTCCGAGCCTATTAGAGCTACAGAACTGAATTTTGAACATAGGCTCCAATCTGCTGCAGGCATTGGAATCATTGGAATCGGAATCATCCGGATTATACGACTATATCCTATAGCTACCATAGGACAGATCGGTTTCAAGAAACCTTTGAGTGGGAAAATGTAGATGTTATTAAAGTCAGAGACTTGAAATGTGGACCTTGTGTATCCCACTTTCATACGAAAAAATATTGTATATAGAGCTATGTCTATTGAGGGCGTGGCAAACCGCGTAAAACTATATCTTCTACAGTTTAAGAGCTATAACATTCAAAATTTTGCAAGTAGGCTCCTTATATCATATATTGTATAATCCATACCCACTAGGAGCGTGGCTTATCGGGAAGTCTATCTAGTGTTAAACATAAATCCAATAATATTTTGGGCGCTGTTAGAGCCAGAGTCCTGAAACTTGAAACATATATTTCTATGAACCACGCCCATACAAAAACATATAGTATATAAAGCTACTCCCATTAGGGTCGTGCCAAATCGGTAAAAACCTGTTTTTTTACACCTAGAAACCTAAAAATGAACAAATACCTTAAGCTCAACTGCGTCGACAAAATTGAAAAAAAAAAACTATACACATTCGCCTTTTTGAGGCTTGGCTAATGGAAGCAAACTATATCTTCCAAAGTTGTACAGCTAAAGCCCAAAAATTTGACATATAGGTCAAAAATTAGTAAATACGTCAACCTTGATATTTTCTTGAAAAATCAGAAAAACAGTACTTATATATCCTTTACAATTACAATGCCCCAACTTTCGGCATGTTCGATGTTGGTTATTTATTAGAATAAGTTCATATTGTTTATGCAAATTTAATAAAACCTTAAAAAAATTTGCTTAAGCCCTAACATAAGTAATACTATAATACTAATATACCAAACTATGTATCTTGGCGGTATAAGACCAAATAATTTTATGATATGAAAGATTTGATAGACACATTACGAGAAATGTATTAATTACTATATGATATTTAGGCATTGTGCATAAAGACTTAACTCGGTCAACACCCGCATATCTAAATTGTTTTCGTATATGAGGGTCTAGACATTATCTGACACGTGCAGCATATTTAAGATCTAAGATCTAGAGATAATGCTAACATTTCTATCTCTTTCTCTCTCTCTCTGAATAGGATTTCACTTATATGCAGAAATTAATATCGCCGCTGAATGAGACGGGACAAAAAAAGAATCTGGCCGAGCTGATGGCCGAATTATCGACACCTGTGCGCAAAGCAGGTGAGTGCACATACATATATATAGTACACATAAGCTATATACTATATATACTCGATATTAGGGCATTCGTTACAGACACCCAGCCATCAATTAGCCGCAGCCACTCAAAGCCATTTGCTTGCATTCTTATAGTAGCATCCTTAACAGTCAAATCTTCATCTCTCTCTCTCGCTCCTTCTACCGTTGCATTCATTAGAAAAACGACCAACAAAAAAAAAAGGTGCCAGTCAGTCTGGCCGAAACAACGTCTTGTCGTCTCTCGCTGACTTATTTATTTTTCTATTGAAGCGCACACAAAACGAGGCAAAGCCGACGTCGACGTTACTGCCAATCATTCCTCAATTCATCAATGTCGCACAACAACAACCAAAAAAAAATACAACTAAAAATTATTGAACAATAGCCCCAGGCAGTCCCCGGGGCTCAAAGCCGAGTGCCGTGCACGTTGCCTGTTGGACTTTTTTTTGTGTTCTCTTTTGGCTAAGAGTTTTCGGGCCATTCAGCTGCCTAGACAAAACGAATGCAAGTCTGTGCGAATGTGTGTGTTTGTGTATGTGTGTGTGTGTGTGAGTGTTCAACAATAGAGTGCGTGTGGATTTTTCGTGGCAAGCGAACGTTGCAAGAGTCGCTGCTGGATTCCAACTGACCTGCGGCGCCGGTGATAGACGACGCAAGTGCGAGCTAGCCAGCGCATAGCTGACTGAGTGTTCGTCTACATATGTGTGTGTGTGTGTGTGTGTGTGTGTGTGTGTGTGTGTATGTGTGTGTGTATGTATGTATGTGTGTGTGTGTGTGTGTGTGTGTCGTGTCGCAGTGGCTTAGGTGCAATAATAGCATTGGGAATCCCATAGCTAGACAAAAGGCGGAACTAAATACCTGCGGCTGGGATTTACGAATTACCTTGTGAGCAACTACACGAGGTTTGTGTGTGTAGGTGTGTGCAACAACTACTACTATAGTCACTGCGCAGGTCTCTTTCATTGAGAAGCATCTAATACTCAACTACACCAAGTGCACTCTCTCCTTGCTGCCAGGACTTCTTCGTCGGTCGCATCTGTTTTCGCTTAGGGCGAACAGCAGGTTGGCCCTGTTCTGCGCCGGGTATTTCCCCGGACTACAAGGTGTGAAATTTTTATTTTCATGCTTCGCCCCGAATATTCTTTCGGCTGCTAGCAACATTTTATTTTATTTTATTTATTTTTTTGTTTTTGCTCTTGGTAATTCCCATTTGAAAGGTGAGAGATTTGTAGGTGAACAACACACCGATCCTTTTTCCAATGGATGCCCACAAATTCTAGCTGAAACACGTATTTTCCCAAAGGTCATCCAACGTGACAGTTGAATTACATTTCTCTTCTCCTTGATACACACACTCACTCTCACACACACGCACACACACATGCATTCAGTTAGCAGGTCTTAAGTCTGGCTTAAGTGGGCCAATGGATCAGTCCAGTGCCTTGCACTTAGGCACAAGTTAATTCCCGATTAGCTCAATTGAGTGCCCCCATCAATATGAAAGGTTTTATATTGTCATTGCAATTCTACGAGAAGCTTGTGCTATATATGATTAGAAATTACTTAGTTTATTATTGGTTTTATCATTAATGTTATCACTATTACCATTATTATCTTAACTATTATTAACATTCTCATGCTCATTATCATTGTCATTGTTATTATTATTAACAATCAGTTAGTAGCCTTTTGGGTTTGAGGCGATGTACATACATATATACTTTTTGAAGCCGTCAAGAGAGAAATATATATTGTGTCTATATATAGTATGTAAACATTCATACAATATATATGTATTTTAAATCAGCACAAACAAATCTCTTAGTTTTCAAGCTATCATGGCAAAACATGAGCTATGTTAGTCTGTCTTTTCTGCAGCAACCCCATAATGTGTCTGGATGGGCCACAAAGTAACACTATATTATAAAGATGCTTAGGAATGACCTGTCCAATATCGAAATATCGTTTGAATTATATTTCAAGCTTAATCTCAATTCTAGGCTGTACGTTGATTAGCAATCAATCAATATTAGTTAAACAGTTTTATATAAAACATGTACATTTAGAGCTCTGTTAGCATATCGTTTATAGAAAACTCTTTCGATCTCTCTCTTAAATATATAAGATTGTGCACTGCGAACCGAAATGTGCATATCGTCTTCCAGAGACCTTTTGTAGTAAAATTAAAAAGTGAAATTTATGAAAACCTATTTTACATCAATAGAAACCATTTTCCAATCAAAAAACGTTTCTTTTCTCTATTTATGCAAAAGTTCAGCGAATCGAAGATCAACATAAAACTTGCCCTCCCCAAGAGGTGGGAGTATGTATTTGCCAGGCAGCCCAAACCAAACGGGGAACTCATTCAATGGATATGTTTATGCCCTTTCTCATTCACCCCGCACACGCGCACACGCACATAACATGAGTTGTTTATAGTTGGGTTTACTGCGTCTAACATTGCTTGTAATGATGATCCGTTTAGTGAGCCACCCGCTTTGGACCCTCCTCCTTCCAGTCAATTGCCAATTGCAGTTTTGTGTTGAAGAAGAAAGAAACGTTTTGCCGCCGTCACTGCTGCCGTTTGCATCCGCATCCGCCATTGAAACACCCACAAATCACATTCAAAACGTGGTCAACTGTCTGCAAGGGGATGCGGGGCACTTGCACGCACGATCGTCTAATGTGAGTACGTGTACGTGTGTGTGTATGCATGTGTAATGCGTGCATTTTCATAGAAAATTTGTATTTAAATTGAAATGAATTTCAAATATACAATGCAGTCGTCGTGGCGGTTCAAAGTAGATGCCATTCCTAGAAATCAAAAAAACCAAGCAACAACAACAACTGCTAAAGGCGGCCCGAGAATCTAAGACGCGTCAAAAATAAAGAAAACGCATTTCTTTGCGACTGCGCTGCTGCGTCGCTGTCGCTGCCGTTGCTGTCTACTTTTTATACCCTGAACCCATTGAAAATGGGAATTCAGGGTATAATGGTTTTGTGACAATGTATGTAACAGGCAGAAGGAGGCGTGGCAGACCCCATAAAGTATATATATTCTTGATCAGGACGACGAGCTGAGTCGATCTAGCCATGTCCGTCTGTCCGTCTGTCCGTCCGTCCGTCTGTCCGTCTGTCCGTCTGTCCGTCTGTCCGTCTGTCCGTCCGTATGAACGCAGTGATCTCGTAAACCACAAAAGCTAGAGATTTGAGATTTTAGATATATATTCTTGTATACCATACGCAGTACAAGTTTATTTTTTTTTTTCGATAACTCATCCTATTTCCTTATTATCGATAACAATCGATATTTTGACTTTGTTTTTAAGCTATAACTTTTAGACCATAATACCTAGAGACGCCAAATTGACTATGTAGGTTGCTGTGATGTAAATACAGATAATAAACTTATTAAATTTTGGACACCTCTCCCCATTAGCCCCATAAGTGGAAAAAACGTATTTCAAATACTAGGGAGTTGGGATTTCGTATATATACACCTCTAGATGTCAATATTATGTCCTGAAAATTTCATTAAGAAAGTAGATCTAGAACCGAAGTTATTTAACAATGAATTTCTCATAATGCTGCATAGAATGCAGCCCAAGCGTAGCCGCTAAATCATCTACGCAGTAAGCGGCGCGCGTGCTTGTGTATGTATATGTGTGCGTGTGTGGGTGCACGCAGAGGGTAATATGTACCGGTAAAAGATATAAGCTAGATTGTTTAAAACACTGCCTCGGACTTGGTTCAGGGGATCTCGTAGTCGGGCAGACCCGACTAGAGCTTTCTTACTTGTTTTTTACTCTTTTTTTTTTAGCTTTGCCTCGCTTATATTTTTTATTTTGTGCACTGAGCACGGCATGGGGAGCGGTTGGCGGGCGCCCGTAGCACAGGGGCTTTCATGATTTGCCGCCGGCTGTGAGTGGCGGATCTGGCGTTCACCGGAAAGCAGCGTCAGCTTCAGGCACAGCGTCGGCGTTGGCGGCGGCGTTTTTGGCTTTTTGAATGCTCACACACGTACGCACGCACACTAGCCAATTGCTCGGTCTCTCGCTCACTCTCTCACTCACACACGCTCATTCTCACTGTCTGAATGTTCACCCAATTTGTGTGCGTGTTAACTTGCATTTGTATTGGTATTGTTTGTGCTAGGCTGCTCTCGAATGTGTGAAAAGGAAGTTCTGAGATATCACCTCCGCTTATTTGTATTTACACCTACACCTCCGCGGGCAACTTCAACTCCACCTTGCCCATCGGAAATCGCACCTCACGCTAACAGCCAGCGCTTGTATATTTATCACTTTACCCCGTCTCACCGCTGCCGCTGCTGCTGGTGCTGGTGCTGGCTGCATCATATCTTTTATGGTCAGCAGTTTCGGCGGCTGCTGCCGCTGTCTCTTTGCCATTGTTATTGTTGTTGCTGCTGCTGCTGCTGCTTGTTGCTGTGTTGCATTTGCCACCTTTGCATTTGCTTAGTTCCATTTCGACACATTTTCGTTTGCATTTCGTCAATCAGACAAACAATGCACAATGCAATCAGGACAACCCTCAACCTCGCCCTCGCCCTCACTAATGCTTTTTGTATGTGTGTATGTGTATGTACATATATGTGCATCTGTGTGTTTGCCTGACAATTGTTTACGCCACGCCCTAGCATTTTGGGTGGGCTGCTTGGGCCAGACAGCAGCAGCTGCGAACCAAAAAAAAATCTGAAATTCAACCAACAATTTGGTCCTTTGAATTCATTTCGAGGCTCACAAATTATGAACGAAGTCCGCTTAAATATTAATGTTGCTTCCACTGGAATGGCACACACTCAGACACAATCTAGCTGGAAAGCTATCCGTATTAGGCTTTTTCTTGTCTTGCCCTTAAGCTGGGCTTTCGGTGTTTCTCTTGGCCGGTTCCTGTTCTTTTCGTTCTTTTGCGTTCGCTGCTTGCTTAATCAGTTTTTAGCTGTTTACATTAGCGCCTTACAGCGTTCCGTATCCACAGTCGAATTATGTTATGATCCCATCGCATGTTTGCCCCTGCCTGTGTATACACACTACATATCCAGCCAGCACTTGTCCCATGTCTCTCCTGTCTCTTTCTCTCTTACACCTCCATTTCCTGTGCTACGTTTTGTTTATGTGCTTTTTGGCGCAATCTGCCGAAAAAAATGCCGAGTCAACAGCTTTTATGCACTTATCGAAAATGTTGATCGTGAATTTCATATAGAATAAATTGATTTAGTATCATTGCGCTTTTATATATATGGATAAATTTATTAAATTAAAGAAATAATTAATGAAAATTCTGATTTGTGAGACATTCAAATGCTGAATCTTAAATCTGTTCCCTTCCGACTAATTTGTTATGGTATGTCCTCGTTGGCTATTTATTAGCTAATTGCTTCTTCTGCGGCTTCATTTCAAATCAATTCCAATTTTGGCTTTCGCCTTCGGCTGACAACTTTGTTTCCCAATCAAAATAAACGAGCTGCAATGGTTAAGTAGAACTTCAACAACAACGTTTAAAGTTACAACAGCAAATAACAATTGAAACAACCAAAAGGCTGAGTAAACATCAATTGATTTGCAGTTTTTAATCTCGACACTGAACTGCAAAATTAAAATATGCAATCGGTATGAGTGTATCTTTGGATCGATGACCGGAACTGCAGATCGTCGACAATTGCGACAATGGATCGCTAAACAAAGAAAATTTATCTATACTATCTGACCAAATGCCAATCAATGTCGAATATTCTAGTCTAAACGCAAAATCCTATGTGCGGTAGATGACTGTACATACTTTTGAGAGAACCTTAATTGATCGGGACTATGGTTTTTATACCCTGAACCCATTGAAAATGGGAAATCAGGGTATAATGATTTTGCAAAAAGTATGTAACAGGCAGAAGGAGGCGTGGCAGACCCCACAAAGTATATATATTCTTGATCAGGGTGACGAGCTGAGTCGATTTAGCCCTGTCCGTCTGTCTGTCCGTCCGTCTGTCCGTCCGTCTGTCTGTCCGTATGTATGAACGCGTCGATCTCAGAACCTATAAGAGCTAGAGACTTCAAATTTTGCATGATGGTCTGTGTATACAGCGAAAATATCGAGTTTGTTTTAGATATTCGATAAGTTTTTCCGTTTCAGTGATATCGATTTAAAACGTTATCAAGATTCAGTTTTTTGACCATATCTTTTACATATTTTTAGCTACAGCTACCAAATTTTGTTTTTAGCTTTCTGTAATTAAAATAAATTTTCTATTTTTTCATATTTTGGATACCAGCTCCACATTTCACAAAAAAAAATTATTAAAAAAAAAAATTATCAAAGCCACAATTTAATTTTTTCAAATTTTTTAGTGAAAACCGTATTTTCAATAAATTAATAGCATTCAATGCAGAAAATTGCATTCAAATCCGTTAAGTAATACAGAAGTTATTAAAGGAAACATTGTAAAAGCACGCGTCAGCAGCCTGTACGTGTGCACACATACATTCAAATCAACTACGCAGTAATCGGCGCGAGTGCTTCTATGTGCATGGTATGTATATGTGTGCATGTGTATACAAATGTGTGCATGTGTATATGTGTGCATGTGTATATGTGTGCACGTGTATATGTGTGCATGTGTATATGTGTGCATGTGTATATGCGCGCAGAGGTAATATGTATAGATAAAAGATGTAAGCTAGGTTGTTTAAAACATCAGCTCGGACCTGGTTCAGAGGATCTCGTAGTCGGGCAGACCCGACTAGAGCTTTCTTACTTGTTTGGGAATGATATTGAAGGCATTGGGAATGATATTTTGGGAATGATATAGATATCATAAAAAAAAGTTATAATGTGATTTGGAATAATGCAAATATAATTGACATATATGTATATAGATTTACATATCTAATAAAATGTTCTACTCGAAGAAAATGAATTGATCGTCCAAAAATATTTTGGCGAATGTTGTAGAAGGAAACATATACATACATTCATATGTATATATAGTATACAGATACAGATATAACCCAAACATGTATTAGCCTTAGAACCTTTGCTAACACTTTTCTAATAGAAAACAAGTGAGCAACTTGGCAATCAATTTGATCAAGTAAATCTACAATTGAGACAGATGATTTGAAAGAGAGAGATGTAGAATCACATGTACAGAGGCAGAGAGAGAGTAAGTAAAACCTTTCGTATCGCCTGGCTATATTGTTGGATTTTATTCGTTTATAGAGCACAATCTATGAAATTATTATTATGATGATTGGCTTTCTTATCAGATACGTTCAACATTCGCGCTGCAATGGTTTATTTTTAGGCATGAGCTGTGCGCCTCCAACACACCACGCCCCAAAGCCAACTGACTCGAGCAACGGGCAGCAGCAGCAACGACAACGACGACAACAACCACAGCAACGATCAATGGTGACTCAGTTGTTGTTGTTGTTGTTGTTTTCGATAATAAGACTGTTTGGCGCCATTCTCTGCATTGGGCCCGTGTGCGATTCAATGTGCTTTATGTTTTTAACTTTCATTATTTTAACTTTCATTAGTATTACTATTATTATAATTAGTTACTGCATTGGTATTAGTATTAGTTGAAATTAATTAGTGGTCAGTATTAGTTAAAGTGTGATATTTTATTAGCATTAGTACTTGTTCTAATAGTAGTTTAAGTTACATTAGACATTATAATTGCATTAGTTTTCACATTATTATAAACGTTAGCATTGTCATTAACATTGGTATTAGTATTCGAACGAGCATTAGCATTTCCATTATCATTAGCTTTGTAATGAGCATTAGGAATACAATATGTACAGCATTGATCTAATGGGATATTATTGTTAAGCTTATTTGGCTTATATAGGTCGTAAAGAGTAATGGATACATTAACTTTTAATTTTTTTTTTATATGTACATATGTATTTATATTTTTTTCAAAAAATTTGTAGACAAGTTTATTCTTCAACTAATAGACCACATCTTTTATAAATCCTACAAAATATGATTTTAGCGTTGGTATTCTGAGCTTAATAAGAAGCAAAAGTACTCAGACTGTTTTTTTATAGATTGCTTTAGTTCCCCAAAAAGAATTATAGCTTTATTATATATAGTACACACTTCCATATCAACA
Organism: Drosophila gaucha; assembly: GCA_035045545.1. Classification (NCBI taxonomy): domain Eukaryota; kingdom Metazoa; phylum Arthropoda; class Insecta; order Diptera; family Drosophilidae; genus Drosophila; species Drosophila gaucha. The sequence continues at coordinate 181,971 of JAWNOY010000040.1, forward strand.
AAATATATCAACTCAAGCTTCTTCCAAGATCTCTGGACAAGTTGACTTGACCCACATTTTACAATCCATTGCGGAGTGTCTAATGCGCTATAGCCCATATATATCATCATCATTCATGGATCACAGGCATTTCCAATCGATGGGGCTGCGGCGGGGCAATTGGCGGGTGGGCGCAATTTATAAATCGAATCAAATAGAATCGTATCGTACATCGTCGTGCATTTAATACGTATGCGTCCTATTTGAATTCGGACTCGTTGCACAAATCTTATCTGTGGTCACACTCACTCGCTCAATCGTTCGCTTCTCACTGTATGTAATCAGCCATTATCAGAGCAATATATACATATATTATATATATATGTATATATATTGAATGCGATATGGTCTGTCTGTGTGTGTGTGTGCTACTTATTTGCTTTTGCATATATATTTATATATATAGTTTAATACTCTCTACCCAATAGAGAGTATAATAGAGGTGAGAACTTTATAAAAAATGCACTATATTTTTCATGCGTCGAAAATATTGATTTTTTTACTTACACTATTTGTTTCTAACGATATGTTTATATTAGATATTATCTTTTCATATGCAAACGTTCTTTCACATCTTCTCCATATATACCAATACGACGGAAATAATTGAATGCATATATTATCGGCAGCTAACATTGAATTTAAAATTATATATATATATATATATATATATTTTTTTTATTATTATATATATATTATATATTGGCAAATACTTTAATTCTAATAATCTTATTTATTGATTCTGTCTAAATCCGGATCGCGTTTATAGTTAAAACAAGTAAGAACGCTCTAGTCGGGTCTGCCCGACTACGAGATCCCCTGAACCAAGTCCCAGGCAGTGCTTTAAACAATCTAGCTTACATCTTTTATCTGTACATATTAGCCTCTGCGCGCACACATAGACGCACACATATACATACACAAGCACGCGCGCCGCTTACTGCGTAGATAATTTAGCGGCTGCGCTTGGGCTGCATTCTGGGCAGCATTATGAGAAATAAATTGTTAAATAACTTCGGTTCTAGATCTACTTTCTTAATTAAATTTTCAGGACATATTATTGACATCTAAATGTGTCTATATGCGAAATCCCAACTCCCTAGTTTTTGAAATGCGGGGCCACTTATGGGGAGTTTATTATCTGTATTTGCATCACAGCAACCTACATAGTCAATTTGGTGTCTCTAGCTACTATGGTCTTTAAGTTATAGCTTAAAAACAAAGTCAAAATATCGATTGTTATCGATAATAAGGAAATAGGATGAGTTATCGAAAAAAAAAGAAACTTGTACTGCGTATGGTATACACGAATATATATTTAAAATTTCAAATCTCTAACTTTTGTGGTTTACAAGATCACTGCGTTCATACGAACGGACCGACGGACAGACGGGCGGACGGACATACGGACATGGCTAGATCGACTCAGCTCGTCGTCCTGATCAAGAATATATATACTTTATGGGGTCTGCCACGCCTCCTTCTGCCTGTTACATACATTGTCACAAAACCATTATACCCTGAATTCCCATTTTCAATAGGTTCAGGGTATAAAAAAAATGTTAGCAAAGTATTGAATATGTGATCTTATTGAGCTGCATGAGATCGCATAGCCTCCATATCTAACGGACAGTTAAATACTGTTTAAATAGAGTTTCTATTCAGAGAATAATATTGACCGATCGCATAACGTTAATTGATCATTCCTGGAAGAGCATAGCTAATTGATTTTCTTTACTTACCTCATTACCTCGTCTTTGAGAGACATAAAGTAAAGAAAGTAATCTAACGATATTTTTCTGTACATGTGCATTAACAATTGTGGCACACTGTACTACAGTAATCTATAATTATAATATACCTAGCTATAATTATAAATGACGAAAGTCAACCCAATGATCGGGCCACTTCAGAGCGTTGTTGTTGCTTATCGATTAACAGTAACGCCTAACCGAAAGCCTTTGCCCCATGGCCGATAATGTGTGCTGTGATTTATATGGCAATCAGATGGCAGGAAATACTCATATATGAGCCTATATATAGCCTCAGATTATGCCAAGTGGGCGCCAATACTGATTGAAAGAGCTTAAGACATCCACAAAGAGACAGACAGAGAGAGAAAACTACAAGTGTAGATCACTAATCGATAAATTCCCAAAGTATAGCTGCTAGAAATATTTGAATGCGGGAAAATTATGGAGAACGTTAATAACAACCTAAAACAAATTTGATTTAGCATATATGTATATTTATATTTATATGTATATGTATATCGTATATGTTGCTTGTATGAAAACATATGAGAAAATTTGAGATACAAACGAACTATATATAACAAGTAAGAACGCTCCAGTCCCCTGAACCTTTGTTCGAGTTTGCATGTTTACATACATATAGAAAGATCTGAATGCAACAGTAACAAAAATTTGCTTTTGAATAAAAAATGTTGACAGCAACGCCATCTCTAACCATAACACCACACTCTTCATATTATGCTTAAAGACAAAGACGTCACTAAAGTATCAGCTGAGAGAATTACAATGCAACTTAAATTGCGATTTAACAAATAAAATTCAAAGAATATTGCACACATTTGAATGCATGTGTGCACACGTATAGACTGTGTGCACAGTATACACTGCACTCGTATTGGCGCTCGCTGCCGCGTGCTTTTGCCGATTGACAAAATGCTTTGTTTCATAACTTCTATGTTACTAAACGGACTTCAATAACATTTTTAGCATTGAATTCTTTAATTTTACTGAAATTACGATTTTACTTAAAAAATTAAAAAAAAATTAAATTGTGGCTTTAATAATTTTTTTTTTTTTTTTAAATTGATTTTGAAAAATGTGTAGCCGGTATCCAAAATATAAAACAATATTGTATGTATTTTATTTCCAAAAAGCTAAATACAAGATTTCGGGACTTTAGCTAAAAAGATGTAAAAGATATGCTCCAAAAACTGAATCTTGATAAAGTTTTTAATCGATATCAGTGAAACAGGAAAAGTTATGGAATATCAAAAACAAACTCGGTATGCGCGCTGTATAAATGACATGAACCTTCGTGCAAAATTTCAAGTCTACATACATACGGACAGACAGACGGACAGGGCTAAATCGACTCAGCTCGTCACCCTGATCTAGAATATATATACTTTATGGGGTCTGCCACACCTCCTTCTGCCTGTTACATACTTTTTGCAAAACAATTATACCCTGAAATCCCATTTTCAATGCGTTCAGGGTATAAAAATACAAATATAGTCTATATGTATTTCAGGAAATAATTATATCTTGATTGGTTGTTAACTAACTGTTTCCCTTCGCCCTCTTTTCTTACCTTTCAGTTGGCTTTCGCACCCATGGCATCGGCCTGCCAGAGGAGACACAGCTTCAATGGATGTCCGAGCATATGAGCTATCCTGACAATTTTCTGCATTTATCGGTCGACTATAAGAGCGCATAACTCAGACAGCATTCAGTTTCAATTCAAATTTGGAATCAGCAATGAGCGATTCCATGCTTTAACCCAGGGCCGATCTGCACACAGATCGATATACACACTTACCGATAACAGTAGCATATAATTAATTATTAAGTTGAATGTACAATACATTACATATTTATGTACCATATATTTATGCAATAATATATATATAGCTTGATTTAGCATTTATACCATATACATACATATAACGCCAAATGGACATGCACGTCAATTCATCGATCATTGCGATTCGCACTGTTTATTCGCGCATTATTCTTTTGCCGAAAAACAGTTCATGTCGTTCTATTTATAAACCCCCAGTCCCCCAAACGGACCCTAGCTCAACCGGTCCGAGCCGGGCCTGGCTGGGCCCTAAGAACCGTACACAACGTGATTGAAAATCGTGCCATAAATGGTTATCAATTTCAAAAGAAAACCCTTGAAGAACATGAAAAATACGATAATGAAATACTCTGGAAAAGGTGGAAGACATTTTAAATACTGTGATACCCTCAACTGATACAGATTTAAAAGATATAGCTATATTTTTTAATTACGTATAGCTTTTTAAAGAGCGCTATAGGCGCAGCCAGTCAGGCCCCTCGCCACTTTTTACTTTCGATCTGGTTACAGGGTATACAGAAAAATAAACAGAATCGTACGCCTCGATTGGGTTCATTGATTAGACCACTCGCAATTTTTATCCGCTGTCAAGATAATGGCGACCTTACACAATATTTCAACCAGCTCTACATTTCAGCGATATTTTATTTCTATTTTCATTAATTATTTGAAGAGCATCGATTTGAAAATGTCAGCTCTTTGGCTGCTAAAAATAGTGAATGCCACTTGAGAATGATTAATACGATGATGATGATTATATATTATATGTATGTATATAAGATTATTATTTATTTATCTAGGTGAAATGTGGAATAAAAGCCCAACCCATTGAAAAAGAAAGAAAAATAAAAGGAAACAGTTTAAATTCATGCACATTTATTATTGGGACTTAACAAATCGTTGAAGGCAAACATTATGTTCAATTGTGGGCATTATCGGCACATTAATGGAGCTTTGCAATAGTGGCTTTGCATGATATTTTACCAGCTGCAGTATACACATTTCGTATGTATAAATAGCCATAGGTCGAAGTATGTTTCGTTTTGGACATAGATGGAGCATATATTTGTCTATTTGGTCATTGATCGATCCGCTCACTTTGCTCTGTCCATATAGCCCTAGCACGATCAGCGTGCGACACTCTCAAGTGGAATCAATAACTTATAACATAATAAACAATCAATTTATTTGCCAATTACCATGAGCCCGGCCATGCATCAACCGCAAGTGATCCCCGTCGAATACCTATAAATCCATACACATATATACATATATTTATCTGAATCATCGGCAGCCTTTGCTTATGATACTTATCACTGACTTAGTGTATTTATTTTGTTATCTGATCGTCGATCCTCTTTAATATTTTTCAGCATTTGATTGTTCAATAATACTATCCACTGGCACAATATTGAAATATGCTTCTTTAGTCTACGATCTACGATTCTCCATTCACATGATCACAGATGGAGATTTTACTCGCTGCAAGATCAGTCTTTGCCTGCTTTGAATGCTTTTGCTATTTTGAGAAATATCACTTGCTGTGACAGAGATTTGAGAGAAAGCTGTAGTACGCAGTAAAATGTCTTGTTATACCCTTCAAAAAGTGTATATTCATTTTGGTCAGAAGTTTGCTACGCACAGAAGGAAGCATCTCCGACAGACAGTCTGTCCACCTGTCTGGATCTAGGCTGCATTCTGCATTCTGGATCGGACGACTTTATCCTATAGCTCCCATAGGATAGATCGGGCTTAAGAATTGTTTTTCTACCGAAAACTTCGGCGCTATGGAAATCTTAAACTTAAAATTTGGAATATATACTCGTGTATCCCATCGCTATACTAAAATATATCGTATAAGCTCTATCTTCTGCAATTTTATACCTAGAGAGCAAAATCAGGGGTGTTACCAAAGTTCGGCGTGGCCGAAGTTAGCCGAAGTTAAATACTATTTTGTAGACAGAGAAGATGAAAGTTGCTTGAAACAATATAGCTTCTTTTATTCATCAGCTTGTTCTCTAGATTTGTGGATTCAAGGTGTAAAGACTATCTCATAAAACTGATCACAACTTGATGAGGCCAGGATAAGAACAACATCAGTAGATCAGTAAAAGAGAGCCTACATGAACTGCACTTGGTTAGTTAACAGCGTCATTGTATCATATGATGAAATATATTTATTATGTTTTCCCCCTCCGGTGCATAAAGTTTAATGAAATCGCTTTCAGGTTACCTATGAAAAGAATTGGCATTTAGTTCAGTTTGATTTGATTTGCTACTGCAATATAAACTGTTATCGTAATTTTTTTTGGCGATACTGAGAAAGTGTTTTTCTAATGCGTAAGCAAATCGAATTGAAAGGGAAAACATGGTTTATCTATATAAAAATATTTTTGTGTTATTTATTCAAGTATTTTTTTTGTAATTAACCAGATACGTCAAAGCTGAGTATCTATGGCTCCTATGAAATCTTATTTATAAACTTTATAGAACTGTTTTCCTAAATTAAATATTTAATTAAAATTTTGAATAACAAACTATTTGAGTTGTTAGTAGAAAAAAAGCAGCGACATGACTGATACTCTATAAGGCAGTTACCAGAACCAAGACTTGATATTTAACATATTATATAATATTCGAATGGCCTAAAGAAATAATATAAAAGCATTAAAAAAAACAATTTTATAAAGAGTGAACATGTCTTAAAGTCTTAAGCATAAATCATGCACAATAGTTTGAAGATAAATATACTTGATTGATAAAACGGAATAAAAGGATAATGGTTTTTAAAAAATTTCTTGAATAATAATTATTATATATATAATTATATAATTATTATTAATTATTACCTTAATTTTTCTAAGCTATGATTAAATTTTACAAATAATTGAATGAATTGGAAGCAATAGATTTGTGACTATCCTTACATCAATTAAAACTAGAGGGATGGGCTGACTTCGGCCATGCCGAAGTTTGGTAATACCCTTGCAATTGGAAAGGATATAAATTCAGTTTTTTCTGATTTGCCACGCCCCCAACAATTATATATATATAATTTTTTGGCAATCTATTAACAGTAACAGTAACCTATATATCAAATTTTGAAGCTGTACCTATAAGACTTTGGAAGATATAGTTTTTTCCGATTTGCCACGCCCCTAATGGGCGTAGATATATATTCTTTATCTTTTTTCTAGGGGCGGTTGATACAAATATATTTTTTAAGTTCCAAGTCTCTGGCTTTAACAGCATCCAACATATTGGAGGATTTATATTAAGCACTATATTGACTTTCCCGATTTGCCACGCCCCAAGAAGGCCTGGATGTATAACTTTCTGATCAATCTGAAGGGGAGGCAAAAAGCATGTTATTTTCCAAATTTGGATGCTCTAGCTTGAAAACTGTAGAATATATAGTGTTACCCGATTTGCCACGCCCCCATAGGGCGTAGCTATACTTTATATCTTTTTGTATTGGGGTGCAATTCATGAGTATATATTCTAAATTGCAAGTCTCTGACTTTAATAACGTCGAAGTTATCCCATTAAAACATATCTTAAAACCGATCTGTCCTATGGGAGCTATAGGATATAGTCATCCGATCCGGATGATTCCGAGATATACAATGTCTGCAGCAGATTCCAGCCTATGTGCAAAATTTCAGTTCTGTAGCTCTTACAGTCTCGGAGGAGATTGCGTTGATTCAGACAGACAGACAGACAGACAGACAGAGAGACAGAGAGACGGACATGGCTATATCAACTCAGCTGGTCTTGCTGATCAAGAATATAAATACTTTATATGGTCGGAGATGCTTCCTTCTCTGCCGTGCAAACTTCTGACCAAAATTAATATACCCTTTTTGCAATAACAAGAAACTAGCCGCACAACGCCGGGCAACGCCCACTTGGCTTAGCACACATACAAAATGTTAAACAATATAAAATATAAGCAATTTATGTATATGAATATAAATATATATGCATGTATAGTAGATATCAATGACCTTGCCAAATGCACTCAGGTGTGCAGTATGCAGCCCGTCAAGAGGCACCCCTAGCAGAACCCACGTAACAGTGCCACCCCTACAGCCACCGTAGAGAACCCAGCCAGTCCCCTCTGCTTTCGGCTAGATTTGTTTGTTAACTTTTCAATTGGCTGTTGTTGATGCAACAGATCTGCTGCACATGATCAACAGGCGCTGCCGCAGATCAGCTGAGTGGTGCTCGGTGGTTGAGGGTGGTGTTCGGTGGTGCATTGCGCAAATCTTCTTTGTCACGTGGCACATTACAAAGAGTCACAAGAAATTCGTTCGCACAGCAACAAGAAATAAATCAAAGAAATTTTGCAAAAGGAAAAGAAAAGAAATGCTAGAAAAATTGAAAATGAGGCACATGCCCAGGTTTGTAGGGGTTAGAGAAGGGGCAGCTGCTAGCTGGCAGGGATATGGTTCTTTGAATTTGGATGCTACACAGATTTAAAACAGCAGCCACTCACAGGTGTAGTCTGTGAGTGTGTGTGTGTGCGTGTGTGTTGCTGTTTGAAATATTTCAATTATCAACAGGAAAAGAGTTTGCGGATAGTCAGGTGCTTCGCAACAACATGCAAACCTTCAAAACTTTCTAGCTAGTAATTTTCTTTCCGTATCGCCTTTACATCTGCCATGCGCAACTCTTCTTAACTTCTCTAGAGATTATTGCTTTATATAAAATATCATATATCGCTTATCTATCTTCCAGGCGATATTTGAACCAAAAAACGTTATTTGTGACTAGCTTTTGTTGATCTGACCAAGCAAAGACCTTTTCTGTATCCCACTGGAAGATAGCAAAGCGATAGGTATACGATGAGGAAGCAATCGTGCTATGTATCAAGCAATCTATGATATAATATGATTAGGACAATAATTTACATTGAAAAGGATATGCACATTGCATTTGGAGAATCAGGTGACATGAAGGTATCAGTTATAAGTTCACCACTCACTCAAAGTTAAAACAGCATATATGTTTTGTGGTTAATGCAGTGTTTCCAGCTACGGGACACAAAAAATGACAAACAGCGGAAAAAAGGGGAAACATTTTTTAAGAAAAGATAGAAAACAGGACAACAATTTTCAATTTTGAAAACTTAACTTTTAATATATGTATATTTTAATGCGTTATCAAGAGTTTCGTCGTCTATAACACTTGATTCCATATAAACTTGATGTGCTCCCACTTCCTTTAAGTATTTTTCTGGCACCTCATAATTATGGCAGGTGGCGCCATGTCGCTAAAGCTATAATATATCATAAATCAACAACCGACGATCACATTTCTTGTACAACTTAAGTACAATGATTATTAGAACGATTCAAGTAATTTCATCGTTTCAAAAAGAAGGCCAATTTCCGGGCAGTGGGTGTTTAACATTTTTTCCGGCTAGACCAAAAAAAATGACAGATCTGTCCGGAAAAAGGCTGAAATGGCAACACTGGTTTTAAAATCTCATCGTTTTAAAATCTCAAGCTCTTTGTGCTTAGTGGACAGTCAATGAGACCCGGTGCATAGGTAGGGCATTTGTTCTTCTCTTTCGAGCAACTTCTTGCACGTCTTGGCGAAAAATTCTTTGGCAGCAAGCTGAACCACCTCATACACACACACACACACACACACACGAGAGTTGGGTGTGCTATGCAAAAATATCAACTACGTACAGTGAGTGACTGGCAGCGCAGCGACTGCGACTGCGACACCGACGCCAACGGCGACAGCTCTGACTGCCGATTGGCGCACACGAGGCAAACGAGAGCACTTTATTTTTAAACGTTTTAAAAATACAAGCATAATAGAATTTAGCGGCTTAGTCATAGCACAAACGCTGCGCGATAACCGAAAAGAACGAAAATGTGCCATGCGAATTGACCAGAACTGTGATATAGAGACCCAAACGGGGCGAAACGCAACGGAATGGAACAGGCATAAGAAAAACTAAACACGCATACACAAATACACACACACACAAGCAGCCGCTGAGGTGCGATGAGCCGGCCAAGATGACACACACAAGATCACGAGATCAGACCGAACAGAAATCACTCATGGAACGATCTTAGCGAATGTCAAAAGATCTTTTCTTGGCAGTGGAACACAAATGAAATGGAATGGAAATGAGACAAGCGATAGCTAAAAAAATTCAACAGATTATACGATCACAAGATTAGAGCGAACAGAGATCCCTCATGGAACTATCAAAGTTAATGCCAAAAGAGCTTTTTTAGCTGTAAAACACAAGTGAAATCAAGTGAAAATGAAACATGGTATGGAGTCAAGTGATAACAAGTTAATATTCCATAGATCATAAGCTAAGTGCGAACAGTGATCCTCGATAAAAACACAAATGGATTGCAAAATGAGCCAAATTGGGGAATTAAATGATAGGTAGGGAATGTTCAATAGATTACAAGATCAGAGCGACCAGATATCTCTTCTGGATCGATCTAAACCAAAGCCAAAAGAGGGTTTTTTTATCTATGGAACACAAGTGGAAATAAGGCAAAATGTGGAATCAAGTGATAAATGGAATTTATAGATCACATATTCAATAACTCACAAGAGCAAACATTGGAAAAAAAATTTAAGCAAAATTTTGATTACAATAGTTCAAATCTTAAGATCCACTCTCTTATTTGGAACTTTAACTCTTAATTCTTAAACAGAGTTAAACACAGCTTTACAGGACTTTTCATACAAATATCTACCTAGGTACATGTAGTCTATGCAGATCAGTCGAATCGGATGCACTCTAATGGATATGTCCAGGGCATTGCATGAGGAATACCAATATTCTTAAAGCTCTTTAGGATGAAAGGCATTCGAAAGCAAACAACTGTCATATAGTAGAAGAATTTATGTTCTTTTCGAAATAATCAGATAGTAGTTTATATCTATTTATATAGGAAATAATTACATACACTATTTAAAAACAACGAAAAGAGAAAATTCCAATTGGATATAGAGAACGCATACCAATTTTAATAGTACTAAGTGCTATATATTCTGGTCCTTCATTTATCGCTGATCTTCTGTATTAAAACATTACTTTACTGGAATATTAGGGATAGATCACTTTCTGAGATGAAGAAGTCGCTGGAAGCTAGTATTATGATTGCCTTGAAAAGACCTCATACCAAATTTCTTGACTTAGTATAACGTATATTTGTATATAGTTATTAGCCGCGTCCGATCTGACATATATATAATAGGTCTATGACTCGTTTGTTGCCCGCATTAGCATATGCAATTTGCATTTGCATCAGCATTAGGATTTCCCTTTTCTTAGATGGATTGTATAAGAGAAGCTAAAGGAAGACAGAAAACAAAATAGTGTAGCACTCGGTGCGATCTGTTTGATCTGATCACATTATACCTGTTGAGTAGCGTGATCTCGTCGATCAGCCGATTGCCAATTGCATAAGGGACTGGCAAGCTGTTTACTTGTTGTACAACTGCCAAATGATTAACACTGTCCAACAAAATGGCGACGCGACCGCCACCATAACGTTTACGAATCGGTGTAACGAAGAAAAGTGAGAAATTTATCTGAAAGTTGAATAAATAATAACCACTGCGATTTTTATGTTTTTTGTTAAACGAATAAATTTTTTATTTCTTGTTCAGTTTTTGTTTTTGTTTTTTTTTTTAAATTTTTTTTTTTAATTTTGTTGCTTTTTTCATCATATAAAAATACTGTTTTAAATATTTATATATATATATATATATATATATATATATATATCTTCATATTTAAATATATATACATATATGTATATATATATATATTTTAGGGCACGTTTGGATGTATATATATATATATATATATGCATTTATATATGTATATATAAAAAGTTTTGCGAAAAAAAAACATCTCTTGTATATAAATATATTGTATATATGTATATATTGTATATCGATTTAATTGAAGTTGTAAATATATACTATATTATATATAAACTAAGTATCTATATAATTCTTTATATATGCATCAGCAGTTTTTAACAATTTATTAAAATTTTGTTGTTTTTTCATATCACAAGAATTTTCAATTTACCAAAAAAAAACGTATATATATAATTAGTTGATGTATCTATGTTAAACGATTAAGTATATATGTATATATAAATGTTATGTATATATTTATCAACTATATATATTTATACATATATATAGATGAATTACACATTTGATTAGTTCCCGTCTTGTTAACTCAATTGTGTGGGCTGGCCACGCCCACTTTGCAGTTTTCTTTTTTCTCAATTCTTTTTTAGCCATGACAACAAAATTCATATGTGTGTGTGTGTGTTGGTGTGTGTATGTGTGTTGGTTTTTTTTTGTTTTTAAAGCTTTCTCTTACATTCGTCTGAATTGAATCAGTTGCAGTTGTTGTTTTGAATACCCTTGCAGCGGGCATATGAGTTCCAGCACTCAATATGCATAAAAATTTATGTATATTAAATTAGGTTAAATAATTAATTGACAGTATGTAAAAGTATGTAAAACAAGTTAAAGTTTATACTGTAAAATAAGGATATTGGTATAGGAACAATCGTAATTACAAGTTAAATATTCATCAAAACTGTTTAAGTATTTTCAATTTTTGTTGAGTTTCTTTTCAATAGAAAAGTTCTATATAGAAATTGATTCATTCTAAATCGGAAATATATATATATATATATATACATATACATATATTCAAACTTGCTGCAACGGTATTAAGCTTCGGCGCGCCGAATTTTAAGTTTTCTTATTCCAAAATAAACAACATCCTTTGTTTTCGTTTTTAAATTTAGCGTAAAAATTCTTTAGTTAATGAAATTTTCTGCTTGATTATATTCCATTCGTTTTTTTTATCATTTTGTTTTGTACATAATTAAATTAGTTATTTACACAAAAAAAATGTTACCCTTAAGTAAAATATATAAAAAAAAAAACATTATAATAGTTAAAAATAATTGATTAAATGTGTAAAGTATGCACGAAAAAAAGTCAACTAAATATAATGTGCCTTAAAATTAATTTGTTACTAGATATAAAAAAAAAATTATATTCCATTTTAATTACAATTAAAAGTATTTTCTTTTTAGTCATATGACAATTAATTAGGTGTATGTGTGTATATATGTATGTATGAATGTGTAGGGCGGGTTTTGATATGTTATTTTTTTGTTGGTTTTTGGAAGTAAATCATTAATTATTTAATTAATTATATTTTAATTAAATGAAACAATTAAAACAGGCGAAAAAATTTATGTTTTGTTTTAGACTTTTTGTTAAATTGTAACTTACAAGGCCCAGGAAGAGGCCCTTGGCCACGTCCCCTATCGCTTGCAAAGGTGGGTTCGATTTCGGCTGCGAGCGACAGCAACAGTTGCTGCTGCTGCTTCTTAGGCCAGCAGCGTTATGGGCGCCGCCCTGCTGTTGTTGGTAGGCGTGGCCACTGACCCTGCACCGCCCGCTGCAGCCGAGTTAAGACGTGCCAGCGCCTCCTGATCCAGCCAGCGCTGCAGCTGCTGTTGCTGCTGCTGCATTAGGTTGTCCTTGTATACGGCGGCATGCAGCTGCAAATTGAGGCTGTAGCCGTGCGTGGAGGAGCTGGCGCTGGGGCTGTCGCTGTATGTGGAGGAGCTGCTCTCATAACCGGACACGGGCGAGCCTTTGGGGCAGCAGAAGCCGATGGGCGAGAGCGCCGGCGCCGAGAAGGGGCTGAGCACGTTGATAGTGGGGGTGGCGGGCTTGCTGCCGCCACAATTGCTGCTGTTGCTGCTGCTGCTGCTGCAGCTGTTGCTGCCTTGAAAGTGCTGCTGCTGAGGACTCCCGGCGTGAAACGGCGGCAACGCTGCAGCAGCGGCTGCATATGGCATCAGCAGAGATGGCGGCGGCGGCGATTGAAAGCAGCTGCTGTTGCTGTTGCTGCTGCCGCCGGCAAACGGATGGTTGCTCCAGATGATTGGCTCCCGCTGCTTGGGCGAAACACGCTTCTTCTTCTTACTGCTGGCGCTGGTGCCATTGAGCGTCGCATGCTCCTCATCATCGGCATCCGCATCGCGCTCATCTTCGACGCGCAGCTCCAACTGCTCCGGCTTCTGCTCCTGCTCCTGCGCCTGCGCCTCTGCCTGATCTTGCTCCTGCTCCGTTTCCTGTGCCGCACTCTCGTCCAGCAGATAGGGCTTGAAGAGCTTCACCTGCTTGGCCGGAAGCTTGTGCTCGGCAACAGTTGCTGCCTCCGCCTCCATCTCCGGCTCGACCTCAGCCTCGGCCTCCACATCGATGTCCACATCGTCGTCCGCCTCGTTGTCGCTGGGCTCGCATTTGATGGACTCCAGCTTACTCAGCTTGTCCGCCGGGCTGCTGTTGCCGCAGCTGCTGTCGCCCTGCCACAGCGTTTGTGCCGCGCGCTTGCGACAGCCCAGCGACAATGGTTGCTGCTGCTGCTGCTGTTGCTGTTCCAGCTGCAACTGTTGCTGCTGCTCACGCTGTCGTCGCGCTGCGCTGCTTAATGACAGATCCATCGGTGCGGGCAGTGGCAAATAGTAGGCATAGGTCAGCGGCTGTTGCTGCTGTGTTGCATGTTGCTGTGGTGCGGGCTGAGGAATGTGCTGGCTGTTGTCGTTGTTGTTGCTGGTGCTGGGTATTGGCACGACATTTGGCACTTGTTGCTGCTGCATGGTTGAGCAATATGGCAACGTTGTGGCGCTGCTGCAACTGTTGTTGCTGCTGCTGCTGCTGTTGTTGTTGCTGTTGTGGCAATTATTGATGCTGTTATTGTTGTTGCTGTTGCTATTGTTGTTGGTGCTATTGTTGTTGGCAAAGGCAGCCACCACGGCTGCAATCTTGGCTGCCGACAGCGTGTAGCTGCTGCTGCTGCCGCTGCCGCTACCGCTGGCAACTGTTGCTGTCGTGCCATTGCTGTGGGGCACCATCGGAGGTGGCGGCGGTGGTGCCAACGCTGCTGCAGCTGCAGCCGTCAATTGATGAGGATGCGGATGCGTATGGGGAGTACCAAAGCCGTTTGCGAGCATCTGATGAGCACGCGCGGCGGCAACAGCTGCTGCCATAGAGGCGGCTGCTGCAGCCTGATGATGATGATGATGATGGTGGGCCAATGTATGTGGCAGCTGATGAAACTGATGCGGCTTCAATGGCGCAGTTGGCGGCGCCAACTGTTGCGGTGGCGGCAACTGTTGCTGCTGCTGATGAAGATGTTGCTGCTGCAGTTGTTGCTGCTGCTGCTGCAACTGTTGTTGGTGCTGTTGCTGGTGATGCTGCTGCTGCTGTTGATGCTGATGCTGATTATTGGCTACCGAGGAGCGCAAATTAGGCTCGCATTGCAGCCACTTTTGTATCTGGCGTCGATGGATGTTGTACTTGCGCGCTGTGGCACGCTGATTGCCCTTGCAATCGTTGTCGTTGCGGTACGACTCGAGCACCTGAAGCTTGAATTGCGGAGTAAAAATGCGACGTGAGCCCATTTTGGGGCTGCAGGCGCTGCTATTGCTGTTGCTGTTACTGTGGCTGTTGTTGTTGCTGCCGTTGCCATTACTGTGGCGTTCAGCAACTGTTGCTGCTGTCGCCGAGTCCTTCACAGGTCGCTTGTGTTGCTCCTGCTGATTAAAGCTCAATGCGGCGGCTGCCGCCATGGCTGCTGCTGCTGCTGCGGCGGCGGCAATGCTATTGCTGTTGTTGTTATTGTTGTTGTTGGTGCTGTTGCTGTTATTGTTTATCAAACTTTGTTCGCTGTTATCCATTTTTGTTGCTCTTGCAATACTTGCTTTTTATGTTGTAAAACGTTTTGTATATCAAAAATAGTATTTACAATATTGGTATATATGTATGTATTTAGAAATATATACAGTTTTTTGTGTGTTTTAGAAGTTGGCGTTGCTGTTGTAGCTGTTGCTACTTGCTGGCGACGCTTGCGCTTTCATAATTCGCGATCTGGCAGCGCTGGCACTGGAAACAAGTGAGCGCAACAACAAAAAACACGTTAACGTTGTTGTCTTGCAAAAACAATGAGAAACAAAAAGTTGTTGCTTTTTATTTGTATTTTTTTCTTCTATTGGTTGTCGACTTGATTATTTGTGTTTTGTTTGTGGGCTGTTGTAAATGTTAGATGAAAGAACACATGAGCACAACACAAAAAAAATATAGTATATATATGTACATATGTGAAATTTGTAGATTGAATTCATTTGCACACACAAAAACACCCAGAGAAAAATATTGTTGCTCTTGTTTGGCAACGCGACGCGATCCGCAACCGCACGGCAAGGAATCCAAAACACAATTGTTCTGCCCGCTGCGTTCTACGTTCTAGACTGGCTGGCCCGCCGTTGTCGTCGTCGGCGCTGCTGTTGGTGCTGCTGGCGCTGGCGCTGCTGCTCACACACACACATGCAAGTGTGCGCGCGAGAACGAAACGAAACGAATCGAACTGAAATGAACGAATGAACTCAGCAATAGCGCAACAACAACAGCCCAGCGCACAGCTCACGCGCGCCTCTCAGTCTGAGAGTGTGAGTGCAGTCGACGCTCTGTCTGCTTGCTTGTGTGCCTGTGTGCGTACGTGTGTGTGTGTGCCTGTGTATCTGTGTGCGTTCTAATAGCTCATCAGCCACAGTCGCAACAGCAGCAACAGCTACGGCAACAGCGCCGACAGCGCAGCAAGTGTGCGTGCATCTATGTGTGAGTGTGAACGAGTCAGACACTTGGCAGGCCCCAGAGTCGCCGCCAGACCAAACCTGTTGTTGTTATTGCTATTGTTGTTGCTGCTCCTGCTGTTGCTGTTGTTGCTTTTGCAACCAAGCCAACAACAACAGCGCTGAGCACTGCAGACAAACTGACGACAATCGTCGGCGAGGTGTCTGCGCTCCTGTGTTATGCATGCATGTACACATGCATGTGCCTATGTGTTTGTGTATGAGTGAATATGTTGAATGGCTGTGTGTGTGTGAGAATACTTCTTGTTGTGCCAGAATAACATACAAATATCGGTATGTACATATGTGCATATGTATATATATATAAATATATTATATATTGTATATACATAATATATATATATATATATGTATATACATATATTAATATAAATATAAATATATTATTCCATCATGGTTGTGCTTGTTGCGACCGCGGCGCTTTTGTGTGGCTGGTGTAGAGTTGATTTTCTGCTCCGACCGACGACCGACAACAAACGCGTCGGACGCAACGGACTGAAGGGGACGGACGTAAATGACGACTGCAGGCCCTGCCCCCGGGCACAGCCCAGCCGCCTGTCTCACCACAGGCTGACTAACTGACAAGCGCTGTGTGGTGTGCTGGCCACTCAAACTGCAAAGTGGGGCAAAATCAATTGCGTGTGGGGTTGTTAAGACAAAATGTATGTACATACATACATACATATGAATATATTATTACGATATACAAATATTTAAATTGGTTATACTGGTATTGTAAACTAAATAAACGATCTTAGAAACTCTTAAAAACTAAATTTTAATTTAATTTCATCAACCAATATCAATCCTATATTTGCTTGTTTATATATACATACATATGTATATATAAATACAAATATGTTTACATTGTTCTCATTAAAATTTATTTATAATTTTTATTTTCATACACATGTTTTAGTTTAAGCTTTGACCCACTGTGCTGATGCTCTTGAGGCTTTGCGTTAAAGGAACATCAGCAGCGACAGCGCCGACTGTGAACTACGTTGCGGCGGCTGCTGCCAACTTGCGCTACAATTTCGCTAGCTCTGCCAGTTTACACGGATACACACACACACAACGCAGAGTGCATGTAGAATGCATGTGTGTGTATGAGAGAGTGTATGTGAGTCGTGTCTGCCAGACATTCTGGCACTAGGGCTCGGCCCGGCCGACATGTTTGGTGCTTTTGCTTTTGCACTGTCGCCTCGACGCAGCGTCAAATCATCACATGAACTTGTTGAGCGCTTGCCGTCGCATGATTTGTGCATATGTGTATGTGTGCGATGGAGGAAGGGGGGCATGAGTGCACGCCGTGCCAATGCCTCTCTGACTCTCGCGCTCTTTCTTTATGCTCTGTGCATGCACCAGCATACATACATATATACATAGATGTGTGTGTTTCGTACACAATAGAGAATCAACTGTTGAATGTGTAATGCGCTGGTGTGCTAGCTCATAACATGTTATTCCATTATGAGAGCGATACATTTTTTTTGTGTGTATATATGTGTGTATGCTTGCAAGTGTGTGTATATTTTGTGGTTGCTTATGTTTATATGTATGCGTGTGTGCATACGCACATGCACATGTATGTTTGTGGTTGTTTTTGGTTGTGGGTGCATTAGTCGACTCTGTAGCTATCGTTTTGTGATGCTGCCGTGGCCGCCACCTGACTAAGCTCAAAGACAGAAGGGCATGGAACACTGCGTGGCATAACTACAACAACAAATTCAACTGCACTAAAATAACAATGACAGCAACTGCAAAAAAAAGAATAGATTAACAACTACAACAGCAGCAGCAGCGACAGTCGGCCGCACTTGTTGCAAATGACAAACGAAATTCACTGTCCGTTGAATGCGTAGAGAGAAAAATCTGCGCTGCTGCTGCCGATGTCGCTGCTGCTGCCTCAGCTAGTGCTTCTACTTCTGCCGCGATGATCGTCGTCAACTGGAATTCATGAATGAAACACATATGCATGTGTTGGTGTGACTTTGCTGGCGTTGTTGTTGTCGTCGTTGTTCCCGTTGTTGTTTTTGTTGTTGTTGTGCCGACTGCGTGTGTATGCAAATTCATAAATAAAAAATGTGTTTTGTGTCTATGGCAAGTTGTTGTTGTCGCTTTTGCTGTTGTTGTAGTTACTGCTAGCAGCATCATTTGCGCGTGCGATATTTAACAGCAGAATCCCCAAGAGGCTAAGGCGAGCCAAAAGCGCAAGAGGCAAAAGACTCACGCAACATGATTATAGGTTCTCATCAAAGGCAGTACCAACAATAACTACAACCACCTCAACAACAACACCAACAGCAACAACAATGCCGATAAAAAGCATTGACTCACCTAGTCAAAGCAAAAGGCGACGCTCCCTCTGATGATGGCCGATGATAGATCGCTGCTACTCAGCAATGCTCACACCTAGGCGTGAGGGAGACGGGGCAAGCGTGTGCGAGCGTGAGAGTGAGTGTGAGTTGGGCTTAAGAGAGGTTTCCAGCCAAGGAGAGAACACTGGACAGAGCGCGCTTAGATTCCCATGTCGTTGCCTTTGCCCTGTTGCTGTCATTATTGTTGTCGTTGTTGTTATTGTTGTTGTTGTTGGTATCCCAACACGCCCCAAAAAAGAACGACACGTTGTCTGGCAACGATGAGTACTCCCGCTCCAACTCTTTTACCCCTTTTCCATCACAAATGCAGTCGCGGACGACTTCGACGCCGACTCCTGAAAATGTTTTTGAATTGCATTTCCAAGTAACAAACAACAACATGCGCCCAAGAAATAACAAAAAGCAAAACTGGAAAAAAATTAAAAAAGAACGAAAACTTAAAAAAAAATGAAAAGAAAAAAAACAACTACACAGCCTGTGCTGCATGCGTGTGTGTATTTGTGTTTAAAATAAAATCAAAAGAATTCCACTTTTGTGGCCCCGTCGGCTTCTAAATCGATTTATCAAAAGAAGAAAACAAATATATAAACGAAAAAAGAGAAAAACACATTCAAGTAAAAAGCGGAAAAGACGCAGGCAAAGAGATAAAAATTGAATATAAAAAGGTAAAGGTAACTTAAAAATCCAATACCTATACACACAATAGATGCACACACATACACTCACACACACACTCACACACACACACGCAGACAGAGACAGACACATGAATTGATTAAAAAGTTGAAGAAAAAAAACAAAAAATCATTTGGTCAACGGGTAGGGGCGGGGGCAGGGTAGCCAACGTCTTCAAGCACAAAGGGCGCGGACCGATCGCTGCCGCTGACTGTGTGGGCAGCGAGGGTGAGCGGAAGCAGGGCTACACATAAAGGCGACAGCAAGAGAGACAGAATGAGAGGTAGAGGGGTCCGCAGTGCGGGGGTAAACGCTATTGGGTCCGGGCCCGGGCCCGACCCAGCAACGACGCCGTGCTGTCTGCCTGCGAATGCGGAGCACAAGCCCACACAGACAAACATCGAGCTATATACACATATGTACATCTGTGCGTATATATCTATGTATATATATATATATATATATATATATATATATATATATATATATATATATATATCTATATAGGATATGCGCTGATCGCTTCGATTTATCGATTCGGTTTCATTTGTTTTTTTTCAGCTTGGCTTAGTTAAGCTGGGATTGGGTTGCGCGTGCGCGTCGATCTTTGAGTTGCTGTCTCCAAGTGTTGCCTCTGCCCACTCCACTCGCCTGACTCGTTTCTCTATATATATATAGAAATTACTTAACATAAAATAGAATACTTGTACATAATACTTATAATATATCAAGGATCATATAGGATCCCTCTCTAGAGTTGAAGCCAATGGAGTATACCTATTTATAAAGTATAATCGCTAATCTCTTTGCGACAATCTACAATTAAAATCCCTAATTTTTAGGTTATAAATACAGAATGAATGACATAGCTAGAATCTCGGATGATGATCATTGGCTATTGTCAAGCGATACAAGTAAAAGAAGTAGTATATATGTGTATATTTATGTATGTATATGAGCATATTCTAGATTAAAATATGACGATAAGCCTTTAAGCTTCTAAGGTAGATTTTTACATTCAAAAATGGATCAAAATTTCAATTCATATATGATATAGGTATTAACACTAAATAATAGATACTTATCAGAAATCAGATATAAAGATCTTCAGAATATGAAAGAATAATAATTTAAATGGAAAGAAGAATGAATTAAATATTTGTATGTATATATGGGTCATTTATACGTACATATTATAATATTTAGACAAATCATACATACAGATGTATATACATATATGTATATATATGTCTTCGTCTTTCAATTGTAATATGAAGTTGTCCCATTCATATTTTATGACTAATTGCACAAAGGTGAATTCGACATATATTTTTATATGTATGTATATGTATATACTTTGGGCATTTCGAAATAAAATTGGATGAACTTGCAATGGCTTTCAGGCGATAACAGCGCATATAAAGTGCCTCAACTGCGATGCGATCAAAACACTTTACAAACTGTTAAAATTATATTTCATCAGAAGGTGTATATATAGATATTTGCGGACATGCCGTTCGACTGATACATTTTCTTTTGTTCAAAGATTGTCGCTCATACAGATAGTGTGTATATGAAGACTATATATGTAGATATGTAGGTATGTGGAGCTAGTTATCGTGGCTAAGTAATATGCTTGTAAGCATGTATCTTTTGCCTATTGGAAAGGTTAACTTGATAATTGAAAATACATCAGATTTGCTTACTCTGTATAAATCATAGGCATATAAATATTTACGTTGGCGGGAAAACTTATAAAGTATGTATACACATATATAGATAACATATTTAAGCTCTTCTAATGTGTTCAAATTTGATCATTGATAAACCAACCTATTTCCATGATATTGCTAAGAGTCGATATTAAAAACTGAGCTAAAGCTTGAAAATATCTTTCGATCTTTTATATGCATACCTCCAATAAACCTCACTCTATACTAGGTTTTCGTTTTTAGAGAATATTTTAAAAACTTTAAAATTCATTTATTATTCAGAGTTCAGTCTTTGGATATTTGCAACTATTATTGCAACTAGTATTTTTTACAGGGTAACTCGGAGTCAAGCTCGATTTCTGTTTCTGTTGCAGTGCCAATGTCTTCCCCCCTTTGCACGTGGCTTAATCACGTTTTCAGTCGACGATACGGCACCAAATATCGGAGACTCATTGTATCGCACATTGTAATGGGGGCGAGTGTTGCGACTATGTTGACTCAGTGTAAAGCGATTCACCAAATTGCTTAGGTAATTAGGCACCCGAAACTCGGTATAATATCAAGGCTTAACATACATACATACATACTAGACGATGCGGCTTAGTTATTACGCAGTCATTCAAATTGCAAGCTTTTTGCTTAGACTTTGGGCCTGCATGTGGCTCTGGGGTCCACGTTTGACTAACTTGGATTCTGGATTTTCCCCCTTCCCCTTCGAGTTGGACTGCGATTATCGGAAATCACGATCGACGGCGTGTGCAGGCAGCCAGCGAATCTTTGAAATCAAATCCAACATGTCCGAGTTTTATAGCCCCCATATGACAAGTTAGTTATGTAAATTGTTTGAAACTAAGCCGAAGATCATCAAAGTGGATATCTTGTAGTTGTGCAGTTCATCTATTCGAACTCGTATTTTTTTGACATCCAATTTTCTCGACTCATCAACTGATTTTCGATCGATAGATCAATTGACTTCATCCCTATAAGCTGCAAGCTAAGCAACATAACAAGAACTTTCACCGAATTTTGTTATCTTTTGAAAACGATTATCTTATAGTTTCTTGAACTAATATAAAATTCGGTCTTCTTTTTCTGTGCTCCTAATCGATTCGCATTTCGATTCAGCAATTTAAAAGTGATAACCCAAAGTCAAAGATCACCAAAATGTTCTAATCAACTAACTTAGTCATATATGTAGTTCATATGCCTATATATAATATTATTTGCACCGATTGAGCGATTTACCGACTAACTGACTGATTGATTGACGTTTAACTTTTGTGTCGTAAGTGCAATTCCTATGCGATCAGCTTCAAAGACTTTTGTTTAAAACAATATAGTTTATAGAGTCAAGGCTTAGCGATTCTTGATTCTTAATTATCAATGTCACAAATTAATTGAGTGCAAATCCGCCGATCTTGGCGAAATAAAATTCGTTAAATTTTCAAAGCCGGTTATTAGCTAAATATTCAATGATTTTAGATATAGGATCTACAGACATATGGATCTCTTTAGCATATCGGCGAAATACAAATGTTTTTCTTTGCTGAATTGTCTTAGCTGATCCGGCTTGTTGTATAATTCCCTAGCTGTCTAGATAGGTATTCATATACATATGTACATATTTATAATATATATATACATATATAGATGTATATATATGTCAATTTCAGTGATTCACTTGATCTTGTTTCAGATTGAACTGCATTCAATTCATCAATTCAAAACTGATAAGCAGCTGTCAACACTGATTCAGTAATTTATTTTTTCATTTCATTCTCAAATCTATGTGTAATATATGTATAGTATATAATAAATATTAATGGAATATGCATATGTGGAGTAAATACATCAAGAGCTCTCAGTCTGCTGGTATGTTCTTATTTTTTTTTGCGAAGCTCAGTCAAGATCGTAACGATCAATGCCTGGAAATTTCCACAACATAAATATTTTTGAAAACCGACCTAAAGACAGCCCCAAAGCCCAAGTCCAAATCCAAGTTGAAGTCAAAGACGGAGCCAAGGCCCTGCATAGTTGCGAGCCAAAGGATCATTTGGCGATCGTTTCATTTACAGCACGATCTTGGCCAATTCCAGGTAAACACAGTGCCCGGACACTAGAACTCTGGGAGCTGCCAGTGGAGCCGACTGCTGGCTGGAACGCTTGGCGATCTCAGGCGCCTAATGGATAGTTCTTCTTGGAAAAGAAAGCGGCCTGCCTTAAAGGAACGTGGCCGGGGCCCATGGTCAGTCGCGTCTCAGGCATGACGAGGGTTTCAATTCTGTATATATGTTTGTATATTTATATATATATATATATATATATATATAAATGTGTGTGTGTATGGGGCATTGCTGTGGCCGGAGACAGAGGCAGACATTGGGCCGCCGAAGCTGGAGGCGCATAAAAATGCACAAGCATACACACATATCCAAATATACAAATATACAAACACGCGTACATTTGTCTGTATGTGTGTATGTATGTGTGAAAGGCGGCAACGCGCGCGAAGGCAAAACTTTTATTAACTTTTCCGAGAATTGGAATTTCTTGGATCCTGTGTGCCTGTTGCTGTTTCGCTTCGCTTCGACTGACTTTAAATGCGGTTGCTGCTCATGCGAAGCTTCATCTCTCCTCGTCTCTTCTTCTCATGCAGGTACCCACAATACACTCACGTACACAGACACACGCAAGCAGGCATTATCGAGGGAGCTTCAGGTGTTGTTGGGTTTCGATCTGGCATCTCTTTGCTAGTTAGCAAACGCCGCAGTCGCAGTCGCAGTCGCAGTCTCAGCCCCAGCATTCTTTAGCTGGCAACTGACCTGACGTTAGCCGCTGGGTAGCAAGGTGAAGGGGTCTTGCTGGTCTTGGCGTTGCCACCGTTGGATTCAACGTCGATTTCTGTTCGGTGCCGCCACAACGAAATGAATCGAACGAAACTGACAACAACAACAACTGTCGATTTAGAAGCTAACCGGGAACGGGGCCCTCCAACGCCAACATACACACACTCAGACATCCATGTACACAATATATACACATATCCATATACACACACCCATGCACACATATTGAGCCAGACCAGCGGACGCCTACGTGCAGGCAAACTGCAATGGCGCTGCTGCTGCGGCTGCGGCTATGGCTAACACAGGCAGCGCAGCGCGGCAGTAACGGGGGAGACAACGACTGGCGCACTGGCAGACACACTGGCAGCCGTTGCTGCTGCTAAAGCGCCACACAGTGCATATACATATGTATGTGTAAGTGTGTGTTCTGAGCGAGTTTTTTTTACATTACGCTCTCGCTCTCTTTCGCTGTCGATGCTGGCGTTGATGTTGATGTTTAACTGTGCGTTGGCTTTGTACCTGTGTGTGTGCACATTTGTTTATGTGTGCATGTGTGTGTGTGTGAGGCGCATGTATTTTTAGTACAAGATTGTTGTTTAAACAAACAGGTTTTTTTACACCGCAGCAAATAACTCGTCTGTCTGCCCGCTGCCGTCGCCTGCTGCCCGCAGCGCCACAGTATATATGTGAGTCTAAGTGTGTGTGTGTGTGTGTGTGTGTGTATGCATGCCGGTTCTCTCGCTGTTGCTGCTGGTGCTGCGACCTCCGCCTGCAACGCTGCGCGCTGTTGTCGATTTTCAATTGGGGAGACGTCGACAGCGACGGCGACGGCAGACAGTGCGGCAGCCAGTTCCAGCGCTTAACTAATTTTCCATGGCAGCCCTGGCGCCAACAACAACAACAGCAACAACAAAACCAGTCGGTCGCGTATCGCACATGGCGCACATGCAACCCTGGCAATGTCCATGCCCGATGACCGATCTACAACAGGTTGTGGGGGCTTTGCGCCGTACAGGAAACTGTGCTCTACCCGCTGCCCGTTGACATCCGAGCTCCGCTTGCGCAATTTGCTGCCTTACATACACACATGTGTGTACATGTGTTTTGTTGCTTTTTTTGGGTCCCCGATGATTCTATGCGCATTTCGCGTTGAAATAAACGAACACCTTTGGTGTGAAATTCCGTTGTAAATAGCTCTGTGTATGGTTGGCAGCGGGCAGCAAAAAGCGGGCAGTGGCGCGGCTTCACTTCGTTCACGTAATCTCAGATGCGCTCGTAACGAAGCGTATTGCACGCTGCCCTGAAAAGCTTTCTGACAGCAAGCTTTTGAGCTGCGTTACGTGTAGGATGATCCTCAAATTAGCGAACGAGCGCTGTATGCATTGAGCTTTCATGAGCAATAAGCAGTTCACAAGCTTTTGCCACGTTCACGCTCATAAGAAGAGCTTTTGAATGGCTGATATACCAGCGGCGCCTCAACGTCTGCGTTGGCGGCGACGTCGCTGCTGCTTCTGCTGCTGTTGCTTCTGTCGCACATACGGTGGCGATCCGGCAAGGTGTACCTTAAGCTAATGTTATTTAATTTATTTTTGTATTCACACGTTTCGTTTCTGTCACACACACACACACACACACACACAGACAGTTACATGCATGGGCTTCGGGAAGGGGAACGGGAGTCAAGGCGAAATGGCCAGGGCAAGTGACAAACGTTGAGGTGAACGAGTGGAACGGACAGCAACGGCAGCAACAACAACGACAGCTATAGCGAACGTGGGCAGCGACGACAACATGAACAAGCGCCAAAAGTAGTCGCCATCTCATAGTGTGCGTGCATGTTTATGCGAGTGGGAGTTGGTATGTGTGAGAATGAACACAGAATGAATTCTTAACTTGCTCATTCGTTTGCCCAGTGGCGCTGCTCTCGCCAAGCATTCATCTGGAATTCATTTGTCGTCGACGCTCTGTCTGCGCTTGCTTTACACTGCTTGTGCATGTGGATGAATGTGTGTGAGTGTACGTTTGTGTTTTGGAGTGTGGGTCGTTCGTTCATTCACTCGCTCTCACATACACAGGCAGAAAAAGAGATACAGGTACTGGTGCTACACGAGCAGCTAGTGCGCGAGTTCATGCTCATGCTCATAGCGCTCAACACACACAGCATAGCGTGCGCGCTGCTCGCTCTGAAGTGCGGCAACAACGCAGTCGATCGGCACAGACAGAATGTCGCCAGTTCATGCTACGCCGCCAGACATACTGTCGTCGTTGTTGTCGCCGCTGCCGCTGCCGCTGCCGCTGTCGATGCCGTTGCCTTTGCGCCGCTCTGCCTCTCTCGCCGTCATCGATGCCGTTGCCGTTGCCATTGCCGCAGTCATCAAATCACACTTCACAGGCTGTGCCCCCCTCCTCAAGCGATGCCGACTTTGCCCTACCAACACGATCTGCTTTAGCGCTTTGCTGTAGCTGACCTGCCGCCCCTCCTCAGACTGCGCTGCACTTTTAAAATTTTTTCTTTTTGTTTATTTTGTTGTTGTGTTTTTAGCAGCATATGCAGAAGCTGCACTGCGGCCCCTTTCCCGCACCGCAGATAAGTTCACTACCTCCAAAATGAACCAACCGACAATTGGGCACATGCATATGCACACACACGCTCAATTCTCTATAAGCTTCGCGTGTGTGCATTTTGCTTGTATACAGTGCTACCTCGACTTTGGCAACTGATCGATCAATCCAAAAGCCAATCATATAGCGAAAAATGCTTTTGTACATATGTACATACATACATATTGTATTTATACTTATATATTTATATACATATATGTATATATTTGTATATAAAGACAAATGTATATATGTATATACCATTTATTTACGTATGTACATACATATGGATAAAAAATTTACATTTTGCATATACAGAAAAAGCTTGCTTTATCTAACATCAAAGGTTGCAGTTTTTTGTACTGTGTTTAATTACAGTGAAAGCTATCTAGATCGAACATCCTTTCGTGAATTTATGCATTTAATAATATTTGTCTACTTTAAAGATCATTACAAAAGTTAAAATGCAGAATTGACATTTAAGCTGTTCGTTAGCAGATCTGTCACTATTACTCATATATGTATTTTTACAAATATATACATATATATATGTAGTACATACATATATAGCCCACAGTGTATTTGGTTTGATCGACATAATATCATAACGCTATCGCATTCCAAAGTGTTACCCAGTAATTTTCCACACGCCCATAAAAGATTGAGCGATCGATCGGGCTTCATTTTCAAATGTTAATAAAATTCATATAACAATATGGGCTATATTGAAACTTGATGTGCTTACTTCTTAAATATAAAGTATAATAAGAAAAGAACTGCAATCTCACAAGTCCAGAGAAAAAGCCTTGGCACTTTGAAAGCCTTCATTAGGACGAATGAATGCCATATTTGGCTAGCTCTTGGAATTCCCGAGCTATGTCCGAAATCCTAAATTTTAAAAGCGGTATTTCTTCAAAGTTTAAAAGAAAGCAATATAGCTCTTACCCATAGCATCCCTGATCAACAATCATTAAGTAGTCGAATGGTATGACATGGCTAGACCGATTGGTATGCTAATGCTGCTCAAGAATATTTATACATACTTTCTTCTGGCTGATACATGCGAGTGCAACATGGCATAATACCCCATTAGTTGTTTTTGCTCACTTTAATTGGCTCAAGGTTTAAGAATGTGAAAAAAATCAATTTATGAATGCCATTTTAGTTTATTTTATGTAATCTTGAATAATATTGCTGAGCAGTTTTTATCAGTTCTTTTTTGTATGAACATTTTTAAGCTATGATATTTAATAAAAACAGTATTTATGAATACATCTGTATGTATGTATATGGTATATATCTATTTAGTTTTTCCGAGAATTTACCTCCAGCATTTAGTTTTTTTTTTATTTCTTAAGAATATTTCTTAAGAATATTTATTTTTATTCAACTTCAAATCAACCCAAAGCTTTCCGAACCAAGAATTACGAGATAACAAGCATCAATCAGAAAGTGATTGACAATTACATCATCTATATGTTCTATAATCTTTGTTATATTTAAGTCATCACTTAGAATTGTCTGAGTGCTTCACTGAAATATTGGATGGAATTTTGAAATGAATCTAGAGAATTTCCTTCATTCAAAATGCTTCTAAAAGATTTCTAGTTTTATAATTATGGCAATATCTAAGTATTAGTTTAAGCGTGCCCTTGGCTTTCGTTGTTCAGCGTTAAGTATTAGTTTCGTGTTTTTTTTTTAATTAACGAGTAATACTCTATATTGCCACCTTTCATTTATAGCTCTATCTAAATGCATGAATACAAAACTAATTATATTTATATATATTATTATGTTACCCTTGATAGATTTGTAATACTTTTAAGATAATACGAAAAAACACATGTCTAAATATGAAGAAAGTCACTTCACATGTATATATATTTCAAAATCTATATTTTCTGAACAATCTCGTGTATTGCTCTTTCTTTCTTTCACAATTTTTTGCTACTCTTGGCAGTAAATGTATTTTTGGGGACTATTCAATATAGTTTAATGGCCGCAAACATCCGCCATGCCTGCAATTCTGCCCAGTCAACATAAATATCTATATATGTATATACTTATTATATAAATATATATATTTTTTTTTATACCCCTGCGAAAGGGTATATTAATTTTGGTCAGAGCTTTGCAACGCAGAGAAGGAAGCATCTCCGACTATAGAAAGTATATATATTCTTGATCAGCATGGCGAGCTGAGTTGATGTCGGTCTGTCCGTCTGTCTGTGCTTCTGTCTGGATCAACGCAATCTCCTCCGTGACTATTAAAACTATAGTGCTGCAGGCATTGAATATCTCGGAATCATCTGGATCGGACAACTATATCCTATCGCTCCCATAGGACAAATCGGTTTTTTCGAAATGTTTTCGTGGGAAAGTCTTTTATTTAAAATTTGGAATATATACTCGTCTATCCCACCTCCGTATAGCTACGCCTAATGGACGCTTGACAAATCGGGTAAAACTGTATGTTTTACAGTTTTGAACCTCCCTTTGCGAACGATCAAAAAGTTATATATCCACATCCACGTCCACGTGCTTAACATAAATCCTCTAATATTTTGTGTGCTGTTTGAGGCAGAGAGTTGAAACTTAAAACATGAATTTGTAAGGACCACCTTTCAAAGAAAAGATATAGGTTATAGCTGCGCCCATTATGGGAGTGGCAAATCGGTAAAAACTGTATCTTCTACAATTTTACACCTAGATTTATATCTACTATATCAACTATATCTATATCCTTTACTATTGCAAGGGTATTACCAAAGTTAGCCCATCGGTCTAGTTATATATTGTACATATTTCTTATATATACGCCCACACCTTGTTGTAACTAAGATATTTGTACTTCTTCGACACGATCAGCAATAAATCTTTGCAAAAAAAGGTACCTCAAAATGTTGTAATCGAAATTTTGGCTTGATTTTTTAATGATTCAGCTTTATGTGGGTGGTCAGAAATCCAAATTTCGCTCCATTCTTTTGTAAGTGTTATTTGTATTATCGGATTATCTAGTTGACTTTCTTTTCGTTCTGCAACCGTCGGCCACAAAAAAAAAGAAGTCAGCCAAATTTGATCGATGTGAGCATGAAATAAATATGTGTGTGTCGATATAATTTATTTAATAAATAAGTGACAAGATTTTGCAAAGAAAAACTTAATTCTTAATTGACATCTTCTATGCTATGTGCTATAAGCAATACTATGTATACTATATATGCACTATATAGATTTATATAGTCCATTCAGTCTGAATGTTCGATATTTAACAAAAATAAGAAGAAATTACCTTTTGAACAGGAACACTATCTAAATATGTATATCTGTACTTATTATTGTATTTAAGTTATCTTTATTTTTTCGTTATCTGTATTTATATTTCAATCTATGTCTAAATGTAATTATATATATAAATAGAAATTTATAAAAAGCCAAAGCTGTGTCTATGGAAGTGAAACTGATCCTCTACAGTCGGAAGGGATTGGATACTAATGTTGCTATATAATTAGTGTTAAATAGGGAACCATAGGCTAACCATGCCGCGATCTCGTCGAGCTTGCACAAGACTTCGAATTTTTGTAACCTGTCAGGTTTGGCCGGGCCGCATCGAGACGGTGGCATAAGTTCTGTTGAATTAGTTGAACCTGTAGCCGCATTGGCCTGGCAAATGCCACAACATGTGTTGGCCACCGGTCAGCTTTAAAATGGGGCTTTCCCGTACACCCGACCCGACCCGGGACGGGCCGAACCAGGCCGTAAGCCAATCTTCATTGTGCCTTCGCCTCTGCCCTCGCCTCTGTCATTGGCTTAGGCCAGGCCACAAAAACGCGGCTCAGGCCACGAACTGGGCTCGAGCCCAGCAACTCAAATTCAATCTAAGTATCTATCTACGAGTCAGTTCAATAACACCACACACACACAGGCAAACACACCATCCGGCGGCATTTGTTTTGGATTTCCCGTCGGATTAAGCAACTTAGTGCACAATCCGTCGTATGGTTCGCCGCGTTTTGTTTCCTTCAGTTCCGCACTTTGCGCTAAAGGTAGCCCAACCGATTGTCTGTCTGTCCGACCAACCGGCCGCCCGCCCGCCTGCCTGCCTGACTGCCTGGTGGTTGTCTGCCTGTCCGGCCGTGGGAAAACCCAATCAGACGCAACATTTCGCGCTATTCTTTTTATTAGGGTTCTAACTATATTGGCGTAATACAGTTCTCGCAATTTATGAACCGATCGCATAAAGAACTTGGCTTCACATTTACGACGACGATCCCTAAACCAGAGAATAGTGCACTCTAATCTGAAACTTAAAGATCAATATTCCTACTGCACTTAGATCGACTACCACTAGTCCCTAAACAGCACTTGCATTTTAATTAAAATAATCATTATTGTACGATCCGTTCCGATCCATTGCGATCCGATCTGAATCTAAAACCTCTCGGGGCACTTCCCTTCGTCGGAGTGGAATGGAGTTGAATGCCTGTGCGGTCCGCGTCGAAGTCTTGCATACCAAACGCAACCATTTATCATATGACCCACACTATATATCACATATCATTTGGTTGCAGGACCCTCGACGGTTGGTACGTGCCGACGACAAGAAATTATTATTAGACCTTGAGAACTTAACTTAATAAAGACGGCATATACTAGTATAGAACCGCTCAGAAAATTATAAGTCTTGTTCAAACAGCTTGCACACAATATAGTCCAAGATTAAACTTGCCGAATCCAAATTCCAAATTAAACTTGATTAGATTCAAGATTCAGATAAAGCTTATATCTCATATCTCATATCTCATATCTCATATCTCATATCTCATATCTCATATCTCATATCTCATATCTCATATCTCATATCTCATATCTCATATCTCATATCTCATATCTCATATCTCATATCTCATATCTCATATCTCATATCTCATATCTCATATCTCATATCTCATATCTCATATCTCATATCTCATATCTCATATCTCATATCTCATATCTCATATCTCATATCTCATATCTCATATCTCATATCTCATATCTCATATCTCATATCTCATATCTCATATCTCATATCTCATATCTCATATCTCATATCTCATATCTCATATCTCATATCTCATATCTCATATCTCATATCTCATATCTCATATCTCATATCTCATATCTCATATCTCATATCTCATATCTCATATCTCATATCTCATATCTCATATCTCATATCTCATATCTCATATCTCATATCTCATATCTCATATTTCATATCTCATATCTCATATCTCATATCTCATATCTCATATCTCATATCTCATATCTCATATCTCATATCTCATATCTCATATCTCATATCTCATATCTCATATCTCATATCTCATATCTCATATCTCATATCTCATATCTCATATCTCATATCTCATATCTCATATCTTATATCTCATATTTCATATTTCATATTTCATATCTCATATCTCATATCTCATATCTCATATCTCATATCTCATATCTCATATCTCATATCTCATATCTCATATCTCATATCTCATATCTCATATCTCATATCTCATATCTCATATTTCATATCTCATATCTCATATCTCATATCTCATATCTCATATCTCATATCTCATATCTCATATCTCATATCTAATATCTCATATTCTTCTGTCTTCTGTCGTCTGTCTTCTGTCTTCTGTCTTCTGTCTTCTGTCTACTGTCTTCTGTCTTCTGTCTTCCTTCTTCTGTCTTCTGTCTTCTGTCTTCTGTCTTCTGTCTTCTATCTTATATCTTATATCTTATATCTTATATCTTATATCTTATATCTTATATCTTATATCTTATATCTTATATCTTATATCTTATATCTTATATCTTATATCTTATATCTTATATCTTATATCTTATATCTTATATCTTATATCTTATATCTTATATCTTATATCTTATATCTTATATCTAATATCTTATATCTTATATCTTATATCTTATATCTTATATCTTATATCTTATATCTTATATCTTATATCTTATATCTTATATCTTATATCTTATATCTTATATCTTATATCTTATATCTTATATCTTATATCTTACATCTTATATCTTATATCTTATATCTTATATCTTATATCTTATATCTTATATCTTATATCTTATATCTTATATCTTATATCTTATATCTTATATCTTATATCTTATATCTTATATCTTATATCTTATATCTTATATCTTATATCTTATATCTTATATCTTATATCTTATATCTTATATCTTATATCTTATATCTTATATCTTATATCTTATATCTTATATCTTATATCTTATATCTTATATCTTATATCTTATATCTTATATCTTATATCTTATATCTTATATCTTATATCTTATATCTTATATCTTATATCTTATATCTTATATCTTATATCTTATATCTTATATCTTATATCTTATATCTTATATCTTATATCTTATATCTTATATCTTATATCTTATATCTTATATCTTATATCTTATATCTTATATCTTATATCTTATATCTTATATCTTATATCTGATATCTTATATCTTATATCTTATATCTGATATCTTATATCTTATATCTTATATCTTATATCTTATATCTTATATCTTATATCTTATATCTTATATCTTATATCTTATATCTTATATCTTATATCTTATATCTTATATCTTATATCTTATATCTTATATCTTATATCTTATATCTTATATCTTATATCTTATATCTTATATCTTATATCTTATATATTATATCTTATATCTTATATCTTATATATTATATATTATATCTTATATCTTATATCTTATATCTTATATCTTATATCTTATATCTTATATCTTATATCTTATATCTTATATCTTATATCTTATATCTTATATCTTATATCTTATATCTTATATCTTATATCTTATATCTTATATCTTATATCTTATATCTTATATCTTATATCTTATATCTTATATTTTATATCTTATATCTTATATCTTATATCTTATATCTTATATCTTATATCTTATATCTTATATCTTATATCTTATATCTTATATCTTATATCTTATATCTTATATCTTATATCTTATATCTTATATCTTATATCTTATATCTTATATCTTATATCTTATATCTTATATCTTATATCTTATATCTTATATCTTATATCTTATATCTTATATCTTATATCTTATATCTTATATCTTATATCTTATATCTTATATCTTATATCTTATATCTTATATCTTATATCTTATATCTTATATCTTATATCTTATATCTTATATCTTATATCTTATATCTTATATCTTATATCTTATATCTTATATCTTATATCTTATATCTTATATCTTATATCTTATATCTTATATCTTATATCTTATATCTTATATCTTATATCTTATATCTTATATCTTATATCTTATATCTTATATCTTATATCTTATATCTTATATCTTATATCTTATATCTTATATCTTATATCTTATATCTTATATCTTATATCTTATATCTTATATCTTATATCTTATATCTTATATCTTATATCTTATATCTTATATCTTATATCTTATATCTTATATCTTATATCTTATATCTTATATCTTATATCTTATATCTTATATCTTATATCTTATATCTTATATCTTATATCTTATATCTTATATCTTATATCTTATATCTTATATCTTATATCTTATATCTTATATCTTATATCTTATATCTTATATCTTATATCTTATATCTTATATCTTATATCTTATATCTTATATCTTATATCTTATATCTTATATCTTATATCTTATATCTTATATCTTATATCTTATATCTTATATCTTATATCTTATATCTTATATCTTATATCTTATATCTTATATCTTATATCTTATATCTTATATCTTATATCTTATATCTTATATCTTATATCTTATATCTTATATCTTATATCTTATATCTTATATCTTATATCTTATATCTTATATCTTATATCTTATATCTTATATCTTATATCTTATATCTTATATCTTATATCTTATATCTTATATCTTATATCTTATATCTTATATCTTATATCTTATATCTTATATCTTATATCTTATATCTTATATCTTATATCTTATATCTTATATCTTATATCCTATATCTTATATCTTATATCTTATATCTTATATCTTATATCTTATATCTTATATCTTATATCTTATATCTTATATCTTATATCTTATATCTTATATCTTATATCTTATATCTATATCTTATATCTATATCTTATATCTTATATCTTATATCTTATATCTTATATCTTATATCTTATATCTTATATCTTATATCTTATATCTTATATCTTATATCTTATATCTTATATCTTATATCTTATATCTTATATCTTATATCTTATATCTTATATCTTATATCTTATATCTTATATCTTATATCTTATATCTTATATCTTATATCTTATATCTTATATCTTATATCTTATATCTTATATCTTATATCTTATATCTTATATCTTATATCTTATATCTTATATCTTATATCTTATATCTTATATCTTATATCTTATATCTTATATCTTATATCTTATATCTTATATCTTATATCTTATATCTTATATCTTATATCTTATATCTTATATCTTATATCTTATATCTTATATCTTATATCTTATATCTTATATCTATATCTTATATCTTATATCTTATATCTTATATCTTATATCTTATATCTTATATCTTATATCTTATATCTTATATCTTATATCTTATATCTTATATCTTATATCTTATATCTTATATCTTATATCTTCATATCTTATATCTTATATCTTATATCTTATATCTTATATCTTATATCTTATATCTTATATCTTATATCTTATATCTTATATCTTATATCTTATATCTTATATCTTATATCTTATATCTTATATCTTATATCTTATATCTTATATCTTATATCTTATATCTTATATCTTATATCTTATATCTTATATCTTATATCTTATATCTTATATCTTATATCTTATATCTTATATCTTATATCTTATATCTTATATCTTATATCTTATATCTTATATCTTATATCTTATATCTTATATCTTATATCTTATATCTTATATCTTATATCTTATATCTTATATCTTATATCTTATATCTTATATCTTATATCTTATATCTTATATCTTATATCTTATATCTTATATCTTATATCTTATATCTTATATCTTATATCTTATATCTTATATCTTATATCTTATATCTTATATCTTCTATCTTCTATCTTATATCTTATATCTTATATCTTCTATCTTCATATCTTCTATCTTCTATCTTCTATCTTCTATCTTCTATCTTCTATCTTCTATCTTCTATCTTCTATCTTCTATCTTCTATCTTCTATCTTCTATCTTCTATCTTCTATCTTCTATCTTCTATCTTCTATCTTATATCTTATATCTTATATCTTATATCTTATATCTTATATCTTATATCTTATATCTTATATCTTATATCTTATATCTTATATCTTATATCTTATATCTTATATCTTATATCTTATATCTTATATCTTATATCTTATATCTTATATCTTATATCTTATATCTTATATCTTATATCTTATATCTTATATCTTATATCTTATATCTTATATCTTATATCTATATCTATATCTTATATCTTATATCTTATATCTTATATCTTATATCTTATATCTTATATCTTATATCTTATATCTTATATCTTATATCTTATATCTTATATCTTATATCTTATATCTTATATCTTATATCTTATATCTTATATCTTATATCTTATATCTTATATCTTATATCTTATATCTTATATCTTATATCTTATATCTTATATCTTATATCTTCAATCTTATATCTTATATCTTATATCTTATATCTTATATCTTATATCTTATATCTTATATCTTATATCTTATATCTTATATCTTATATCTTATATCTTATATCTTATATCTTATATCTTATATCTTATATCTTCAATCTTCTATCTTATATCTTATATCTTATATCTTATATCTTATATCTTATATCTTATATCTTATATCTTATATCTTATATCTTATATCTTATATCTTATATCTTATATCTTATATCTTATATCTTATATCTTATATCTTATATCTTATATCTTATATCTTATATCTTATATCTTATATCTTATATCTTATATCTTATATCTTATATCTTATATCTTATATCTTATATCTTATATCTTATATCTTATATCTTATATCTTATATCTTATATCTTATATCTTCTATCTTCTATCTTCTATCTTCTATCTTCTATCTTCTATCTTCTATCTTCTATCTTCTATCTTATATCTTATATCTTATATCTTATATCTTATATCTTATATCTTATATCTTATATCTTATATCTTATATCTTATATCTTATATCTTATATCTTATATCTTATATCTTATATCTTATATCTTATATCTTATATCTTATATCTTCTATCTTATATCTTATATCTTATATCTTATATCTTATATCTTATATCTTATATCTTATATCTTATATCTTATATCTTATATCTTATATCTTATATCTTATATCTTATATCTTATATCTTATATCTATATCTATCTTCTATCTTCTATCTTCTATCTTATATCTTATATCTTCTATCTTATATCTTATATCTTATATCTTATATCTTATATCTTATATCTTATATCTTATATCTTATATCTTATATCTTATATCTTATATCTTATATCTTATATCTTATATCTTATATCTTATATCTTATATCTTATATCTTATATCTTATATCTTATATCTTATATCTTATATCTTATATCTTATATCTTATATCTTATATCTTATATCTTATATCTTATATCTTATATCTTATATCTTATATCTTATATCTTATATCTTATATCTTATATCTTATATCTTATATCTTATATCTTATATCTTATATCTTATATCTTATATCTTATATCTTATATCTTATATCTTATATCTTATATCTTATATCTTATATCTTATATCTTATATCTTATATCTTATATCTTCTATCTTATATCTTATATCTTATATCTTATATCTTATATCTTATATCTTATATCTTATATCTTATATCTTATATCTTATATCTTATATCTTATATCTTATATCTTATATCTTATATCTTATATCTTATATCTTATATCTTATATCTTATATCTTATATCTTATATCTTATATCTTATATCTTCTATCTTCTATCTTCTATCTTATATCTTATATCTTCTATCTTCTATCTTATATCTTCTATCTTATATCTTATATCTTATATCTTATATCTTCTATCTTATATCTTATATCTTATATCTTATATCTTATATCTTATATCTTCTATCTTATATCTTATATCTTATATCTTATATCTTATATCT
The DNA here is from genome assembly GCA_035045545.1 of Drosophila gaucha. Classification (NCBI taxonomy): domain Eukaryota; kingdom Metazoa; phylum Arthropoda; class Insecta; order Diptera; family Drosophilidae; genus Drosophila; species Drosophila gaucha. The sequence goes on from JAWNOY010000040.1 coordinate 220,030, forward strand.
TATATCTTATATCTTATATCTTATATCTTATATCTTATATCTTATATCTTATATCTTATATCTTATATCTTATATCTTATATCTTATATCTTATATCTTATATCTTATATCTTATATCTTATATCTTATATCTTATATCTTATATCTTCAATCTTATATCTTATATCTTATATCTTATATCTTATATCTTATATCTTATATCTTATATCTTATATCTTATATCTTATATCTTATATCTTATATCTTATATCTTATATCTTATATCTTATATCTTATATCTTATATCTTATATCTTATATCTTATATCTTATATCTTATATCTTATATCTTATATCTTATATCTTATATCTTATATCTTATATCTTATATCTTATATCTTCAATCTTATATCTTATATCTTATATCTTATATCTTATATCTTATATCTTATATCTTATATCTTATATCTTATATCTTATATCTTATATCTTATATCTTATATCTTATATCTTATATCTTATATCTTATATCTTATATCTTATATCTTATATCTTATATCTTATATCTTATATCTTATATCTTATATCTTATATCTTATATCTTATATCTTATATCTCATATCTTATATCTTATATCTTATATCTTATATCTTATATCTTATATCTTATATCTTATATCTTATATCTTATATCTTATATCTTATATCTTATATCTTATATCTTATATCTTATATCTTATATCTTATATCTTATATCTTATATCTTATATCTTATATCTTATATCTTATATCTTATATCTTATATCTTATATCTTATATCTTATATCTTATATCTTATATCTTATATCTTATATCTTATATCTTATATCTTATATCTTATATCTTATATCTTATATCTTATATCTTATATCTTATATCTTATATCTATATCTTATATCTTATATCTTATATCTTATATCTTATATCTTATATCTTATATCTTATATCTTATATCTTATATCTTATATCTTATATCTTATATCTTATATCTTATATCTTATATCTTATATCTTATATCTTATATCTTATATCTTATATCTTATATCTTATATCTTATATCTTATATCTTATATCTTATATCTTATATCTTATATCTTATATCTTATATCTTATATCTTATATCTTATATCTTATATCTTATATCTTATATCTTATATCTTATATCTTATATCTTATATCTTATATCTTATATCTTATATCTTATATCTTATATCTTATATCTTATATCTTATATCTTATATCTTATATCTTATATCTTATATCTTATATCTTATATCTTATATCTTATATCTTATATCTTATATCTTATATCTTATATCTTATATCTTATATCTTATATCTTATATCTTATATCTTATATCTTATATCTTATATCTTATATCTTATATCTTATATCTTATATCTTATATCTTATATCTTATATCTTATATCTTATATCTTATATCTTATATCTTATATCTTATATCTTATATCTTATATCTTATATCTTATATCTTATATCTTATATCTTATATCTTATATCTTATATCTTATATCTTATATCTTATATCTTATATCTTATATCTTATATCTTATATCTTATATCTTATATCTTATATCTTATATCTTATATCTTATATCTTATATCTTATATCTTATATCTTATATCTTATATCTTATATCTTATATCTTATATCTTATATCTTATATCTTATATCTTATATCTTATATCTTATATCTTATATGATTTTTTATACTTTCTAAAATTAAGCCGGGTTATTTTACTGCCTGGGAGCTGAAGAGTTCGATGACAGCCGAATATGATGGATGGACCCATATCCGGTACAGGGAAAGCCAAAAGAAGGTACGTGGGTGAATGGAGGGAATGGATCGAATGGCAGGGAAATGCCAACAGATTTTGTAGTAATTCATTCAACAGGTGTCCATTATTTGGCGTATTTAAAAGTAAAATCAGTGACAGCCGATTTAGGTACAGACGCGTGTGGCATATAGAATTATCAAATAACAATTATTGTCTAACATATAGCAATGGGGATTGCAAACAGTAGCCAGACGGAGCTGTCCATAAATCGCTCAAAGATACATGAATTGAAAGCGGGAGAGGAAGGTAGGAAGGTAGGAAGGGGAAGAGGGACAGGTGGCGACCCCTGAATAGTGTCAATGGGTACACCTTCGTTATACTAATTAGTGGCATGCAGCATATAAAGCATATAGCGAGGCATCAGAGTGCGCCTCCAATGCAATAGATATATGTACATATATATAATATATGCAGATGGCCATAAATCAGACAGTCGGTTCCGTTTCGTATGCGTCATAACGCCACCATATCAGATCAGCGATTGCCAAAGAGGTGCCAATGATTAGCGATTAGTATCTGACATTCGTGTGCTACCCTGCATACCAAAGCACGTTCGAACGGTAGGGAGACCCAGCTTCGCTCGGGTTGGCTGTCGAACAGGTGTCGCTTTAGTTGAATATGACAGGGCGACAGTCGTTAACTTGCTTTACAAACTCAAATTGAGCCCATTAGAAGCATACTAGGAGCCTTATAATATATATACGACTATACTTATGTTAATGGCAGTAGCTCACAGACAGGGTATCTAAATTTAAGTTTTACACCTATGCGCTGTCTGTATCTAAATTCTAGAAAAATTTCGTTCACATATGTAGACATACATACATACATATGTGTGTAAAAATTAAAATTATTGATATTTATACTCGTTCACGAAGTGAAAAGAGTCTATTGGCTTTGTCCGTGTTGTTGTCCGTTCGTCTGTCTGTATGAGCGCGCAGCATTTGGACACCATAAAATTTGGAATATGTACTCATGTTTAAGTATAAGTTGATACGCCCACAGGGGGTATATAGATAATGCTATATCTATAAAAACGCTGCTATTTTCGTCAATATTGCAGTCTGGAACTGGGATTGAAATATATGTATATACTCATGTACACCACCCGGATATCTACTCCCATTGTGGGCGTGGCAAAAATTTATATAGCCATGCCAACTGGGGGCGTAGAAAATCGGGAATTACTATATTTTTTCAGACATAAATTCTATTACCTTCGCCAATGTTTTCTTCTAAGGATTAGGATTTGGAATACATAGTTGTGCAATATATCCACACCTTTCTCTTTAACAACTGCAGTATATATTAAATCGAAATATGTACATATATACATATATTCTTTTATCCACAACATTCATTTGTGTATGTGTTCGTAAGCTATTATAGAAGGATTTGGCTTGAAATGCGGTTTCTATACATACATACACATGTATGTATGTATGTACATAAGTCCATATATTTATAGATAAAGTCCTTTTAATTTATTTTGATATACACATTTATTTGCAAAATGATTATAATGTAATCAATTTTTTCAATTTTAAAGCAATCTGGTTGAAATATTGTGTAAATCAGACTTCGATCAGACCGCTATATACAACCGCACATGCATAAAGACATATTATCCAGCTGTTCTTTGGAGTTAGGCTTTATATAATTTACATATGTAAGTATGTACATATGTACATAGATATGTATGTATATGTATTTATATATGTACTTATACTTTAGAGCTTCAGTATGCCTCTAACTATGTACATTCTTACATAAATTTGTATATGATTTAAGTCTTCTCCGTTTTCTGATCGGTAATTGAGTTTTTTTGTTTGTTATATAGAGGCCCCACTGTATTTATTGATGTTTTTATGTTAATGCCATGTTTTTTCTTGCTTTGTACTCTATGGGTTGGAAGTGCATACAAATAGACTTGGACTTGGACTTGGCTAAACGGACAGGCAAATTGACATTTGTATGTGTGTGTGCATGTGCGAGTGACAATGTGTGTGTGAAGCATTTTTGCTGCGACTTGGAAGTTTGGGCATTTAATTCAAAGTAAATATTTACATGTGAGTGTGCGTGTGTGTGTACGCCTTGCCTTGCCAGGCAAAGCACAATCGCTGTCGCCTCTGCGTTCGTCGTTTGTTTATGCTTTGTATATACATATGTATACATATATGTATGTATATATGTACATATATACATATACATGCATTCATGTACATACACACATGCATACATATGTATGCAAGCTGTGCATGTGGCGACGTCGGGATACCTACAATGTATATATGTACACTCATACACACAGACACGTTCAAGAGAATCCATATCAGCACACCACACCAACAGCAACAACAATTATGCCCTGCCAAACGTATGAAAGTTCAAGCACACACACAAGCACATGCATGTACAGAGTTGCCATATAAAGGCAAACAAACGTGTGGCGACGGAGACGGCGACGACGGTGAATGCCCACAGGCCAGCCAGCCAGCCAGCCAGTCGGCCCAGGCCTAGTCGGCAGAGTCGAGCCAGACAGTCTGTCGCCAGAAAAATCTACACACAACAACAGCAATACATTCAGCAGCAGCAGCAGCAAGAACAACAACGACGACGACAAGAGCGCAAGCCGAAAAACGAGGGCATGGGCGGCAGTGGTATTGGTGGGCGGGGTCGGCGCGCGGGCGATGGCGTTGGCAATGACGGCGTTGTTCAAGTCGTTTGCGTCGCTGTTGGCGTCGCAGTTCACAGTGCGCAGCGCGCAGCACTGTATCTGCTTGAGAAATCGTTCCAATGCGCAGAGCAAAGCAAAGCGAGGCAAAGCAAAGCGAAGCCAAAGCCAAAGCCAAGCAAAAGCGAACCAGAATTCCATTTAGATTATATGCTTTGTTTTTTTTTTTCGATGTTGGTGTTGGGAGTTATTGTTGTTGTTGTTGGCGCTTTTGGCGAGCGGGCAACGTGTTGTGCGGCAGCTTGGTAGGTGTTACAATACATAATGCACGTCGCATGCACACACACACGCATAAGTACATACAGTGAGCTCCATATGCATATGCAGCGCTGCCAATACCGATGACAACAACGCGCATTGCCAGACCGTTCGGCGCGCACAGCCGTCACATAACGTCATCGCAGCATTGGGGGAGCAGCAGCGGGACAGCGGCGTGCCCAGCGGGGGTGCTTAATGTTTAGGCTGCTTATGCTGCACCACACACACAGTGAGTGCGGGTGTGCGTGTGTTAGCTTCCCGCGCCATGCCCCTTAGATATTCAATGCTCTTACGCCCCTGGCCGCTTAGCTGCTTGTTTTTAGCTTTGACGACGCTGAGACTCGAGTACGAATTTTATCGCTCACGATTTGTGTTGTTTGTTTGTTTGTTTTTGATATCCAACCCTAGCCACGAACACACAAACAACAACTGGCATTCGCACACACTCACACACACATACACACTCACACAAAGATATTGCACGTGGGCCTTTTAAGTGCAGGCGCATCAACAGGAGGGGACAAAGCATGGGGCAGGGTTCTCGCCATCGCCATAAATCGCCTCGCTTTCGACTAGCTAACTAACTAACGTACCAGATGCGTGTTTGTTTGCTCACCCACAAAACATACAACAAGCAACAGCCCTCACCTGCCCCTTCACCATGCTGTTCAACAGTTTGCTATCCCCATAGACAAAAAGTCTCGTGCAAGCTTCCAATCGAATCTCCAAGCATTTGTTTTTTTTCCACAATGCAATTCGATTTCGGTATTGTGCACATAGGATACAGTAGTCCCTGGGTAGTTGAAACTTGTCGTACTTTTCATTTAATTTTAAATGTAAGTTTTTATTTATTAAACTTACATTAATCATACGAAGAATCGGTCGAGAGACTTAGTATTAGATTTCTATACATACAAATTGCTTTAGGGACAAAAAACTCGCCTAAAGCGATTTACTATTTGACTCGGTTTTTAAATTAGTTCTGTTCAAAATCAGTTTGAAAATAAGTTCTATATTGAACTATATAGAACACTAAGATCAATATGTAGAGTGTGGTGGTATAAAATGAGATGGTGGCGTCTTTTATGTAAGCTCCAAAAAAAGTTTAGGGGATCTCATTTTAGATATTCGATAGCTTTTGCTGTTTCAATGATATCGACTTAAAACGTTATCGAAATTAATTTTTTTAGCTTATGTTTTACATCTTTTTAGCTACTGTCACCATAATCAATTTATTAAACAAAAATAATATCAAGGCCACAATTTATTATTTTTTACATTTTTACATTACATTTTACATTTTTAATGTAAACCGTATTTTCAATAAAATAAAAGCATTCAATACGTAAAATTTGACAAAAATCCGTTTAGTAACACAGAAGTTATTAAAGAAAACATTTTGTCAATACGTGTGTACACATTCATTCAAATCAACTACGCAGTAACCGGCGTGCGTGCTTGTGTGTGCATGTGTGTATGTGCGCGCACAGGGTAATATGGACAGATAAAACATGTAAGCTAGGTTGTTTAAAACATCACATCGGACTTGGTTCAGGGGCCTCGTAGTCGGGCACACCCGACTAGAGCGTTCTTACTTGTTTTCATTTACCTTTGTATGTATGTATATATCTATAAAAAGTATTTCAAAATGTTTTTTTTTATTCTGGTACTTCCTTAGAAAATTTTGCGCTTTACTCTTTTGACACTTTGACCTTAGTTTATATATTGTAGCTTGTAATTTGGGGTAATTATATTATTATTTAACGCTGGGAAGCCCAAGTTTCACACAGTGCTCGGTTGCTAATTGGAATTTTGTGAAATAAAAATTGATTGCTTATCTTTTTTCTAACTATTTTTTGTTTTAATAATGTTTGGAAATTTCCACATCTTTCTACCCTACCCAACCTCAATGCAAATGTCGTATATAATTTAATTTCGGCGATTTAAATGCGGTTCACCCTTCCAGGATAGCGTATACGACGAGCCGAGCGAGCGAAGCCAGCGAATTGGCTTTAGATGTGTTGCAGCGAGGTCGGCGAATTCGGAGAATCGCACGGCATTGCGAATCGGGTCGCACTCTCGGGCAGTCACAGTCAACTGTACTAAAGATAGAAGCAAACACGAACACGTTCTTACTTACACACACACACACACACACACACACACACACACACACACACAGGCACAGGCACACGAACGCAGCAGGCGAGAAAACCATACAGGAAACGTGGACGCCAAGAAAACAAAAAAAAAACAACAAAATAAGAGAAAATGTTATGGACGGGCGTGCGGCGCAGAAGCGGGACGGTCGCTGCATAAGTGCATCATGATGTGGTCTGAAACCCAACACTGTTGCCTGCCTGCGAATATTAAAATACCCACTTAAGACCAACAACAACAACAATTGTAAGTAGTACCCTTACACACACATACACACGCGCGCGTTCAGCCAGATCAACTGCAGCCAGGAGGCATCCAGACATTGGCGCCCTCAGCACTTGGTTGGTGCTCTTAAGGCTAAGAATATCTTATAGTTAGCTCTCAGAGCTCAGTCGCGGTTGCTTCTGGCGTTCAAGTAGTTAGGTAGGCAAGAAGGAGGAGATGAGAATAAAAACAAGCAGTTGAACCATAGCTGAGCTAAGTCCAAAAATTATGAAAACACTTCATTTCGTTGCTATATTTTAGCTAAAAAAAATTATTAAAGCCTTAAAACTTTCAACAAGTGTTAAGTAAGGAATTCAAAAGATTCAAACGGCGCGCCCTATTGTCAACAGTGTGTACACACTTACGCAAAAATGCTCAAAGTTAGCGCACTCTATCGATAGCCAAGAGTTCAAACTTATCGATTAGTTTGCCAATTTTCCATACACTGTCCTCGCTATTAGTGTGTGCGTGTGTGTGTGTGAACGCGTTGATTTACTAGAAAATATTTCAATAAACCAAAAAAGATAAAAGAAACCACCAACAAAATGTCAACAAATTAAATTTAGTTGCATTTTGCCTAAGACAGGTGCTAAGCGGGCGAGCGTATGTAACAGGCAGCAACAACAAGCAAACAAATAATCATCAATAACAAAAGCAGGCAGCTGCTGCTGGAAGGCATTAATACAACAACGGCAACCACTTGCACACACACACACACACACACACACAGAAAGAGAGACGAGCCAACGCAGGAAAAACAAATACAAAGGAAGCTTTTCCAGAAATTGGGTCGCGTTCTTTTCTTTTTTGGATATTCGAATTTTTTTGTTGCCATTTGTTATGGAAACTTTAAGCACATGTTTCGGTTAGTTCCCTGCCAAAATTGAAAATAAAATATAACATATGTATATAAGTATTTAATAATAATATCTGGTTTTTTAATTTGCAGCCTGAAACGCAGCTGGGCCCAGTAGAAAAAAACCCCTCCCTTTCAGGACTTCACCAGCAGCAGCAGCGACCGCAATGAGCGTCGTTGGCAAGCAACTGAATCCTGTGCAATCAAACTCTTCCGCCGCTGTCGCCGCCTCGTCAACGGCAGCTGCAGCCGCTGCTGGCAGCAACAGCAGCGAATCAAACAGTGCAAATGCAGCAGCTGCCGTTTCCGCTGGGATTGGCGTTGGTGCTGGCGCTGGCGATGCTAAGCGAAAGGAGGAGTCGAATGTGACGCCTGAGGATGTGCTGCACTTGAATAAAATAACAGAAGATTATCTGTGCTCGGCGAACGCCAATGTATTCGAAATTGACTTTACACGCTTTAAGATACGCGATCTGGAGAGTGGTGCCGTTCTCTTCGAGATAGCCAAACCGCCCAGTGAGCAGTTCCCCGATGGCCTCTCCGTCGAGGACACCATGCTGGCCGCCGCTGAAGATCTATCGCTCGATGACACTGCCGATCCCAATGCCGGGCGCTACGTGCGCTACCAATTCACGCCAGCCTTTCTCAATCTAAAGACAGTTGGCGCCACGTATGCTTAACCGAAATTATTATTGTACAGTACATTTAAGTTATCTATATACATGTAATTTCCTTCTTAGGGTGGAGTTCACTGTGGGCAGCCAGCCTGTTAACAATTTTCGCATGATTGAGCGCCACTTTTTCCGCGATCGCTTGCTAAAGACTTTCGACTTTGAGTTCGGCTATTGCATTCCATATTCGAAGAATACGTGCGAGCACATCTACGAGTTTCCCAATCTTCCACCAGATCTAGGTGAGTAATAACTCCACCCCAAATGCAAATGCAACTGCTGCCAGCTGCTGGTCAAGGTCGCATGCATTATGCACGCATGTACAGTGCGCATTTGGTATGATGCACAAGGTTGCACATACAAAACAGTAAATTGATTCTAACATTCTAGAGTTGACTCGACTAGAGAATACCCTATAGTGCTTGTAGAGCTTGCAAAGTTTCAAGCTCTTCTATATCTATACTTTAAGCCTACAGAACTCAAGAATTTATGATAAAAACTTCAAGGACATCGCGCACTCATTATAGTCAACTTAGCGAATGCACACTGTACACATGTAATTGGGTCACAGATTATTAATTTTGACTTTGTTACGACTTCCAGTTGTCGAAATGATATCCAGTCCCTTCGAGACCCGTTCGGACAGCTTTTACTTTGTGGAGAACCGACTCGTAATGCACAATAAGGCGGACTATGCCTATGATGGTGGGGTTATTGTCTAACTACATGGAGAGCTAAGAATTGATGCAGCAGCTAAACTATAACTAAAACCTACAACAAAAAACTAAACTAATGCTGACTCACCAACACACACACGCACACACACACACACCTCAACACAACACGCACACCAAGCGAAAACCAAAGCAAGGAACAGAAACAAAATGAAAATATTAAAGGAAAAACCATTTTAGCCTTAGCACAATGTTTTACCCACCATTCCTGTTTAATGTATTTATTATGATAAACAAAACAGAACAAAACACACACACACACAGCCAGACTCACTCACGGACAAACACACACACACACGCACGCACGCAAACTGTGTTCATTTATAAGAGAGAAAAATGTAAAACAAAAACCAAAATTTACTTTTAATGAAACTATTTAGTTTTTAAGTGCAATGTGATTTTCTTGCAAACACCCCCTCAAGTAGGAATCTTCTTAACTTATTTGTAGTTATTTATTTGTAATTTAAGCCATACACACACATACACGCACACACACTCTCTTGAAATACATATACACATCAAATCAAGTAGCGTTTTTGTATGCGGAATACAAAATTCGTTTTAAGCTACGTTTATCTAATATCGACTTTACTTTTCAATTCTATTTATTATTTTTGTTTTGTTTCTGTATTTTACTTGTGTACAGATATTTTAAAATGCCGTCTTTACTATATAAATTCAAAATACGGGAACGTGAATTAAATTTACATTTAAAATGTAAGCGTGTTGCTTTATTTCGCTAGGTTTTGAAATACATTCTACGTCTCGCTCTGATTTGTGTGCACACATGATGAAATTTCGTTTAGGAACTTGTTTTGAGTTGAGATTTGTTTATGGCTCGTTCAAGAACTTGGTGACAATCTCGATAAACTTCTGCGGTTTCTCCAGATGCACCAAGTGGCCCGTCTCCAGCCAATGGATACTGGAATTGGGAAAGATTTTCTGCACCTCGGGCCATGAGTCGGGACTTTAAAGAGAAGACAAATGTCATGTAATCATTATACTATGTAATAAAAAGCTCAGCTATTTACTCCATGTAAGGCGAGTGGGTGCCACAGATAAAGGTAGTGGGTCCTGTATACGCTGGCAGACTAGCTATGTTGGCGCCGAAATGCGAAAAGCCTGGCAGACTTTTGAGAAGCACTTCCACATTGCAGGCCCAGTAGTATCTGTAAGAATACGCAGTTAAAGAAGTTTTTCATTTAATATTACATTATTTTAATTATGGAGCTCACTCGCCGGTTTGTGGTCTTTTGCGTAAATTAAGCAAAATGAAGTCAATCGACTCACGATCAACGGTTTGGGCGAGCTTCTCCTTGGCTAGCTGACGGCCTTTGGACAACGGCAGATCCGCGGGCACGTTGATTTCCAGCATGGCTTTGAAAATAGCGCTCATACCTTCCACAGTTTTAGGCATGTACACTGGGGAAATGTCTACAACAATAAGGCGTTCCACCAATTGCGGCTAATTAAGGCAGAGGACATAAGTCAGTAAAGCATTAACGAAAGTGAAGTTTCTCTTTGGACATACATGTGACAAGGCAAAGTGCATGGCAGAGCGCCCGCCCATGCTGTGTCCCATCACGCAAACCTTGCTCATGGATTTGGCCTGCGTGAAAGCAACCAAATCGTTTGTCATGCCAGGCGAACTGTGCGTGTCCGTGTGCGCACTATCGCCATGATTGCGCATGTCCACTGTGTAGACCTGCAATGCAAGTGGATGTTACGAGTTTCAGATAGGTCAAATGATTGAGAGTTTACTTGCTTACGCGACGATTGGTCTGCTGGGCCAGAGCCTTGCTCACGCTACGCCAGTTCTGCTTGGAGCCAAACAAGCCGTGCATTGTGATTACGGGGGATCGGCTGGCATCGGGTGTGGGGCCATCATATTGATCGTGGCTCATGGCAATGGGAGGAATATTGGCATAGTGCCGGCGATGTTGGCATCCGACAGCTGTTGCATTTTTGCTCACCAGCCACTTAAGAGGGACTTGGCCAGCTCGAAGCGTTGGAAGACAACGTAACGTTCCCTTCAACATCCGCATTTCGCTAGGGTTGTGCAACGGTTATAGATTGCGCTAATTAAAGTACTTTCATAGCTTCCAAACTATCGATAGCTTTAGGGATCTTCCTTCGTGTTTGACATATGTATTTATCAAATTTATTTAACAAAAAATAGAAATTGAAATGATACTACCTGATTTATTTGACATAACCCACACAAAACTTTCAATGAAGACAGCAGCATGTGTATAAATTGTTACATGTTTTTATATTATGACATAATTAGATATTGACAATGCTCATCAAAAAAACATGAGGCATTTCACCATGAAAAACTCTTAGCATAGGTAATATATCATTTAAGTAAAAATATATTACAAAGATATCCAAATATGGCTGCTAAATGGGTAAGTTAAATTCATCTTACATCGACAGTTGCCAAAAATATCGATTGCTGCTGACAAATCAGACATGTAATCAGCCGATAGGACCATCGAGCGCAGCTCTAGAAAACGTCGCTCATCCCTAATATTTTCTGCAGTTGCGGCGGCTTCGTTTTTGACAAAAGAATTTTTGCTAAAAAGTCGCACGCCAATTTCATTGAATTTATGAAAATTCAATAAAGAACAGGTAATAGCTTCAATTAGGCGCCGGCAATATTGCAAAGCCAGCTGCAGACTTTAAACGGCGACAGCAAACCTAAGTCGAAACCCGTGGGCCACGCAGGGAAAGCAAAGAGAGAAATTGACGAAATCGACGGCACACACACAGACACATACGCACACTAATATTGAGGCCCACTCCCGCATACAACTTTACACGAAGCCGGAGCCGGAGCCGGAGCCTGCTGATATAGACCTTTTTTGGCCGCAGCAAGCCGAAAAGCAAGCGAGAGAGAAGGGGGAGGAGGAGTGGCGCCTGCAGCTGCGGCAACTACGTTTAGGTGAGCAACAACTACAAATTGTGCACATTTGCAATTCAACCAACAATTGATATATATATATATTTTCAAGTATTCTATTTTTCCCCTCCAACACTACGTAAGTGCAAAAAAGACAAAAAATAAAAAATTAAAGTGGTTTACACACATCAAAAATACAAAAAAAAATAATTGCATCGAAAGACAAAATGTATAAAGCTTCGAAAATCGTATAAGACTCTTGTGACTTCTGTGAAAAAGTTGTGCTTGAAAGTCGGAAAGCTCTCACACGTCTCTCTCCTGTCAATCGCTGAGAGAAAAAGTAGCAATGCGATTTAGTTCAGTATCAATTGTTGAAATGTTTTAAACAACAATTTTGTTTCGGTCGCGAAAAGTGCGAGAATAAATAATGTACAAAAAATACCGCAGTACAAATAAATACCAACAACACTAAAAGACGTCAAATGTCGATGTCATATACCAAGTAATCCATGTGTGTGTGTGTATGTGTGTGTATACATATATATATTAAATAAATATATATCTCTATACATATGCATATATGTATATTTATTTTTATGTGTATGTGTGTGTGTGCTTGTTTCTGCATTTATTCGTAGCCCTGAGAGACACGAGCAAACGTAGCTTTTGTATTATTCAGTAATTGTTATTTATGATATTTTGCTCACTTGTCTTTCGTTCGCGTAAAGTCGATATATACGAGTTTAAAGTAAACAATCACAACACACACATAAAAACTATTCCAAAAAAAAACTATTCTAAAAAAAACTATATAAAAATTAAAAGTACAATAATGAAGGTAAGAATTTAACAAAGTGAACAGAAAATTTAACGTTCAAAACTTTTCTTTCCCCCTACAAAAAAAAAAAAATAAAATATTAAAGTTTTTAAACAAAACAAAAGCAGCACATATATTTGTATGTGTTAAAGCAGCAGAAAAAAATTAATAGTTTATGTAAAACATATACCGTTAATTCATGAACTACCTGAACTTGACCTTGCGCATTGGTTTACCCTTTGTTACATCTTTCATTATATACCTCATTTGTAAAGCTATGGAGAGACTTTCTTCAGGTTCATGTGTTAGGTTCTTGAACTATCATCATTAGTTTTCCTCTAGATAACCAAGTCAATTCCATTTACCTGTTCCTATCTATTTCTTTTTTTAATTAGCTTCCTAGTTTATTTAACATTTGCAGTTGATATCGTATCACATAATATCACAGGGAACATTCAATGAAGATTTATAAATTAGTTTAAAGCGGAGAATTGGTGTTAACTTATGTGGTTGGCTTTTTAGTTATGGAAATCCTATAATAATTGTGTGAAAATAAATTTAATTTATTTATAAAATTTTTTAAAAATAATTTCAAGAAATTTCTTTAATCTTTTAGAGATGTTTGGGAAATATTTTTGTATCCTTTCGGAATTTCGATTAGTTTATAAATAGTTTAATTTATTACCTCCTGTAGTAGCTTTTTTCAAAATTCCGTTTTCTCTTTCCCCTGTTTCCACTGATCTCGATTTTTCATTGCTTCCCACTATTAATTTTCTTTCTGTACCTCTTTTTCTCTCTATCTCTGTCTCTGTCAATCTTCCCGTCGTTCATTTCCCGTGAAGGATCAACGTTGCACAACTATTTACATGAGGCATAAACAAACAAAAAAGAAAAGGAAAACCCGCAACTTCGGTCGCCGAAGTTCAATCCCATTTTTTTTTATAGGATTCGTTAAAATAATTAAAAAGAAAATATGTTTTATACATTACATGTGCTTGATTTGGTTCGCTCGATCTAATCTTTGTTATCCTTCGTAGAATATCAAGGCGAACACAAGTGAGGACCAAAACGCGGGGCTGTTTAAGACATGGGCGTCACCATGGAGTCGGGAGACACAGGCGGCAGCTCCAGGTCGTCGTCTGAGTCGCCTTCAAACTCGCGACCATCTTCGCCCACAAAGGTAACAGCCGACGATGAAGAATCCACGATGAAATCAAGTCCTGACGGTGGCCCTGAGGCCAGTGGCGATAACAATGCCGGGGTCGCTGGAGATGCGGACGGTAATGATAAGAGCGGTGCCAAGGAAGCGGTGCGCGCACGGTCCACCAGCTCCTCATCCAGCTCAAGCAGCAGATCCAGCGGTCGCAATAAAAGAAAGAAGAAAAGTTCCGGCAGCAGCAGTAGTAGCAGTAGCAGCAGTAGCAGCAGCAGTAGCAGCAGCTCCAGCAGCAGCAGTTCCAGCTCTGACGAAGACGACGATAAAGCAAAAACATCATCACCAGCAGATGTTGCTGTCGAAGCCGATGGCGATGTTGATGATGATGGCGATGCCGTTCCCGTTGCCATTGTAAATGTTAATACAGATGGCGAAGCAGATGCTACCAGCGCAGTTTCCATTTCACCAAACAAATCACATCCAGCCACATCGGAGCGCAGTCGCAGTAATAGTCCAGAGAGATTATACAATCAGGTGGCCGTGGATCTAAACATTAGCCACGAGGATCTCAGCGATGTGAGCGACATCGATATGGAGAAGCAGGCAACGTTCAAGGACGCCACAAACATCGATGACGATGATGAGGGCGCCATATCAAATGATTCGCTGCCAGTTATGCAAGAATCCCAAACACTCAATGGCAAGGATCGCCGCAGCAAAGATAACAAGTCACTCAGCCAGCACTCAACTGATAATAAAATGGTAACTGTCAAGTCAATCGTGAGTGAACATAATTGATAAGCATTGAATCGATATTGGAAAGGTTAGGAATTCAAATAAACAAAACTTAATCGAAGTGTTTAGCAAAATAGTAATATCGAATGAACTTAGTTGCTGTCAGTACTCTAATGTCGAATCAATCTCAATTGAATATCAATACTCATTTACTTTTCCGAAATGCGTTTAATTGCAATGAAATCTTCTTTTTTGAACACAGGAGCCGAAGAGCGCTAATGGCTTGGATGATCTGGTTAAGGCACATGATGATGATGCACTCGACTTTGAGGCAGAGGAGGGCGAATGCCCGGAGCATAAGGAGGCGGAGGCAGAGACCAAGGCGGCAGCCACTGCAAATGGCAACGATTCAAATAAGAAAGAAAAATCTTTGCCGTCTCAAGCTAATGATGATGGCAAGGTAGTGAAGCTGGATGGCGATGGCGAGGTAGGCGAGGATGGGGAGGAGAACGAGGCAGCCGACTCTGACAATGCCAAAAAGAAGAAAAAGGATGAGGAGCTAGAAGAGGGCGAGGTATCCGATGAGGATGAGAAACGGCCCGAGGAGACAGAACCGAAGCCCGTCTGTCGCTTTTACACGCGCGGCCAATGCACCTGGGGCATGAGCTGTCGCTTCCTGCATCCGGGTGTCACCGACAAGGGCAATTATACAATGTTCGAAAGCCTTGTGCGCTCCGTGCCTATGCAAAGCGGCAGCGGAGCGGGCAACTCCTCGCGAGGGGCCAGCGGCAGTGCCTACAACAGCCACATGGCTGGCGTCACGCCCGCTGGTGACTATCATGACTATCGCAACGAACGTCCTGCAGCTTTGCATCATCGCAGCGCCGCCGGACTGCACCATGGCAGTCTGTATGCGGCGAGTGGCGCTGGTACCAGCGGGCATCATGATGCGCGCAGTGGACTGATAATACCGGAGGTGCCGGTGGTGGTGGAGAATGCATGGGAGCGCGGCTTGCGCACTGCCAAAGAGATGATGCGCAAGGCAAATAAACGCAAGGAGCAGGACATGGACTTTGAGGACAAGAAAATGAATCTAACGCTCTCACCCGATGAGCTGGAGAAGGATCCGTATTACATCAAAGAGCGCGGGAGTTCGCCCAGCGTTGTACGTGAATTACCGCCAAATAATCCGATCAGTCATGGCAATCCGCGCGCTCTCCTGCCCTCGGTGTACTCAATGTATGGCCAGCCACCGGATAGATATCGTTCCCCCTATTTGCCACTCATTCCGTACGAGGATGTTGATGTGTACGGCCGCATGGCACGCTATCGGGAATTGCCGCCACATCGTATGCCACAGTACGAGGATGATCGTCGATTGCGGCCCGCGCGCGAAGTAATTGTGCAGCGTGTGGAGGCGGTCGGGCGTGGCGATGAGTGGAGCGATCCGTGGATGCGTTCGAAATCGATTGGACGCGGTCCGTCGTACGAGCGCGATGATAGACGACGTCGTGATCGTCGCAGCTATAGCAGCAATACATCATATTCCAGCTCCAATAGCTCACAGAGCGATTCAAGCTCCGATTCGTCACGTTCAAGCAGCGCCTCGGATCACAAGCGCCGTTACGCGCACAAGTTAATGACCGCCTCCGCATCGCGTCGCCATGCGGCTGGTCGTGCACGCTCGCCCAGTCAAATACCGCGACGGCCCAGACGCACGTCAAGTGAGTGCACACCACTATACATCTTAGCCAGATAGAATAAAATTGATCACCGTTAACGTTTGTCTTCTCCTTACAGAGGGCAGCGCCTCATCTGCGTACAAGCGCAGCGCGCTGGAAAAGCGCACCGGCGGCGCTCACAGTCCCGCCTCCAAGCGGAAGAAAGTGTCGCCGACGCCCAAAAAATTTGACAAACTTCGTCGTCGTCGCACCTCCAGCTCATCTGATTCAGGTAGCTTCAGCATGCAGGTATTCACCGAAGGGACATCATTGGTAACTAAGATCTTGTACTTTCAGATTCCTCAGACACTTCGTATTCGGACTCGGATTCTGGCAGCTCCTCGTCGGACAGCTCGTCAGGCTCCCGCGAGATGCCAGCAAAGCGTATGCGTGCAACAGACAAGGCGCTCAACGAGCGCAAACTAATCAAAAAACGTAAGTGGTTCAAGTGTTGCCACATATAATCGGCAACTGATCATCATTATTCCCCTCTTTTGTTTTACAGCCACTGAACAATCGACCAAGAAGCGTTCACCCATTTCCATTGAGATTAAGAAACCATCAAATATGGTGGGCGTGTCGGCGCTAGTGTCGCCCACTAATTCGCCCGGCTCCGACAAGGAGAAGGACAATGGCAAACAAAAAGAGAAGGAGAAAGATAAAGACAAGGAGAAGGACAAGGACAAGGAGAAGGACAAGGACAAGGACAAGGACAAGGATGGCAAGAAATCAAGACGCGAAGAGCTACTCAAACAGTTGCGCGCTGTCGAGGATGCCATTGCCAAGAAACGCTCCAAATTGACCTGATCACAGAAGACCACACCCCACCCAGCCCCTCTAACCCCTCTCAACGCACCAATAGCCGCAGCAACCGCACCTACATGTCAACCACAAGCTTACAGTATACAATATACAGGGTATTTTGTGCCCGCCTTTCTCTATGCCTGCTACCTGCTACCAGCGTATATTTGTGGATCGGGCGGGTATAACTGCTGCGGCAGTGCAACTGTAATTGAATTAGCATCAGTCAGCTGCATTAGCATTCAGTATACATTAACTTGCATCCGTATATAAATACTTTTGTGGTTTTACCTAACATTCGCATCGCTTGTGTCGATATTGTGTCGATTGTCAGTTCAAAACAAACAATTCAATGCATTTAGTTTTAATAACCCCTTCATCATTTACAAACGCACACACACGCACCCACTGAGGCAGACACACCCAAACTCATTTAATATTTTTTTTTCGATGCCCGCCAATAATACTTCATTGGTTATGATAGCTATACCATTGTATAAATAAACGGCGCCCTTCATTGGATCAATTATATATTGTCTTTTATTTTTGATTTCTTTTTTTTTAGCACATTGTGCTTAGTATGCAATATGTACATATGTATGTATATATATAATCTGCAAGATCATTGAATAATTATTTAAAATATATAACATACTGTTATTTAGATTAACAGATTAAGTTTTTTCATTGGGCTAGCCATTGCATCCGAATTTGCAAGTGTCATTTTAGTATTATTGAGTTTCAGCACTGTAGCATGTATACATGTAGAATAGACATGATTGTGGTGCTCTTTAGTTTCACAGAAGCAGGTTCATTGCCGGGACACCTATACCAATTGTGAACTGCTACAGTGTCCGATTTTATGTTGGACATTTGTAATATGGAATCAGTTGATGCACTTTGAACTACTCATTACCATTATTTTTTGTATTTCAACACTTTTGATTATGGAATGTGTCATAATTTTTATTGAAATCAATTTAACATATATTGTATTTAGCTAAACTATAAGCCTTATATACTGCAGCCATCTGTCGGGCAGATTAATTAGACTTCCAGCGCCATCTAGTGCTTGTGATAAACACAGCTCATATTCAAAGAAATGTCGCATATGAAAGGCAGATGTAAACTGTAATTAATTGCACTTAAGCCGTTCGATCGCATAAAAATTGTTTTTTTTTATGAAAAGAAATTTTTCGTCGATTTTATTCTGCATATTATTCGCATCGTTTTCAACAATTTGCTGTAGTTCCAAAGGATATTTTGCTTTTACCAATTTTCTGCGGCATCTGTAAGAAATTGCATATAGCCTTTTTTGCGCAAATATCTGTCTGTATGTGTGTGGGTGTGCGTGCATGTAATGCGTTGTAATTTCACGGCAAAGTGTGTGTGTGTTTAAATAAACCTATTTAGATGACGAATCACAGAAATTTGGCCTCATCAATGTGCGTTCGCGAATCACAACTCTTCTTTAGGGTCCATCCCTTAACATATATTATACAGCCCAACCTCAGCCCCAACCTCCACTCAAAATCTAACCTCAACCCCAGTGAACCCAGAACGTCGACGATGTCGACACGTTCCAAGCGTAACCGACTCTGACTTTGACTTTGACTATATTACATTACAAGATTTTTTTGTTGCTTTCGAATACCCTTACTACGTGGAATTATGATTGCATTACAAATGATGTGCTAAAGACATTTGTATACTTAAAGAAAAGATACTGTAGATCTAGCTGTCTACCTGTAAATCTAATATTATATTTATTTATCGATTACATATCAAGATATGGTAAAATAATTATTCATATTGCTTAAAAATATTACACATCTGAGCATAAAATATTGTCTAAAATATGTACATATATGGAGTATCACCAAAGGTATCTGCTCTTCGACATGGCCGCATATAATTCTCCATGCTTGTCTGTGCACACATCTACAAATATATATACATATGTATATTCGTGTGTGTGTGTGTCTGTGCGAGTGTGTCAAAAATTTTGAAATTTCTTGTTCTTTTCTCGTCATCGCCATTTTTTGCAATCACAGCCGCAAAGCTGTCAGAACACATAGTCATCATCAGGCAGCTAGCTGGCGACCACTACCCAACCACCCACCTGGCCACACTTCGTGTGTGTGTATCCGTATGAATTGTAGCATGTATGCGTGCATATGTGTGTTACATGTGTCCATAATCGTTGCCCCTCTGCTCGAGCCTAGCCGTGGAAATAGTGTAATAAAAGACAGCTGAACTGTGCCGCACCCCCAACCACCAATCTCCAACCTCCTCCCCCAAATTGCCCGTTGAGCAGGCAACCCCCCAATAGCAGTCTTTCAGCTGGATTAGCGAATTCCGTTCCCATTTTTTACGCACTTTCAGCCATGCGGGCAAAAAAAAACGTGGTGGACACCTTGGCGTAGACCAAAGAGCGAAAGACGAAGCAGGGTGGGAGGGTTAAGGGGCGGTGCTGTTTGGTGGGCCCAACATGTGCGACAGCAAAAACAATCACGAACAGATTTATCGCATTCATATTCAGCTTGATGTGATATGTGACCCAAAATGTGGGCGTGCCTGGTGGGCTGTTGCGGTCGAGTTACTCCGGCTGGCACTTCCGGGTGCAAAAAAATGTATATATATGTGTATATACTATATGTTTCGAAGAATTGTGTGCGTATGTGTGTCAAGACCGCAAAATGGGATTACATTACTCAAAGAAATTTATTTTGACAGAACTAATATTTTTTCACAGATCAGGCTGCTACTGCTGCTGATGTGTGCTGCCCTTGCCCCGTTCTAGTTCCAGCTCCTGCTCCTGTTTTCACTCCCACTCCTTCTGCCCGCTTGGGTTGGAGATTGCGGCTTTGCTATGGACGGAATTTTTTTTTTGCGAGAAAATCGTTGTTGGAGAAGACTTTGACTAACTATGCTGCCTTAAGCCTCAGCGAGCGGTTAAATTGGCTGGCAACCATATAGGGCTTGCTGTTCAAAATAGAGTCGAGAACTGAGCTAACTAGATATATGTATGTTTGCTTAGATATCAATTAAATATTTTTAGTTCTTTTAAGAGCTGCCCTTTAAAGAAATGCCGAAACAATTTAAATAAACATCTGTCATACGCTACAGATCCGTTAATAATAACTTTTTTCATATATCAGTTACCTTGTGAACGGTATTTAACAAATGATTAAATGTTAATTCTTAACAGAGCTCGTTCTATGTGTGTAGCGAGGTCTCAGCAAGTGGCCTATGTCGTTTCTTTTTCAGAGCCAATTAGACATCTGATCAAAAAAGATTGGGTTCAAGTCCCAGATATGCATGGTGCGCTCTTGTCCAAAGGAGATTCTTGAAATAGTTATGTTGATAGTTCCCAACGATTTCTTGTACCTATAATATAATAAATTTGTATGTGTGTATAATAATTAGCACAATGAAAATAAAAAATAAAAATTGTATTAAGCACTTCTCATAGCCAACAGCTTTTCAAGGATAGCTGAAAATGCAAATTTTTGAATGACTTTCTCTACATTTAAGAAGGAACTTACTCCCTGCTATTATTTAAAGAAGTTTTAAACTTCTATAACGAACAGCTTTTGTATGCTAAGTCAAGTGCTTAAGCATAGCAATGAGTTTTGATAGCTGGCGGCTATAAATGAAGCCTTGACCAAAGCTATCAGTTATGCTTAAACTGCGTTATCCTTTGGCCTGTGTGAGTGTGTGCGGCAGATCGAAATGGCAACCAATTTCCGCGTCTTGACTTGATAAACGCGAATGCAAAAGGGGTCTGTGCCGGCTGCAGGGATTTGTGGAATCGAGCAGCAAGGCTGTGTTGCCGGCACGTGGGGGATTGAGTCTAGCATTAGCAATATATATATATATATATATATATATATATATATATATATATGTTTATATATGAATATATATATATATTGTATGTATATACATGTGTGTGTGTACGCTTGGATTCTTGTGCGTTGTCCATGGCTTCGCATAGTCAAGGAAACGATTTTATCAGCCCCCTTTTTTATTATTTGCACTGCGACTGCGTATGGTCGCGTATGTATGGGTAGGTAGGCGTAGTGGGTGCGTGTGTGTGTCCTCGTGCCCGGCACAACTTTTCTTTGATGCAATATGTACAAACGACCCGACCAGCAACAGCAAAAGCACCAAAGCTAAAGGATGTCGTCTGTACGCGGCTCGACATTCACGTACGAACTTTTACCATAACAACAACTGTGGCCATTACGACGTTGCCAGAGAGCATGTGAAACACACACACACACACACATACGCAAATACACACACACAAACACAGGCACACACACAAAAACTGGCTGCTGGCCCTTTTGGTCCTTTCGCTACCTTGCTAGTCCAATTCGCAGTCCAAAACGCAGCCCACAACTTTAGTCCAAGCGCCGCATCGTCAGCCTTACCCATCGCACCGCCCCACCACCAACAGAAGCACCACCTCCACTTCCACCACCAGCGACAACACCGCCATTTGCCATCAAAAGGCTTTCAATGGCAGACGCAGAGCTTGCTGCTAGCTCGGTCCAAATGTCGAATGGTCCTGTGTGGCATGTGGCGTGTGGCATGTAGCATGTCCTTGCCTGGACCCGTGGCCCTGGTCCCGTGTCCGTTGCCAGGACGGACAGGACAGCGATGGCGTTTGCTCGTATTTGCCTTTGCCTCGCTTTGGTTTTGCCTTTTTGCATTGAGACCACCTTTGCCCCCTCCTCCTTCACCGCCCTGTGGGCGTTTGGCTTGTACATGGGGTTGATTTTTCGCCATTATTGTAACAATTTTGATCAATGGCTTTATTTGGACCGCTGTCCGCCAAACGAAGCGAGCCCAATATCAAGCGAATCCCAACAGAAGCCTCTGCTGCGAGCGACCTCTCATATTCATTCGCATGTTTTGGCCTGCAATTTTTTTTTTTTGCTTTCCTCTTTTTAGATATACATATATATTTTTTATTTTGGGTATCGTTGTTGGTCCTTTATTTTTTAGCCGATACCCTGGCAAGCTGGTCAATGCAGCTTGATAGACTGTTAAGGTCAAGCAAATTATACTGGCTAAAATTGGATTATAATGTAAATAATCTGATGCATTCGTGAGATATTTTATAATTTGTTGTTACTTATAAATTTTCATTATCTTTAAAAATTCTTTTTAAATTTTTAATTTCTTAAATGCTTTATCTATTTCAACTTTAACGCTGTTGTTTTCGTCATTTTCATATTGCAGGCAAAAATATATAGTTTATATATCTATGCCCATTGTTAACATGGCAAATCGAATAAAGCTGTATATCCTACAGTTTTAGAGCTAGAGCATCCAAATTGGTGGGCTACTGTTGGACAGGTGTGTTTAAGGTACATAAAAAAGTTATATATTCACGCCTGCTCGGGGTGTGGCAAATCGGGATTTTCGATATTGCGATTTGTATAGATCCCACAATATTTTGGGAGCTATAAGAGCTAGACTCTTGAAATTATAAATATTTTTGCGCATATATTGCTCTGAATCAAAAAGATATAATATATATATAGTCACACCTATTGAGAGTGTGAAAAATAGGATAAATCTGTATCTTCTACAGTTTTGGAGCTAGAATAGTCATATTTTGTATGTATTCATCTGTTCATCCGTTCATATGTTAAAAATATTACATACAAGTTATATATCACCGCTCGAAAGATCGAGCAAAAATGTGTGTTGGCTATGCCTATAGGGACTTGGAATATATACTCATGTATCCCACATCTGGACAAAAAGATATAGTATATATAGCTACGGCCATTGGGAGCGTAGCAAATCCTGTAAATCTGTATCTTCTACAGTTTTAGAGCTAGGGCCCCATATTTGTCATATAAGTTACTGTTACCCTTCGTCATTGACATACGCCTTCTGGAGGCCTGGCAATGCGGAGAAACCTATATCTTCTACAGCTGTAACTGGGGGTAACCAAATTTTGCAGTTAAGTTGCAGTTGATCTCCCTCTACTGATAATACTTGATTAAATTATGCCGCATTCTCCGTGAAAGAGTATATATATATGCAGTCGGTAGCGCTCGACTGCAACGTTCTTACTTGTTTTAGTGGACTTATAACTCTTATAGACGCAATTAGGCAACCCAATTGAACTTGGTTATGATAAGAATGAATCTCCTCGAGCTGATATGTGTTATTTAAAGATTAGACTTAAAAGCGATTATATTAATTAACTGTTTATTTCTAGACAAATTTCAATTTGAAAAGTTTCAACTATCGAGTGATAACTGTAAGTATAAGAAAACCCTTTTCTATTGATGTCCTTTTAAATTTAGATGGCATAAATAAGCTTTCTTTTTGTTATTTGTTTCACAATGTTATTTTACACTTTATATATAAACTTATTAGCAGGTCGAAATTTATTACATAGCTGTTAATAATTGCTTTAATATTTATTTTTAGTAGTAATGCGTTATACTATCTCTATTTAATGCTAAATACCAAAACTTAGCGCATCTCTTGGCAGCACATACCCTACTTTCAATATCTTATTTGTTTTCTTACTCCGTTTTCTTTTTCTTTTTTTGCATGCTTATTTTATTATTTATTTTTGCCGCGTTTGCTGCTTTTTTTCCGACGCGTGACTGTTACTATTTGTGCTTTGGCCTTATGACCACACACACACAAACACACAGACATACACACACACACACACATAGAGCACCCGCACATATGCGCGACCACAGGCCATGACAACATTTCGGGCTAATCGAAGTTAACCCTTGGCTGGCTTTGCCAATTTTTTATGCATGGCTCCCATTTGCCATTCAATTCGATTCGATTCCTTTCTCAATTTCTGTTGTTGTTGCTGTTGGTGTTGTCCATTAAATTTACGACATAAAACGCAGTCGGGCAAACAAACAAACAAACAAACAAATCGACGCATAGACAAACAAACAAGCAAACAAACATTTTTATAAAGTCGCCGGCGAGGATGACGCCAATGAGGCAGGCGCCCCAAAGATTGGATGAACTTCCTAGGGGGACGGAAGTGGGCCGAAGGTGGGGGAAATGGAGAGGGAGTAGTAGTTACCTCCCTTAGTTGGTGGGACACACATGTTTGCGGACATTTATGCAAAGTTCTCAATGTGCAAAATGCGCAGCATGAAATGTGAATTTACAATTGGAATTGTGAAGAGTTTCAGCTGGAATAAGAGTTTGAGTTTACTTGTATTTTGGACCATCTGAATATGGGTATATCTGTCCAGTACATAATATTCGTGAGGATTAATTTTAGCCTAAATGTTGGTAAAGTGTTTCTGTTTGTGAGCATTATTACAATAACTATTGAATCTCTTTATTATCTCATAAAATAACAGAGATAAATCAATCAAAAATACAAATTAATTGTTTTGAAATATGATAAAACGTAAATACTAATTTGACAATTAGATTAAGAGGAATCAAATGGAGTGCATTATTGTTTTCCTTTTCGTTTGATCGCATGTAAATTTATTATTACAGCCAGTGAATGGTTGTGAGATTCAATTTTGTATTCTGCTTTGAATGTTGTTCTTAAACTTTATACTGGCAGCAAAACGTATGCCAATATACGTTTAGTTTTTGTATTAACGTTACTTAAATGTCGAACATTAGTTGTTGTTAACAGTTCCAAAAATCATTTTGTATCTGGTCACTCGTCTCACATTCAGGTCTTAGCCAGTTATGCAACCAGCATGATCGGTAGTCCGAGCCAAGTGGGAGCCGGATACATACGAGAGCAGATGTTCTGCATTTAGCTACAACCAGCATAATGCGCTGGGTACACAGACATATGTGTACATATAATATTACCAAAACTGAAGAAGATGGTGCAAATTAAGTGAATTCAAATGCCAAACTGTGGTCGGCAAGTGGAGTGAGAGCGAGAGAGAGAGAGAGTGAGAGAGAGAGAGAGAGATAGAGAGGGAGTGAGAGAGAGAGAGAGAGAGAGAGGGGACTAACGCTCAATGGAGTTTGCATATTGGATAGGGAAAACACGCAGATGTACTTAAAAGCAACTTTTTTACGCACAGACACACACACACACACACTAGCAGTGGATAGGCCTCGACGAGTCCTGTTTTATTTTCAAATTATGTGAAAAATTTGTGAGCGTTCGCTCGATCTCATATGACGAAGCGGGACATGCAAACTACAAAGGAGCTACAACAACGCTTGCGCTCTCTTTGGGTGTGTGCGTGTGTGTGCCGCCAGATTGCCGGAAGGTAGGCAAAAAAAGTGCACACAAAATCAACGCCGTGCCTGTTGTATCTCTCCTGGCCCGTGTCCTGTGTCCTGTGCGTACGCCTGCTGCTGCTTCTTTCCACTATTTAATTTTTTCCTCTGCTTTTTTTTTGCATATCACATGCCAGCACGACATTGGCAAAAAGGGGTAGCTGCGGCACGGCGAGGGGGTTGAATCATCATTTGAATAATTCGACATTTGCGGCCTGCTCGCCTGCCGTCCGTCCAACTGTCCACCCGGCTGTCTGCTTGCCAGGATGCGTTGTCGTCATACCTTTTCCACCTTTCCAACTCTGTTATTTACTTTTTTCTTTTTTTGAGCGCAGCTTTCCACGCGCCACAGCCGCGCATCGAATGACGAAAATTTTGTAATAAATAAATAATCCTTTTTCGTATGGAAAAACTATGCCACACACACATACACATGTGTGTGCTGTTGAGCGGTAAAATTTGCTCTCAATTTGAAATTTTGCTGTGTGGAGGAAACGAGGCCATGCAAATGCAAATACCCGCATGTGAGTATGTGTGAGTGCGTATGAGTGGATGTGTGTGAGCGGATATGTATGTGTGTGTGTGTGTGTGTGTGCGTGTGTGTCCGTGGGTAAGCTGTAGTGGATTTTACAACATCAAAGCAACACCTGGTCAACATTATACATCCAGAATCGAAACGAAATCGCAATTGATTGGATTCATCTACTCGAAACAACTTTAAACGATGCGAAATTTGAATATTCACTGAGGAAGGATATGCGGCTCGAGAGAAATGCGATTCTTTGGCTGCCAAAGCTGCTTTGGTAAGACAGATGAGTAAGTGAGAGAAAAAGAGAATGAGTAGTCAGCAAGTGGAAAAGCTGCAATATATGTATGTGTATGACAGTTGTCAAAATGCTGAGCTTGACAGAGTCTTGGATATTAGATTATAATGAAAAAAAAAATAAAAATTGGTCTTTAAAGCTCTTCAGCAGCTCTTCAACGACATTTGCTTGCGAGTTCTTGAATAAAGGATCACGATTCTTGCGGGTATTATTAGTCAACAATTTTGCAACCGATTTCCGTCTGTGGGCAATCTAAATATATTTGAGCTGCTTTGATCATTATATCTCAATTTTAGAAAATAATGTCGGTAGAAAACACAAATTTGTTATAAAGAAGAGAAGTAATTGATGCGTATTTACTCTAGTGTTGGAAACTTCACTGAATTGGAAAACTTAAGAATATTCTTGCTCTTCAGGTTTCGACTCTAGATCAGATTACTATAGCTGGTAAAGGTGTTGTAACTCAGAAATAGATTTATTATAATTTTCAGCATATATGTCTCGCTATACGTCAAACAGAACAATGAGAAAAAATTCTTTATTGCCCGTCCTCTTTATATTATGAATGAGTTTATATTATTCATCTTCACTTTTTTTTTAAAGAAAAACTTTTATATTTGTTTTTTTCTTGTCGGCTTAATAATCTTAATATCTAAATTTAACTAATGCAATACAAACGTTATTATCCTATCGGTCAGAAGACAATAGACTTTTGAATATATCATTCCCCTTGCATAGAGCTGTCACAGACATAATTACAAGTTTTCTTATAGAAATTATTTTGGTAAGTCATCAGTAATCCGAAATGAATGTCTTCTTAATGGCTATATAATGAAATATTTTAAAACTTTTAATTTCGAGCGCAGAAAGTTACTTTATATGGATCAGACAATCGCTACTATAGCGATTGGCTAACTTTGCCTATGCCGAAGTTTGGTAATACCCTTGCAATTGTAAAGGTTAGATATAGTTTTCTCTGATTTGCAGAGATCAAAGTTTACATATTTGCTAATTTTTGAGTGTAAAATTGTAGAACAGCTTTTACCGATTTGCCATGCCCCAATGGACATAGATATCTATATATACACTATTTTTTTTTGTATGTGGGTGGCGTTCACAAGTCACGGGTCCAAATGTCAAGTTTTAGACTCTAATAGTACCAAACTTTCGTCTTCTAAAACATATCCTAAAACCGTCCGATTCGGATGATTCCGAGATTTATAATACCTTCAGAAGACGAAAGCCTGAAAGACGCTTATGTGCAAAATTTCAGCTCTGTAGCTTTAATACTCTATTAGGAGATTGCGTTGATGCAGACAGGCGGAGAGTATATAAGTACAAGGCAAGTATATAAATACTTTATATGGTAGGAGACGCTTCCTTCTGCGCGTTGCAAACTTCTAACAAAAATGAATACACCCATATTGCAAGGGTATAAAAATAATCATTTTCTATATCTAAATGAAATATGAAGTTGTTTTTAACATATATCAGATTTTGAAAGTGTTGCACCTAATTTTCACTCAGTGTGTTGAGCATTTGCAGTGACATAGCTATCATTCAATTGAATTTCAAAACAATTTTCTATTTTCAATTTCAATAGCTGCTGTTTGATTTGATTTGGCTGCAACCCCTGCAACCCTTTCGCTGCACTTTGTAGATGGAAAATAAATTTGCCTGTCGGACATTTTGTTAACTGCAGCAGCCGCAGATTCTAACCCTTAAGCCCCTTAACCCTTCTCATTTTTTTATGTTTGCAGATTGCAGATTTTACTCTTTTCTCATATTTTTTTTGTTTAAGCGAATGCACAAATCTGTAAAAAATGGAAAATCGCAAATGCCAGGCTGATGTGATTCAGCGACTCAATCCATTAACCACTTGACTAATTGCCCCGCTGCCAAATACTGAGACCTTTTCACCCAAAAAAAAAAAATATAAAAATGAGATAAAACTCTTTTGGGCTGATAGTTCAACAATGGTAGTTGAGAGAGTTCATCTGGATAATTGTCAAACAGGAATATTTGGCGCTTTATCGCATTACACGGCTAGTCCTATTTTCCTGTCTCCCTCTCTCTCTCTCTCCCTTTCTCTTTCTCTCTCACACAATCTCTCTCACTCTCTTTCACTGTCTCTCGCTCTTTTGGGGTAGGCGCCGTAATTGTCCAAGCAGCATCCTTTTTTTGCCCTAAATCGACGGCTTCACACCTTTCGAAAAAAAACAAGCGAAAACACCGCAAAAGTTTTGCCAGCATCCGCAACAGCGAGCAACAACAACTGGAACAACAGGAACAACAACAAACAGCCTCATTTTCACACGCACTTTGAACCTTGGCTGACATTCGTTCAGCATCAGTTTGCAGGTCCAGTTGCAGCATCCCCTAACCCTAGGGCGAGCACGATCTAATGTACACAGTCTGTCTGCCTATCCTTCTGCTTCTCTCTCTCTCTCTCTGTCTCTTGTATTTTTTTGGGTTAAAAAAGTTGGTTTTTGACAGCAAAGTGCAAACATGATGCCATATAATACCATATAATATCATCTAATATAATGCACATAATTGCGTTGAGCCGGCAGCATCACTCAATTGCCTCATTGCCGGCACAAAGTCAAGGACCCTTCAAATGATCTGAACAAAAAAAATAAAAAAGGAATCCCTTTTTCCTCTGCTGCTTTTGCTAATGTTGTTGTTGTTGTTTTTTTTGTTTTCAATTATTATTTGTCCTATTTTCCACGTTTTTTTGTCCTTTTTTTTTGGTGTTTTGTTGCCTATAAATTGCCGCTAAATGGCTGAGAGAGAGGAAGAGGAAGGGGCACACCCTGTCATTGGTTTGTTTAGGGTTTGATGTGTCAATATTTGACAGATCAAATTGATATTTATACTTTATTGCCATAATGTCTCTTTGTATGCATGTGTGTGTATCCGGGTCTAATCAAAGTTGACTAATTGCATGATTAATGAAAATTTGATGTGTGTGTAGGGGTCGATCAGAGGTCAGCGAGACAGGGAGCGACCGAAAAAGGTGGGGGTGTATACAAATACGTATGGAGTATACACCCCTATCACACTTGATTCAGTTTCCTGTTTTGCCAACAGATCTGTTAAGAGCCTACAAATCTCAGCACAAGAAACTCGTAACTTAGAATGTAGCTTGAAATCTGGGGTTAGTCAAATTCTTGATCAGCAACAGGTGAGTCGGTATAGTCCTGTCCGTTTTTATGTTCGCCCGACCGTCTGCCCGTATGTTGAACGCATTGATCTCGGAATGTATAAGATCGGGAGATTTGAAATCCCCCTGTATCACGCTCTGATTTACTATATTATGCTATAGCTATACTATACAACAATAATGAATCCAATATTTCAATCGTAAAATATATAAATCAATAATATGGTCTGGCTTTATTGGTTAGGTAAAGGTTCGATTAGAAGTACGGAGTTAAGAAAATAAATATAAATTTCGGACTCGAGTTGGTTTAATTCAAGACCTACATATGTACCATCTTGATAACGATATTAAAACTTTTGCGTTATATAAGCTCACTCTATATCGACAGTACTCTATAAGTACTGTACTATCATAATCATAATCATATCAAACTATATACAATAATATTAAGAGACTTACAGTATGCTCTAGGTATTGTTCATTTTTGAATTAGATAAGATTAGTATATTTTCTTAATAACATAATCTTAAGACAGTCTACCCTAGCTTGGTCGCTGCACAGCTGGGAGTACAGTGTGGCTGGGTCGGGAAAACTAGGTAGACACCCAGAGAGATTGTCGCCTGTGCCCCTCGCTGAGGGATGACGCCTCTGTGGTGGTTCCGTCACCCTACTCTTGTTCTTTTCGCTGCGGCTCAAGGAGGCGTCCGGCAACTGTTTCCTTTTACCGAATTAGATTTTCGGTCTTTCATTGTTCGACCCAACGGTACCTAATCATTATAAATTATGTGGCAATGGGCCAGCCTCAGCATCAGCCTCAGCCACAGGGCACTATCTGAGAAGGGGTTAAACTTTCTCACGATCTATAAAAATGGAAAGATGGAAATGCATAAAAGATGAAAAGGGAAAACGCAAAAGTCTTGAACAATAATTCATGTATGCAACCTTTTCTTTCAACTTATACCTTAAGACGGTAACGGGTTTTTATTGCTATTATTGGGTTCGATGGATCAGCGGATCGACAGCTTGGTTGCTCGACTGGAGGGAAAAGTGTTTTTATTTTCTTGGGCGCGTCAGTTGGATAACTGAATAAGTATAATTGTTTGTCATGACAGGAGAGACGGGCATCCTGAGGGTTGGCTGGTTGTTGGCTAGCTATAGGGCAGATACGACTTCTTGAGAGTTTCAAAATATTTGCAAGAAGGGTTACCAAGTGCTGCTGACGCTTCGTCTTCTTCATCTCGACCATCCTGTGAGAAAGTGCAGCATGGCCAGATGCAGCTGTGCAAATATTTAGATTCCAACCATATATTTTTTCTTTCCGACTAAAAGGAAACAGCTTTAACTGTAAGAATAGACAACAACAACATTTTAATTGGAGCTTAGCTATTTTGTAACTTGTTTACCTTATTAAATATACTATTGGCATGCATGTGTGAGTGTGAATGTAAAGTTTATATTTTATAATTTGCTTACCACAAATTTAGCAGCCAATGTTGCACGCATTGCAAAGAAGAAAAGAAAAACAACTAAAAATAGCTAAAAGCAGCGAAAAACAGTGAAAGACAGCTGAAGAAATCGAGAAAGCATCAGACCAGAGCCCATGTAAAGTGGATAACATTTCTGGGCAAAGGAAAAAAGGAGCAGTAACAGCAACAACAACAACTAGGAGACAAAGCTGGTGATGAAGTTGCTACGGAAATTCGTTATTGTGTTACCACAGGCGATGTGTCTGTGTCCCAATGTTATGTTGCCAGGGCCAGAGCCAGAAGCAGAGCCAGAGCCAGACCCAGAGCCAGAGCCATAGCCATAGCCATAGCCAGAGCCAGAGCCAGAGCCAGAGCCAGAGCCAGAGCCAGAGCCAGAGCCAGAGCCAGAGCCAGAGCCACGGCTAGAGCCAGAGACGACGACGGGGACAGTGCGGCGAAATGCTTACCCACATCTTTAGCCACATTCACAGTCAGAGTCTGTCCAATAACAATAGCAACAGCAGCAACAACTACAGCAACAACAGCAATCGGCTACTGCGCACAGTGGGCCTTGCTTTGACTACGAACTCAAATGCAAATCCAAATACATATATGTTTTGTCATATCGATAAATAATCGATAACATTTGATACATGAATAGAATAGGATAGTTACAAACCAGCTCGGATCTGCAACGCGTTTTCCGATAAGTTACTTTCTAGCTAAAATCCTTATTATATTTATTATTATGGATATAAGGTATCAATCTCGCTTAACTTATTTCACCGATGCTAATTTTTAGCTCAGCCAACTCATCTACCAAGTCACGTTATATTAAAAATTATTATTGTTATTAGAAGTATAAAGGGTATAAATGGTGATTAGTCTGGTTTACTGCTAAGGCAACACTCAATACAAGGGACTCGAGCTGGAATACCTTGTTTGTTTTAGTTATTCTATACTGAATATCTCATATTATTCAGTTGCCTAACTGGCTTAACTCATGTTTTGTTAAAATGCAATTCTAACATATAAAAAAATATCACAGAGTTAAGAACATGTCGTATGCACTACTCGAAATTTAAAATAGAAATTTCAACAAATATGATCTGACCTCGATATGAAATTATTATTGGATGACTGCGAATCTCTAATATCACAAATTTTACCAAATACCGATAACAATGTTGATTTCTGTCTCATTTTTATTGCTATGGTTCCATTGTGCAGAATTGATGGCTCGAAGAAGAACAGCGGCGCATGGCGCTGGCCACCTTTTGCCTCAAATAAGAAGTAGCGACCTTTTGCATGCACGACGATATTTTAATATGCAAAATTTCAAATAGTCTTCGCACACACACACACACACACACACACACAGAGACATGCATACACACACATACACACACACTTACATATACATACACATACAAACACATACTTACACATACATACACATACACACGTTGATTCCTTTGGTCATGTGCGCGACGTAGGACATTGGACGTTGAGGGAGAGTTGGGCCGATTGAACGGACGCCCGCTAGGCAGTTGGCATCCCCAGCTCTGGCGTGGTCGCCAGAGTATCCAATTCAAAAATTTTGCAAATCAACCAAGCGGAATTGGCAGAGGCAGAGACGAGGGCTGGGACGGGGGAAAGGGCAGAGGATGAGCTCAAGAACCCGTCCAGAAACTGAGGCGGGCTCTCATTCGCCTTTTTTCATTTCCTTTTCCGTTCGCAGGCGGCGGCGGCAGCCACCGAAGCACATCAAGAAGCAACAAGGCAGGCAGCATACACACACATAAATATATACATATGAGGATCTAAAGGGCGTACGCAAAACGACCCCGGGGTCCAGACCGCTCGTTCGACTAACCAAGCCACCGTCCGACAATCCGCCCGTCTGTTCGTCCGCTTGTCCGTCCGTCATTCAGTCACTGCAGGTGGTACGACATCCGCCGGAGCTGTTGCTGAAAAACTGGGCCCAGGCTAAAATTGGGTTGCTGATGGGGCATTTTGCTCGGCATATTGAAATTATATGTGTGCTGCCGTTTCTTGGCTTTCCATTTGCATTAAGGGCGACTTAGCTGGCTAAAACGTGCCCAAGCTCTTGAGACATTCCCTTGACCAGGGTCCTCCCAGAAACCAACCATCTAACAATCCATCCATCCATATGTCAGGGCAGTCAATCACAACTTACTGCCCTGCTCTGGCACATTTCCTGATTTACGCAGGTAGCATTCGAGCTGACTCAATTTGCGGCTCTGTTTGTATTGTTGTGGGCTGGACAGCTAACGCACACAAACACAATCCTGTGGGGTTGTTGTGGATGGATGTCAGTGCATTAGTTGGCCTAAACGAAATCCCCTTTCGATAATAATGTGCTTGGCAAAGACAAAGTTATTGCGTGCTTCGTCAACAGAAATGATTGGATAGACCGAATCTGGCATAAGATGGAAATCAATTCGATTATCCAAGATATATACATATAAGTATGTACAAATATTAATATAGTTATGTATTAATATATGGGAAAGAGTGCATGGACAGATGACTTGTTGAGTGGATACACTCAATACTCCATACTACATAGTTTAAAATATAAAATAAGTGATTAGTATGTAGTAGTTTGTCTGCATTGCACTATGGTCAAAAAGTTCGAAATTATGCCATAAAGTCAAATTTTTTATGTTTCCAAATCTCAAAATTGAATTAATTTCATAATTGTGTATACAAGCGATAAGAAAACACTGTTATCGAAATATTACATATTTTTTTTTAAAATTGGCTCGCAATTAAAGTTAGCTGTTTGAATGCAAGTTTGAGTTACCGATATACAACCGCGAATCACAAAAAACGTAATCACAGATAAAGAAAACTGTAAACATGGAAAATCTTCGCACAGGTATTTAAAATTAATGTTTACTGTTATTTTCTCATGATTGTGAATGCTTAGTTGTGTATTTATTAATTGCATGCCGCATCAGTTTTGTATGTTGCTAGTGCCTTTTTTCAGAAGAAATTTAACAAATACTGTCGTCTTTCGTGGAGTGTTACTACTAAGAACGGTGTGTTCTGTATAAAAGTATGAGGATCTAATAAGTTTAACTTGCTCATTTTTACTAATAAATATTTGCCAAATTGCCAAATTTTTTCGCGCCATATTTATTGCATGCCGCATCAGTTTCTGGGAAGAAAGCGAAAGAAGATGAATTGGTGAAGGGTTGAAAGTTTTGAGGGAAGGACACTCAGAAAACTCTGCTGAAGTTAGGAGATCATTCATCCCAAATGAGTTCATCTCACTTACCCCAGAAGAAGCATTGACATTTTAATTGGAAAATGGACTAACGAAGCTGCAGTATGTTATTTTTCCAACTTTCCACAAGAAGTTATAAGCCTTTTAAAGGCACCATCTTCGCCAACCCAGCAACCTACCGTGTCAGAGTCGGGAAAAACACTTTTTGACGAGCAATTTGATATTGTTTTATTCAACGAGGAAGAATAAACATGTCATTTACAATATTTAACAAGTAAGAACGCTCTAGTCTGGTCTGCCCGACTAGGAGATCCCCTTAACCAAGTCCGAGGTGGTGTTTTAACCAATCTAGCTTACATCTTTTATCTATACATATTACCCACTGCGGGTACATACACACGCACATATACGCACATGGACACACAAGCACTCACGCCGCTTACTGCATAAATGATTAAGCAACTGCGCTTGGTCTGCACTCTGGGCAGCATTATGAGAATTTGATTGTTAAATAACTTCGGTTCTAGATCTACTTTCTTAATGAATACATCCAAAGGTGTATATATGCAAAATCCCAACTCCCTAGTATTTGAAATACGTTTTTTTGCATTTTTGGGGCTAATTGGGGAGGTATCCAAAATTTAACTAGAGGGATGGGCTAACTTCGGCCATGCCGAAGTTTGGTAATACCCTTGCAATTGCAAAGGATATAGATACAGTTTTTTCTGATTTGCCACGCCCCCAACAATTGGATATATATCATTTTTGGGCAATCTATTGAGCAGGGCAACAGTAACCTATATATCAAATTTTGAAGCTCTACCTATAAGACTTTGGAAGATATAGTTTTCTCCGATTCGCCACGCCCCCAAGAGGCGGATATATATAATTTTTCATAATTTTGTCGAAATAGTCAAGCCTAACGTCTGTGTTAATTTTTGGAGCTCTAGGTGTAAAATTGTAGAAGATATAGTTTTATCCGATTTGCCACGCCCCTAATGGGCGTAGATATATATTCTTTATGTTTTTTTTAGGGGTGGTTGATACAAATATATGTTTTAAGTTTCAAGTCTCTGGCTTTAACAGCGTCAAAAATATTGAAGGATTTATGTTGAGCACTATATAGACTTTCCCGATTTGCCACGCCCCAAGTAGGCGTGGTTATATAATTTTTTGATCAATCTGAAGCGGAGGCCAAAAGTATATTACTTTCCAAATTTGGATGCTCTAGCTTCAAAACTGTAGAAGATATAGTTTTTTTCCGATTTGCCACGCCCCCAAAAGGCGTAGATATATATTCTATATCTTTTTGTATTTGGGTGCAACTCAGGAGTATATATTCCAAAGTTCAAGTCTCTGACTTTAATAACGTCGAAGTTATTCGACTAAAACATTTCTTAAAACCGATCTGTCCTAAGGGAGCTATAGGATATAGTCATCCGATCCGGATGATTCCGAGATATACAATGCCTGCAGCACATTCCAGCCTATGTGCAAAATTTCAGCTCTGTAGCTCTTATAGTCTCGGAGGAGATTGCGTTGATCCAGACAGACGGACAGACGGAGAGACGGACATGGCTATATCAACTCAGCTCGTCTTGCTGATAAATAATATATATACTTTATATAGTCGGAGATGCTTCCTTCTTTGCGTTGCAAACTTCTGACCAAAATAATATACCCTTTTTGCAAGGGTATAAAAATCCGAAATTCTACAATAACTTGACAAAAATCGTACTTTTTGACCATATTTCATTGGGTGAATATAGTCAACAATCGATATATATGCATATATTATATATATATATACATATATATGCATGTATGTATGTATATATTAAAATATACATTTATATTAAAGGTTAGCGTACCTCTAAGCACAATGGTTTTTTAAATTTCTGTGAAAATTTTTAAAAGACCATGAAAACAAAAAAGCTTATGCTTTGCT
Source organism: Drosophila gaucha (assembly GCA_035045545.1). Classification (NCBI taxonomy): domain Eukaryota; kingdom Metazoa; phylum Arthropoda; class Insecta; order Diptera; family Drosophilidae; genus Drosophila; species Drosophila gaucha. Next base: position 256,656 of record JAWNOY010000040.1, read on the forward strand.
GGCTATTCAAGTGTATTCTTCAGTTCTTTGATAAACCATTTGATATGCATTTAATTGGAGCTCACAACTGGCAAATCGATGCGCATTGTTCCTGCCGAACCTCCCACACCCACCACCCCCCCCTTAAAGACACTAAGCTGCCAGCCCCAAATCCTGTCCCTACATTCAGTGGAAACCAGGTGAACCAGGTAAAACGAACGTAACGTACTTCAATGTGGAGCTCCAGTTGTTTCTCTAAGAAAAACAACAAAGGAAATCGCCAACTTGCATTTATCGCTACATATCAGATGGGCAACGGGGTGAGATGAATGGGAGGAGGTTTGAAGAAACAACAACCTTAGTGAATGAGCTAGAGGAGGGGGGTGGATCATGGTCCTGACATGGCCAGACTTGGCTGCCAAGCGCTTGTCTCTGGACCCAGCTTGACGCTGGGCACTCTAGATGGGACTGGGTGTTCTCGGTGGGGTCTGTGGGCAAGGCACAAAACAATATGCGATGATATGATGCGTGTACCCTGTGTATGTGTGTGTTTGCGTGTTTCAGGTTGCTTTTGGAGCGCGTCCGACGCGTTGTTGTTTTGACAACATGCGACCAGGGGGGCTCCTCCAACTGCCAGCCCCCTTTTATTCCACGGTTCGCTCTCCCAACAAAAGATAATACAAGCGTCGCATATGTGTGAGACGCGCGCCGTGGGACTGAGCCTGGGGCTTGGTGGGCAAGAATATTTAACAGGAAGAAACCAATAAAACCTAATGATATGAAAAAATGCAATTTTCTGAAACTCAACCAACACACACACAACAGATACAATGATACGATGAGTTAGTGAAACGTTTACACGGTCCAGATCAGCAGCAACTGATATCGTGGCAACGTCAACAAAATGGTGAAGACACGCAACAGCATCAACAGAAATGGCAGAAACATCAAATATGAAAAACAGGGGGTAAGAGGTAATTGGCAGCAGCAGAAGAACTAGAAACGGCAGCAACAGAGAATGAGACAATTATTTAGATGAAACCAGCAACAGGAAGAGAATCTGTAAATGAAGCAATACCGATTGTAAAGCCAACAGCAGCAACAAGCGCAGCAATTTGTCATAAAATATCAGCAATGCAGGTTGCAACAGCAGCAATAGCAACGACAGCAACATTGGTACATAGAGTAACAGCTGCGAAAGAAGAAGATTTACACAGGCTTGCAACATTCATCTGAACAAACTCTTAACCCTCTTACTGCTGCCGCTGTTGCAGAACTTGCTTTCAGTGTCAACAGTAATATATTGCTGCTGTAGTTCTTTTTCAGTTTCTGTTGCTGTTAATGTTGTTGATGTTGCTGCTCTTACACTATGTGCCAATGTTGATGTTGCTGTTCATATTGCTGTTGGCGCTGCTGCTTCATCGTATAAACATTGCGTTGCGTTTGATTTTCCGCTTCAAAAAATCAGAAACATCAGAGCTTTCTTGGCCAACCAAGATGATGATAAAGATGATGACGATAATGATGATGAAGATGATGATGGTCATGTCTATGGCGCTTCTTGTGTTTTGCCTCGGTGTCATGTTGTCCTCTGTTGTCGCTGCTTCTTCAACTTAGACTTGCTGTTGATGTTCGCGCAAGTTGTCATATGTGAAGCTTTGCGCGTTGCTGAATTTTTATATTACGTGCACAGCAACAACAACAAAGAGAAAAAGTAAAAAGCACGAGCTTGGCTACAAAAAGAATGGACAACGATGGCAACATCAGCTCCTGTATGTGAGTAGTAGATGGAAAAGAACGTGGGAAACGTAACGATATGAAATGAAAGACAACAACAGCAACAGCAGCAGCAACAACAATAACAGCAATTTAAACATGGCACCCAACACTTGTTTCATGTCCTTTCTTAGATGCTTCACGTTTATACAGCGCCTGGCAACGTCCACTGCACGTCCTTTGGCCAGGCAGAGGCTTGGAGTGGAGTGGGGCTGGGCTATCGGTTATGAGTTGGAGGATGACACCCACCCAGCCAGGCAGTCGCTGCATATGGAAATGTATTACCCGTAAATGGCGGGCGGACCATACCCAAAACACGAACCCTGTTGCCAACAGCATCCGCCCTCCCTGACCGTTCACAGGACACAGGCGCAACGCATGTACGCAATTTTCCAAAGTACTTAGTCAGCATCTTTTTAACCCTTACCCCATAGCCACCGCCATAGCCATCTCTCCTCTTGCCCTTGCGTGTGCTGCCTTTGAAGGCGGCCGCGGGGTGACCTTTCGTCAGCAGCGCCCACGCATGGCGCTTGGCAGATACCGAGGGTAATGTTATGTCCTGTCACTGGCTACAGCCAAACGATAAGCCAGATGACAAACCCATACCCCACTCTCTCGCCTTATGCCCGCTCTAGCCGACGTCCCTGCTTAGTGACTGTTTCTAGAACCAAGTCGCACTCCGAGCATTTTAGAATTGCGTTTCGGTTGACTTCGGCAAATGTTTTTTTTCTATTTTTCTTTTCTTAACACATATTAAGCCTCAAAAAACTGTTGTATATAAAAACAAAACAAGTAAGAACGCTTCTAGTTGGGAAGTTGGGAAGAGTCGGCTTGAAGATACCCTAATCCAATTCCGTGCTGCTCTTTGATTTTTTAACCGAGTAGCCTCTAGTTATTCATTTTAAGCTGCCAAAACTTCACAAACTTATCAGGTTTTTATATGCACTACCATTTATGTTACGGCAAATTACTTAGATTTAAAAATCATTCACTCCAAAATCTTCGTTTAATTTATTCAAACTGGTTCGATATATGACCGGTTCCAATTTTTTTGAATGTTAGCTTTATGCTTTGATTCTGTATCTAAATTTTATAGTTAGATTTTTTTTTCAGGATTTTCGGGTGAAGTTTACTCATTTGTGAAAAAGTTTCTTTTGAAGTTTAAAAATCCAATATGCAATGAACCTAATATCTCTAAGTCTAATAGATTTTTAATTATGTTGAAAGTATCTAATGTGAAAATCGACTTGAATTGATATGAACTAAATTAAAGTATAAAATTGCGTTTCAACCAATTTTATTGGGTATACAAAAATATATACATGTTCAACCAGCAATTGAATACGCAAAAACTTGCTTGACGGTGGGCAAGGGAGCTCGAGGGCCGATTTGGCTGAGAAAGGCAGGAAGAGTTGGGCGTTGGGGGCGGGTGATTGCGGTATGCAATAAGAAAACAAGTAAAAACGTTTTAGTCGGGACTGCCCGACTACGAGATCCCCTGAACCTATGTTCGCATTTTTACATATGTATGTATATACAAATAGATAATATATAATCCGAATCTGCGATTCACTGTCCCTACCGTGACGCCACACTCTCATTGCAAAGAGTGCATGCACTTTGATGTATATGTGCACACGTATAGAGAAAAGGCATGCGCTTGGCGCTTGCTGCTCGTGCTTTTGCCGATTCACAAAATGATTTCTTTAATAAATTCTATGTTACTAAACGGATTTTATTGAAATTTTCAGCATTTGAATCCTTTTATTTTATTGAAATACGGTTTTACTTAAAAAGTAAATAAAAGATTAAATTGTGGCTTTTTTTTGCAACAGAACTTATATTAAATTGATTTTGTAAAATGTGGAATCGGTATTCAAAATATAAGAAAAATCGAAACTGAATTATATGTACACAACGGTAAATGCAAAATTCGGTGATTGTAGCTAAAAAGATGTAAAAGATATGTTTATAAAACTGAATCTCGATAACGTTTGTATTCGATATCATTAAAATTGGATAATATCGAATATCTAAAACAAAACAAACTCGATATGCGCGCTGTATACAAGCACCTTCGTGCAAAACTTAAAGTCTCTAGCTCTTATAGGCTCTGAAATCGACGCGTTCATATGTACATACGGACAGATATACATACATACAAACAGACAGACGGACAGGGCTAAATCGACTCAGGTCGTCGTCCTTATCAAGAATATATATACTTTATGGGGTCTGCCACGCCTCCTTCTGCCTGTTACATACATTTTGTAAAACCATTGTACCCAGATTTCCCATTTTTAATGGGTTCAGGGTATACAAAATAGCACTGGCCTTCTAATTTACTCGATAGCCATTCATTGGAAATTCTTGATTGATGCTCTGCTCTTGTCTGCAGCACGTTGATAAGCTGACAAACACTGTGCGGAACCTCGCCAGTCCCCAAGCCCAGTCATCCAACCACCCGCCGCCCGTCGCGACTCGAAGCCCTTTCCTTAGCACATTTTTATACCCTGAACCCATTGAAAATGGGAATTCAGGGTATAATGGTTTTGTGACAATGTATGTAACAGGCAGAAGGAGGCGTGGCAGACCCCATAAAGTATATATATTCTTGATCAGGACGACGAGCTGAGTCGATCTAGCCATGTCCGTCTGTCCGTCCGTATGAACGCAGTGATCTCGTAAACCACAAAAGCCAGATATTTTAGATTTTAGATATATATTCTTGTATACCATACGCAGTACAAGTTTATTTTTTTTTTCGATAACTCATCCTATTTCCTTATTATCGATAACAATCGATATTTTGACTTTGTTTTTAAGCTATAACTTTTAGACCATAATTTCTAGAGACACCAAATTGACTATGTAGGTTGTTGTGATGTAAATACAGATAATAAACTTTTTAAATTTTGGATACCTCCCCCCATTAGCCCCATAAGTGGAAAAAACGTATTTCAAATACTAGGGAGTTGGAATTTCGTATATATACACCTCTAGATGTCAATATTATGTCCTAAAAATTTCATTAAGAAAGTAGATCTAGAACCGAAGTTATTTAACAATGAATTTCTCATAATGCTGCCCAGAATGCAGCCCAACCGCAGCCGCTAAATCATCTACGCAGTAAGCGGCGCGCGTGCTTGTGTATGTATATGTGTGCGTGTGTGTGCGCGCGCAGAGGGTAATATGTACCGGTAAAAGATGTAAGCTAGATTGCTTAAAACACCGCCTCGGACTTGGTTCAGGGGATCTCGTAGTCGGGCAGACCCGACTAGAGCATTCTTACTTGTTATAACTGCTGCGTTGTCAGTTAGTTTTTCAATTTTTCATTTTACATATTTGAGGGATTAGATGAGGGCAACAACAATTGAAAAATTATAAGCTACTAGTTGCAGTTTAAGGGCGAAAGGGGAGGAACAGTCAAATCTGGTTATCGGAACTGTAATAAATATATATTCATATGACCCCCCGACAACAACAATTGAAAAATTCTAAGCTACTAGCTGCAGTTTAAGGGCGAAAGGGGAACTGTAATAAATATATATTCATATGACCCCCCCACACATACTCATTTTATCGACGACAAGTCTTTTTCGGCTTAGAGCTCTGCTGCTTCTTGGTGTATATGGGACCCTATATGTAAAGTTAGCCATGGCTTAGATTCCTTCGGTAAAAATTGCCTATGCTAATCTAGAATGGAATGTTTGTTAAAAGTTGTAAAGAAAAAATTATGTTTTTCTAGCATTAGCAGTTTTAGCATTAAGTTTTAATCCAAGTAGGTTCTAAATGATGAAATACTTGGCAGCAACCATTGTTTTTGCTTAAGTTCAACAAAAAAATTTTTCAGTGTAATTCCTGGAATCTTAAGTATTCTCTCAATTAATCGACCGGCACTTGGTAAGAACTACACATAAGCAAATTATTTCTTTTTAGCTATGCGCTATGTTGTGATCCAAGGTTCTTTTAAGTTTAATAGAATCGTCAAGGTAATTGAAACATGGGCATTACTATAATTATATAATGAAATTTTGTACGATGTAATGTTTTGGTCTCGCTAGCATATTTCATTGTTTGCGCTTGTTTCGATGATTTAATGCTTTAAAATATTTTGAGGCAATGTCTAGAGACGATTCCTGTTTCCTCATATCGGCTGATGTAATGCGTCGATTTCCATTTCCAATTCTGTTGGTATTATTATTATTCACTGTTGTCGCCTTGTATTCGTCCTTTATTTTAAAGGGAAAATCGTTGGTGAATGACTCTTTCTTGACGCCCTTTTTGGGCCGTATATCTTTCGGAGCCACGGAGGTTGTTGTTTGAGGTTCAAACTTGATTGGCTTGAAAACAAAGTCGGAGACTGTATAAATGGACTCTTCGGTTCCCGATGACTTCGGCGTTTCGGCACTTCGCAGTGTCTTTCGTATATCCCGATGGCGGGCATGAAACTCAGATACCTTTGCCTCAATCATCTGATCCAGCTTGTCCAGCTTTAGGTTTCTTAGCTTCTGTTCGAGTACTATATTCACCGTATTACTGATGGTCTCGTACATATCCTCCATTAGGTGTGGCTCTTGCGGCCTCGTCTCTGGGCGCAGCTTTTCCAACGCATCTTCTGTGATTAGCGCAAAGCGCAACTTTGGATAACGTTTTGTGTTGCTTGACATCGCTGAAAACTTAATCCTGTTTCCAAATAAGCGCAAGTGTAAAATGAATAAAAATATACAATTTTGGATGTATTAAAAGTGAACTTAAAATTTAAAAAAAAATTTTTGTATTTTTTGGCCCTGAAAATTTGGGTTCTTATTTGGTAAACGATTTATTATGTTCTGAGAGTAGAGATTTCATTGCTGTTACTGAACGACTGACCCAGACGAATCATTTCTCATGGCCTACTCCACTTCAGTATCTCCCTTCCTCTCTCCGTGCTTCTCTCTGTCGCTTCCTACGTCCCTCTCTGCCACTGATTGCCTTTGGTTCAAGCACTTCCTTTGGGTCCATTGTTTTGGTGACATGTGACAGGCCATACTACCCAATATTGGCACGCAGAGCATTGTCCTCAGCCTTTACAGTCGGAGCTGGGCGAAAAACAATGCTCAAAGCGTGGAGTGAGACCTAGTCGTAGAGACTGGAGACACTGGAGCGACCGGAGAGCAAGAACAGCACGAGGTTCCCTTCCTAATCATGTCCGATGACATTTAACAAAAGCTCTTTGGAACAATTAATAAAAACAAGCAGCATAAGTTAAATTCATATATACCGAACTTTGTATACACTTTGTTGGTATTATAATAATGATTTAAAAAACTTCTGGAACTTAAGTATTTTATATTCATATCCTCTTTAATGCTGCTATTTATCAAAAGCATCTAAAACGTTTTTTTTTAGTTTTACATTATTATTATTCGAATATAATTTGCAATTATTAAAAGATTATAGCATTAAGATGATCTTCAATATATTTTTCATTTCAGGATCCAAAGCTATACTTTCAAAAACATATCAGGCTACAGAAAGCCATTCAATGAGTTTTTTTTTATCATAACTAAGTTACCAAAAAAACATCTATTCAAAAAAAAATCAAATCCAATTAATATCCCAAGTACTTAACTTAATGACCAGGCAAAGTTCCTGACATAGTTGTCGTGTCCTTAGCAGTGTTTTAATGAATGCATCGGTCGATTCTTGGGTTGACATGTTCACCTTGTCGTTGGCCTTTAGTTTTATGGTTCAGCTTTTGCAACTGCTTCTTTCACTGATTCCACATCTGGTTACCCTTCAAGTGAAACTAGCATTTTCATTTCCATTTCGTATGCGCGGTGACATTTCGGGGTTATTGTTTGCGTTCTCCGGGTCGCTTCTGGTCCCGTCTTTTGACGACTTGTCACAGGCACTTCAGAAAGCCGGCAGCCGATCTCAGCACAAGACGCGGCCTCAGGACATTCTAAGCGAAGCCTCAGCGAGCCAAGCGCAACCCCAAAACTGAACCAACAAACACAAATGCAAAAAAAAAAACTCAACATGAAAAATGATAATTTCCATTGACGCAATTTTTAATGATGTGTGTGTGTGTGTGTGTAGTTACCTGGTTAAGGGATTCGAGCTTGGTTTTTGGGTTCGGCATATGCACTGCGTTTACGGGATTAACTCGATTTACGAAAGGGTTACGCATGCAGTCCATGAACGTCCCAATAACAAAATATGCCAAAGTGTTTAATGTGCATTACGAGTTCCCATTTCCATTTCCATGCCAGTTCCCATTTCCAATTCATAGGAAATACCAGGTAGTCGCCAGCTCTCGTCTCAGTCTCGCTCGCTCTCTTTGTCCTGAATAGTTCGCAATGAATGTGCACAAAAGTTGAGCTCCTTTGCCAGCCTAATTCGCGACGTCGAGAGGTCCCGAGGGGGTAACACGAAGTGCTTACAAATTATGTTAAAAGTGAATTAACCCAGCGATGATTCCCGCTTCGTCCCAACCATAGGCAAATGTGTAGCGTCACGATCGCGGAAGCAAGGACCAAACTTCTCGAGCACATATGCCGCAGAGATCGAACGTCTGCCAACCGAACGGGTTATGTGCGTTTCTCTCTCCGTCTCTTTCTCTCTTTAATCGGTACTAGTCAATTATCAGTCGCAATCAGTACATTATCGCTTGGACCTATCGGCCCTGCGCTTTTCACAGCTGGTACTTGAGCGTGTTTTACGGGCGAACAGCTTCGACAATCCGATCGGACCATCCGATCAAGTCAAGTGGCTGCCACAAAGTGTCATCAATTAGCCAATTTCCAGTGTTTGCTTCAGTTTAAGACTGTGCTTTTTTTATTTAAGATCAGTTTTTGAGATATCTACTTGAACAAAGGTTTTTTAGACAAAGAAATGGCCATTGAGGGTCGAGAAAGAAAATTTAACAATTGTATTTGATTCGCAAGACTTGAAATTATTTTTCGATTAGTAATATTAATGTTTTGTGCTGGAAGTATTGTAATCAAACAACTATATTCAGCATACTCTTGGACGTCTATCTCTCCCTCTTGACCTACGTATTTTTATACCCTTACAAAAAGGGTATATTAGTTTTGGTCAAAAGTTTGCAACGCAGAGAAGGAACGGCGAGCTGAGATGAAATAGCCATGTCCATCTGTTCGTCTTTCTGTCTATCTGTCTGTCTGTCTGGATCAACGCAATCTCCTCCGAGACTATTAAAGCTACAGAGCTGAAATTTTGAACATAGGCTCCAATCAGGCATTGTATAATTATCCGGATCGCTCGATTCCTTATGACAGATCGGTTTTAAGAAATGTCTTAGTAGGAAAACTTTGGCGCTATTGAAGTCCAACATTTGAAACTTCGAATATATACTCATGAATCCCTCCGCCATACAAAAACATATAGTACATACAGCAATGATTTGGGGGGCGTGGTAAATCGGGTAAAACTATATCTGTTTAACTATATCTGAAGGGGAGGCCCTTCAGATAGATTAAAAATGATATATCCACGCCCACTAGGGGCGCGGCAAATCGCGAAAGTCTTTATAGTGCTTTACATAAATCCTTTAATATCTTGGACTCTGTTAGAGGCAGAAACTTGAAACTTAAAACATATATTTGTATGAACCACTCCTAGAAAAAAAGATATAGCATATATATTTACTCCCATTAGGGGCGTGGCAAATCAGAAAAAAAACTGTATCTTCTTGTATCACCTTGAGTCTGAAAAATTGACAAAAACTTTAAGATTGACCGTTTCGGCAAAATTATGAAATATGATATATATCCGCCTTTTTGGGGCGTTTAGAATCGGGGAAAGTTTTATACAAGTACAGCTTCAAAATTTGATATATATGGGTTACTGTTGCCCTGCTCAATAGATTGACTAAAAATTCTATATATCCACTTGTTGGGGGCGTGGCAAATGAAAGAAAACTATATCTATATCCTTTACAATTGCAAGGGTATTACCAAACTTCGGCATGTGCGAAGTTAGCCCATCCCCCTAGTTTTTTTAGACTCTGTTCCCAAAGGGAAAAAGAGTCTATTGGATTTGCGCAATGTCCGTCTTGCTGTCTGTCCGTCTGTCCGTCTGTCTGTATGAACGCGCAGCATTTGGACACTATAGAAGCTAGAGACTTGTAATTTGGAATATATACTCGTGTGTATCCGCGTCAGATCAAGTTTTTCCGATACGCCCACAGGGGGCGTGGCAAATCGGGAAATGCTATATCTATTAAGACTAAAACGCTGTTATTTTAGTCAATATTGCAGTCTAAGAAATGGGATTTAGAATATATATTCGTGTACACCACGCGGACGTTTTAAGATATAGATTATATATCTACGCCCATTGTGGGCGTGGCAAATCGGATAAAACTACATCTTATACAGTTTTGAAGCTAGAGCATAAAAATTTGGCATGTGGGTTACTGTTGACCTTCCCTTAAGTTAGATCAAAAAGTTATATACCCACGCCCCCTGGGGGCGTACCAAATCGGGAATATATATATAGCGATTTGTATAAATCTTATAATATTTTGAGCGTATTAAGAGCTAGAGACTTGAAATTTGGAATACATGTGCAAGTAGATCACTCGGAATCAAAAATATATATTATAGATATTTACGCCCATTAAGGGCGTGGCAAATCGAATAAAATTGTATCTCAGTATCTACAGTTTTGGAGCTAGAGCATCCAAATTTTGCATGTGGGATACTGTTGACCTCCTCTTAAGATAAGTCAAAAGTTATGTATCCTGGTCTTCTGGGGGCGTGGCAAATCGGGAATTACTATATCTTTTACTAAAACCGTGATAATTATATTTCCGTCAAAGAGTTGGGACTTGGAATATATATACTAGTATCCTACCTCTACCCAAAAATATATGTTATATATAGCTACGCCCACTTGGGGCGTGGCAAATAGGGTAAAACTGTATCTCCTACAGTCTTAGACGTAGAGCATCCAAATTTGACATGTGAGTTACTGTTCATGAAATTTAAGTTTACGAAAAAAAAAAAATAATAATAATCATAATGTAAGCCTCCGTAAAACAAATTCTAGTTGACCTAACTGGGGATTGAAGCAGGGTCTTCGCTACCACAACGCAAGTCTGTTTAACCAAATCAACATACCAAACTCAATTTGGCGCATAGTCGTGAAAGAGACGCCATGGTGTAGTGGGTAGAGTCGGTGGCATGCGAAGCCCGTGACCCAGGTTCGATTCCCATCGCTGCCGCGTGATATTATCATTTAATAAAATGTTTTTTTTTTATTTAATGGATTTTGATAAAACTTTCTGCATAAATCCTTATATTTTATTAAAAATACGGTTTTACCTAAAAAATTAAAAAAAATGTAAATGTGGCTTTATTTGCAACTGAACTTATATTACATTGATTTTGTGAAATGTGGAGCCATTATCCAAAATATATAAAAACCAAAATAGTATTTTATTTTAAAAAAGCTATATGTAAAATTTTATGACTGTAGCTAAATTGATGTAAAAGACATGCTTAAAAAAGGAATCTCAATAATCTCGCATTCAAACATACGGAAAGACGGACGGACGGTCTACATATTTATTGAGCCTACACACCTTTAACAGGAACAGAGTCTGACGCAGTCGGTGGCGCCCGACTGCAACGTTCTTACTTGTTTTTTACTAATTTTAGTGGCATTGGCAAAATACGATGTTTTTTAATGTTTAATACTTTTACATTAATTTTGTGTGACTTAAACTAGCTCTCAGCTTTACGAATAAGCTCGCAAGCTGCGTAAATTTAGAGAAATGTTTCTTATTGTTATCCAACCTGACTAGGAAGCCCATCAATTGTAACTGTGCCCTAGTATCTTCAATTGCAGAGCTTCTTATTTTTCAGCTTTATCGAGGTATATAAAAAGACTTAAGACCTTTTTACATCCAAAATATGTGGATTGGGCGCATACATGCTTATTATGGGCAATTTGTATAGTATCAAATTGGCAGAGTAAAAGGAAGTTCTCCAAGGACGCATACTTTCACGAGGAGTTGCTTGAAAAGCGCAAGCGGAAAAACTTGCTGTCAAAGGCCATTCGAGAAATTCAATTGTGTTCCATTTGGGATTGGGCATTTGTTTAATAATATGGCGAATGTATGTCTATCTGTTTGTATGTTTGATATCAGAGCGCAACATTTATAAATGTAATTGTATATATGGGCTGCTTATTCTCGTAGTCGTGCCCCCGCAAAAAAGGGGAATATGAAGTATACTTGGTCTTATGTCCATAGGGTTGAATGGCTAATGGCCGGTCTGTGGTGTCCGTTACCCATTAGGGGTGGACTACGGATTCGGATTCGGTTTTCGAATTCGTATGCGGATTCGGATTCGATTCGAATCGCAATAAAAATATGGCCAGAAGGAGACAGGGAGCGAAAGAGAGAGGGAGACTCTGCTTTGGCTGTGCAAGCAAGACAACGATTTCAAAGCATTTCCAGCGCTCGGCCCATTCGACTCCCACCACCACCATCAGCACCACCACCAAGTCCAGTAGCCACTTCAGGACTTTTAACTCGGTGCCGTCCATCAACAACACTAACGAGCTGGCAGCTTAGACTCAATGGCGCAATCGAGTCGACGAGAGCCGAGGCGGTAGGGTGTGAGGGTGGTGGCTGGGCAGTGCCACCACCTCAGCCACCGTTGTCCGATGCCCACTGCAAGCAAAAGGGTCAATGGGTACAGCAAAGCTTTTGTCCTGGTCTGATCTGGTCTGCTCTGGCTGTGAGCGTTCAACCCCTCTAACAGATTGACTTTTATGTTTATAGCTCTCTCCCTCTCTCTCTCTCTCTCTTTCTCTCTCTCTCTCTCTCTCTGTCCCTGTCTCTTTGTCCGTATTTATTTGTGTATGTCCACTATGCAATTCGTTGGCATACCCACCCCTCAGGTGGCCATTTTGGATATTGGCAGTGGCCAAGTAACACCTTCCGTTGCTCAACAATTGATTTTAATAACTGCGCCAAGCCATTTGACCAGATTCAGCTGCCGTCTGTTGAAAAGTTCATCAGCTTTGTCTGTTGGCCCACATACATTTCCCAAGCAGCAACAAATACTTTCTTTTCAAAGCATTTTCATTTCCAACTTAGTTCTCATTGAAATTGCATTTTTATGCAAGACTTGTTGTTAGAGCAAAAGGAAAAATCATACAAAAATGATTTTCCACCTAAGCTCATTTCACAATCGTTGTAAAGTTAGCTTTGTGCTTAGTTATTTCTCTATTGCTGGCATTCTGTAAGTCTCTGAGATGTTATTTTCTTGACTGTGTGGAATACCACAGAAAAGAGCTCAGAAGCTTATAAAAAATATATTTTTCTATACAATTCTGAGTAAATAACTGTGTTGCTACTTGTTCACTACGCTGAGGAATACAATTAGATGTTAATACTTAAGTTTATTTAGATACTCCCACAAGTGTATTTTTTTCCAAGGTATTTATTTAAAAATGATTCTTATTTCATATCCATATATATTTAGGCATAATTCTTGTCTTGAGTCAGAAACCTTTATAAATAATAATAATAATAACTAGGGGATGGGCTAGCTTCGACCATGCCGAAGTTTGGTAATACCCTTGTAATTGTAAAGGATATAAGTATTGTTTTTCTGATTTGTCAAGAAATGATCAAGATCGACGTTTACACTAATTTTTGACCAGTATGTACAATTTTCGGGCTTTAACCGTACAACTTTGGAATATATAGTTTTCTCCCATTTCCCACGCCTCAAAGTGGTGGATGTAAATAATTTTTATCAATTTTTTCGAAGCAGTTGAGGTTAAGGTATTTGTTAATTTTTGGGTTTCTGAGCGTTACATAAAGTTGTTGCCGATTTGGCACGCCCCTAATAAGCGTAGCTATATATACTATATATTTTTGTATGAGTGTGGGATACAAGTATATATATTTCAAATTTAAAAATTCTAAGACTTCAATAGCGACAAACTTTTTTCTACAAAAACATTTTTACAACCTATCTATCCTATAGGCGTCCGATCCTAATATGCAATGTCTGCAGCAGAAACATGCCTATGTGCAAAATTTTAACTCTGTAGCTTTAATACTCTACGAGGAGATTGCGTTGATCCAGACAAACGGACAGTGCTATACCAAGTCAGCTCGTCGTGCTGATTAAGAATATATACACTTTATATGGTCGGAGATGCTTCCTTCTGTGCGTTGTAATCTTTTGACAAAAATTAATATACCCTTTTTTTCCATAAAGCTATAAAAAGTAAAATAAAAGCATAGTCTGATTAAATTAAATTTCAAACTGAGGCTTCTGTGTCATGTGGGAGCCAGCGTGATTCTTGCCTATGGGCTCAGCTGTGGCGTCTCGTGTCGTATATTTTGTCGCGTATATAGGCTGTGATGTGAGATTGGGTGTGGTCACTTTGCATGGCCTGGCCGAAGGAAGTGATGACTGGTGGGTGCGTCGTTAACGAGTAGTTAAGGAGTCACCTGACCGACTGAGACCAGGAGGTCATTGGATGCGTTGGAATCGCTGTATCATAGTATAGCTGACAGCAGTTTGATTCTCCTGATTCTTAATCTTCGTTGGGCTTCGTTATTAAGGTGATGCCCAAAGCGCGTGTTATGTGGGCGGGTGTCGTAAATTTCGTATTCTTTGTTTCTAGATCTTTGCGGCGTGTCTAGATCGAGAAACTACTATCTGCTTGTTCTCGTAATTTTCGATTTTTCGCCTTGTATCCGAAAATCGGTGATCGTCAGCATGCATTCATCGATCTTCTGAACTACCAGCACCTTCAAATCCTGACGCGTCAAAGCCCTTGCGAAATTTTCATCGGCTTTCTTTTCAGACTCATCGTCTAACAATCCATCCAATTTAGGCTTGTCTATCTCCAAAACTATGTTACAGGATGGAACAGTATCGTTATTGTCCAATCCTGGGCCTGTCTTGGTTTTCTCTTCACTGGCTTTGTTAGCTGTTACTAACATTTTGCTTCAGGAACTTCCTTCGTCAAATCATCAGAAATTGTTCTATCAGCAGCCAAACACTCATCGGATGAGATAAATAGTTGATAAGCCTGCTTACGTATATATCAGTGAGACGAATTCTATCTGATGTTATGTCTTCTGTGCCATTCTCGTTGTCTAGTGTTAAGATTCGCATTTAAAGGGTAACCCATTGAAGTTAATCTATGAATTGCGCATTAGACCCAAATTCATGAGGTCAATTCACTTTGACAACTCCACACATCTTACTTAATGTCAGCTGTTGGTATTAGACCCGAAAATTAGCTACTCATACCGCAATTCCGACTTTACCTGTACCATTTTACTAGCCACATACATGTGTAGCTCTAATAAGCTGCCTTAAGGCGGTGTCCAAATGTCGTCCGTGGTCCATGGTCCACCCATCCTCCACAAATCCATTACACACATCAAATGCTGCTACACATGCTGTTGCATATGTGCACGATATGGAGAGATGGGCATCCAGAAGCAGCCAGTCCCAGCTTATGCTCTCAATGCGGATAAGCCTTGTCCTGGCAGTCGCTCCCGCCTTCTGCTCATCATCGTCCTCGGTTTTGTGGCACAGCCAACCCCATTTGCATATTAAGACAAAAGGTTAAATTTAAATTTGAAACGAAAATGGAGATGGGACATCACGTCCACATTCACGTAGCTGTCCGTGAGTCATTCTAGATGCGTGTGCCATGCGCCATGCGCCTTGGTCATACATTGCAATGTGGCTGGCCAAAATACTTCTTAACCCTCTCTGCGAGAGTGCGCCTCCAAGCATATTGTTGGCTCGGAATTGGATTGTTAGGCGTAAGGTGTAGCAGATGGTGTGATCCAGTGTGTGTGTATGTGTGTGTGTGTGTATGTGTGTGTGTGTGTATGTGTGTGTATATCTTGGTTGTTGAGGAAAGTCCGTGAAAGGCAAAGGCAAGGGTTTAGCCCGTAGCCCGACCGATGCGGACTCAAATCTAGTCCAGGGTGGTTTACTCTGAGTGCGTTTGCTTGTGTGTGTGTGGAAAGAATAAAAGAAACTGCTGCTAAGGCCAGAGACGTGGCCAGAAGGAGCTATCCGTATGCTAATGGACATTCGAGATTTTGGTTTTGGTATTTTAAGCAGCTCAGAGCCGCTCAGCTCTGTTCAGTTTAGGTGGGCGAGTTGGGGCCTCTGGAAAGCTGATAAGTACGTTTGATGCCTCCCTTCGAATGCTACGTGTGCCTGCCTGCCTGGCTGGCAGCCTGGCTGACTGACTGGGCCATGGCCACAGCTTCGATAGATTGAGTAAGCTGGTCGAGCTGAAGTACGGGTAGGAAAAGCGGGTAGGAGGTGGTATGATACTCATTTTGTGATTGTGTGATGATGGATGGGACATGTGCCGTGGGGACTTTTGTAGCAGCTTAGATGGTTCAAAATGCCGATAGCTGTCGAAAGGCCGAGCAATGGCATAGAGAACGAGACCAAGGCCAGGACCGATACCGACACAGAGACGAAGCCCACGACCAAGACCTTAGGCCAGTTGCAGTGCTTGTCGTTGTGCTATTGAGCGTGTGCGAGTTCCCAAGTCCCAAGTCCTGGCTGTCCGCTCAACTGTGTCGGGCAGAAGGATTCGAACGATTTAGCATTCGAAATAAGTTGCTCGGTTGCCCTGTGTGTGCGTGTGAATATCAGTCTGTTGTGTGCTTTGTTTGTTCGCGCACTATTCATACCTGATACCCAGAACCATTAAATTCATAAAATATGCATGTGGATAAACATAATGCCGGGCCATGCGAATAAATACTTTTGTCAAGATTTGACCATGATTGAGTGTTTGCACTGCTCTCTCTCTCTCTCTCTTTCTCTTCAATGTCACCCCCACCTAAGAAGACCCCACCAAGCATGCTAACTGGACATAATTCATACAGTCGATTGATTTGCACACTTTCGGATTAGTTACGAAGCAGCAGCCACTCGACCCATGCAATGGGCCAATGTTCAGGTGTCAAAGTTGATCAAGGGATCCTTTATCAACCTGAAACTGGAAAATATGTAAATATGTTTCTGAATATTAGATTCAGCATATCATCTGATTGAGTTATAATAAAAGATAAAAATCCTTGAAATTTAAACAACGCTAGAGATACTTAATATAAAATTATATATACATATATAGATATATATAGATATATATAGATATGCTAAGATATTCGAATGTTATAAGCCAAAAGAGTTCAAGAAAGGTCAAGGGAATAAATTTTAAATTGGGCTTATAAAATATATTAGTTGGTTGGTAGCAAAGTAAGATAGCTGATTGAGCTTTAATATTCGCTCTGACTTAGGTTTGATATTTTATCTTCTAGCTTAATTTAGTATACATATATAAGCTGTATGCAGAAAATTTGATTGCTAGTCAAGACAAAAAAACATATTTCAAATGCCCAAGAGAATCACATTTTCTCTTATATTGCAGAGCATTCATTTGTCCATCGAGTGCATTTATAATGAGTCTTCATTTAAGCATCGATAGAGTAAGCCCACACACACACAGACACACCCACACCCACACACACGCATACACATAGCCGTTGACTTGCGGAAGGAGTACTCGTAAATGGCCTGACAGCATCCACTCGGCGAATGGGTGTACTCATTAAAAATGAACGTTAGCATTTTGCAGACAATTTCAACCTAATTGGCCCATATCGAGCTGTTGCCAAGGCAGCCAATTTTGTGGGCACTGCCAGAAAGGGACGTGAGAGGGGTTTGTACTAAAAATTAAAAAAAGAAAAGAAGAAAAATAATTAATAACACATAAACAAAGCGAAAATACTGAAACGAGTGAAACTCCACTACATAGGCTTAAAACTGCGATGGATAGATAAACAAAATAAGAGAGGGAGACAGGATGAGAGACAGAGAGAGAGAGAGAGAGAGAGAGAGAGAGAGAGATAAAGGGCGGGAGAGAAATATTAGATAGAATAAAATAGCTGTGTCATTCGTTATTTTTGAGTGCTATTATTAAGCATTTGAAATATCATACCATGATGCGGGACATGGGTTACATACGCAGAATACATGTGAATATGAATATAAATATGAGTGTGTGTGTGTGTGTGTGTTTTTGTGTGAGTGTGTGTTTGTTTGTGTTGCCGCGTTATCCATTAGCTTATATTAAAATCATTTTTTGCAGACTGAATGGCTGCTCTAAGGCCTGGGACCAAGGCATACAAAAAACCACGCCCCACAGACCCAGACCCACGGTCGACAAAGAGACAGACACAACTAACAATCACGCATTCATACACACACGCACCACAGAGACTCGCTGGACGGAGGCTCGAGATGAATGGGCCGGGCCACAAATGTACCGAGTTGGTCGCATTGTTTAATGAAAGTTCTTTCCAAAAACTTTTGCAAGCCGCTTACGGGAATGTGGACTCAGCTTTCGAATCAAGTCTGTGTCGGTGCTTGTGTGTGTGTGGTAGTGGTAGTCGTCGTCCTGGGACGTTGGTCGCACGTATGCAAATGTGGCTTTCCCTGCAGCATGTGCAGATGGCGCGTCTGCGGGGGAGGCAGCGCGACGTGTGGTGTCAGACGGCAGTTGACAGCATGTTTATTTGTTTTCATGTCCGTCTCCCTCCACCTCTTCCTTCTCTCTCCTTGTCTCAATTAGCCCACCTCTGCACTGTCTCCCACTCAAGAGCTGAATGTGGCCACTGTCAATCTGAGCGTCCAACTTGGAGCCCACCTTTCGCATTTCTTCCGGCTCGTTATGGTCGTAGTGAATGTCAATACATTCACATTTATTCACATTGATTAACACCCATTTCACACAGAACATTTAATGCACACATTAATTTGTACAAATATATCTTTAGTAAATTAATGATTTAATAAAAACGAATATAACGCTAATGAATACAGAAGTGAATACAATAAATAAATACATAATTTATTTGGTAAATTCCATCTTGATTAGTAGGTGCATCTATATAATAATAAATATTATAATATATATTATATAAATATATATAATAGTAAATATGCTCGGCTGTGTACATTACAGCCATGTGTTTAAGTTTTAGTTTTAGATTTATGTTTTATGTTTTATTTTTATGTTTTAGTTAAATCTAGCCAGTAGTGCACTGAATACAGTCATTGATATACATGCAAATACAATGAATGCATATAATCATATATTTATAATCATATGGATCATATATGTATAATATTTGAATTTGAATACAACGAATACAATTTTTAATTTGATTACTTAAATGCTTTAGAATACAAATTGTACATACTTTTGGTGTATTTCTATATTATTTAATCGATTTAAAAAGATGAGTGGATTAAAAATGTTTGAAATACAAATAATATAATTACTTTATGTACTCTTATATTTTCTTTTAGATATAAGTCAATACGCAATTGCGTTTGACTATTTTTAAATATTTTACAAATGAATATGAGTCTAATGACTACATTGTAAGGGTATTAATATGTTGAGTGCTTTTACAGTGCAATTCATTTTTAGAATCTGCATTCATATGCGAATGCACTCACATTGTTACATTTCTGTCCACTCACTTGACCGCCATATGTCCGATTTTAGACATGCGCGATATTGGGCACACAAACACACTCGCATGTGGTGTGTGTGTGTGGTGCTTTTAGAGGTATTCGTCCATTCTCCCACCTATTTCTATGTGAATATGTGGCTATTGTACATATGTGAATGTGAACTCTCATTCTCCTGTGTGTGTGTTAAGGACCTTTGTTGTTGTTGTTGTTGTCGCTTTACAGGACTTTTGGTCCATTTAACATGTCTCATAATAATTGTGATTGGGGTTTATTTCGCATTCATTTGAATATGAATTAGCATCGTTTCGCATTTGAATGTCCAAAATGGGCCATAAGCCACCCATTGGGTGGTTTCCCAAACTATGTGCGAGAGACAGATAGAGAGAAAGCAAGAGAGCGAGAGAGAGTGACAGAGTGGAGATATGAGCAAAAAGGACGACGCTTCTGAATGGATGAATAGACCAGAATTTTGCCAATTTAGCAAAAAGGGAAACGTTGCGATTGTAACTGCCAGTGGACCACACACACTCATGCACAGAGCTCATATAGCAGCACAGCCTTAAGGAACTGTAGCAGCTGCCCACGTGAGTCAAGCGGTAGCCAAGGACCAACTGTCCTTCCGTCGTCGATACGTCCGACTCGGTGGTTGACTCTCATAAAGACGTAAAAAACTATGCAACATTTTTAACTGTCAGTTTTGTGCAGTCACCAGAAGATGCTCGCCTGCTGTGTGTATGTGTGTGTATGTGTATGCTTGTCAGCAGAGGATGCGCAGCATACCCGGACTGCCACACTCGCTCGCCAGCTCGCTCCAGGCGCGTCTGAATCTCGTTTGGGGAATTCACTCTTATTAATTAGTGCAAAACGGCCCTTGGGGGACACAGACACAGGACCTCAGCCGGGCTTTCTGTGGGCTTTTGATTAAAGAGTTAAAATGATTGCCAAGTGGTCAACTGTACACGGCAACTGCGTAATACCAAGACACCACCCATGCATTCAGCGGCAAAAGGATTTACTTATCTTCTGTGGGCTGCTTGGAATTAGAAGATGATTCTTGTAACTGTGACTAAATGGATATAGTAACAATTGAGAAGTATTTGGAATAGCTTTCAACTGGTTTTCTTTAACTATTAGCATAACTAAATGGTTTGATACCGCTTACTTAAAATTTGAATGGGTCAAAAATAAGAACTTTTGCCCACGCTAAATGGAAATAAAAAAAATTGGTAATACTTAGAAAAACTTTTGAATGTATATTCTAACAGGAGCTGTTTGGGGTTTGGCTCAAAATAAAATTAAAAGGCAATGGCAAGCTTTAAAAATACTTTTTATTAATGTCATATATTATTTGATTCATAGATATCTGTCAAAATATTTTTCTTATTTTATGATTTTAACTACCTAATAATGCAATTTATGTTTAATATGACTTGCTTTTGTTTGCATTGAATGTTTATCTTTAGCTAGTTTCCTATCTTAGCCCTTCCCCTTCCCATTTTCGTTTTTCCCGTCTCCCATTTTCAACTCTAATTGCTGCTGTCGAGTTTGTTTTTCTTGCGCTGCTTTTGCGGTAAACGCCTAGCAAAATTTTTAAAAAATTGCGCATCGCCCACTGTCAGGATGAGACGCGTAGCACATAAGTTGTGTCAAAAGCAGATAAAACAAAGTGCAGTTGTTTTTCCACGTATGTGTGAGTGTGTTTTTGAGGACAACGGGACATCAATCCGCAGAAACATGCCCTTTCACACCGCGTTATCGGCGCCCCTCAGCGTCCTACCAAAGGTCCTGCTGTTCTCGTCATTGCCAGCACATTAGATCATAAATAAAATTAGAGCAGTGCCTTTGGCAGCGCCTCTTGCGTCCATTACGCGCGTCCTATCAGATACGCCTGGTGTGGAAATCTATCAGTATCTATAGCTGTAGCTGGGTTGTGTAATATTGATTAAATTGGCGAAACTTTTTTTTCTTTTTTATTTTAAATTACTGTAAAATTTCGCACACTCACCCAGTGGTAACTGCCTCGTTCTGTCTCTGTCTCTGTGCTGCTGCTGTTGTTCGCATACGTTTCACCCTTTTGCCATTATCCATTCGATTGCTGCTCCTGCTCCTGCTGCTAATAATATTGACACAAAGGATACTCTTTGGTCCTGCACTTCATACAAAAGGTATGAAAAAGAGGATGAAATACAACAACAGCAGCAGCCATGGCTTTGATCGGTGAAGTCAATTGTAACACATCGAATTGTTCGCATTGATAGATTTTGATTTATTTGCAGTTATTTATATGCCTTCAACCAGCCAACTCGTCTCTCTGTATGTGTGTGCGTGCGTGTGTGTGTTGCTTGCGATGACTCGACGCCTCATTGAGTGACGGCCGTTGCGGCAAAGGCTCTAACTTTACCTACTTCACAGCGACATTAGATTATCCGTTCTTATCCTCGATTTTTGGTTTTTACCCTTTTAGTCGCTTTCCACAGCATAAAATTCGCACATACTCATACATCAAAACAGCACACTCACACAGAGAGAGAGAGAGAGAGAGAGAGAGATAGAACATGCATGTAGACTGGCATGCAAAAGGTCGTAAGGACGTGATGCACAAGGCCTACAGGACATTGCATCTGCTTCAAAATATCTGCATCCGAGAGACAGTTTGGCGGGCGTGGGGACCCACAAAAAAGTAGGAGTCCAAAATTGTATTTGTAAGAAGTAATTTCTAAAGCAAGCAAAATAAATATATAATTGATGTGCAAAATGTATATAACTTGCACGAGAAAGCTTTTTTCCCTCGTTCATTATATGTATATATTGTTGATCAGCATCAACTACTTAGTCGATCTCTGTCCCTTGAACCGATTGTCCCTGAACGCGTCGATCTCTGAGCTCACACGAAGTTATTGACAGTTTCATAAAGCTATCGATAACCCAACGAATCCGAATTCCTATGATAAAATATTAATTAATAGGGAAATCTTCAGATAAAACTTGCATTTAGAGCTAGATAGTAAATTAAGGCTTACAATGCATATACATATTTCGTTTGATAGGTAACCGATTAGTATCGATTCTTAGATAAGGCTTATTAGTCCTCTCAGACCTTAATAAAGCTAGCTACATCTAATTTGATGCGTAGGTTCTCGTATAGCTAGTACTGGTGTTAATACCTATTAACAACAAACATTACAAACTTTTCAATTTGAAGCTAGCACTTTGTGTTTTGATATATATAGACATTTGGGTATACAATGCAAGCCCTAAAAATATGATGAGGTCACTCAACAGGATATGCTGTATATTATTCGGCTAAGTGTGGAAGGAAGTCAGCGCATAGCTGAGCTCAGGGTATCTGCTGGTCAGGAATGCCCTACTGTACAACTGCTTTATGTTCTGCATATTTGTGACTGATAAGTTCGCATACAATTTGTAGCCTATAAATCGCATAGTATTAAAGCAATTATCTGTTAATGGCATTGCATCAAGGACTGCAGCTGCATTTTTGCATTAATTGCAGATGCGGCAGAGTCTCTCCGAGATATATTTGCAGGTGTTTTTTCCCACTCTTGTTGCGAATGCTTTTTCCACAGCTGCGTCATCAGCCTTTTTATGCAACTGCAACTCGACTGTCCAAATGTCCAACTGTCTGGTTGTGGACGCCAACCACAGCCCTTGGCCATGGGGTGGTTCACATAACTCCACAAAACTCTGCAGCCTAGCGGCCGTTGGATGTGTATGTGTAAAAGAGAGAGAGCACAAGTGTGTGTGTGTGTGTGCTTATTGCATATCCTTAAGGTAATCACATTCACAATATAATAAAACCATGCGGTGACGTTCCTTTTGCGTTTCAGCTGCTGTTTAAGCCACAGCGACTGCTGAATGCGCTGCAGCACATATGTGTCTGCGTGTATGAGTGTGTGTGTTAGCATAGCGCACTTGGTCATGTGGTTAGTGCTGGCCCATAAGCAGCAGCAGAAAACGTTTGCCTTCATTTTTTTTACTCACATGTGTCTGTGCGTGTCTGTCTGTGTGTATGTTTTTGTGGAGCGTCTTCTTTTCGTTTATTTTGAAAAGTTTGTTGGTATCCGGCTACAAGTCCCTTGGGCAGCATTTGCCACCCCATTCACAAGGCAGCTGTGAGAAGACAACGCCACACACAAACCACCCACACACAACATACTCACACCTTTGCCTCTCGTTTGAAATTCTTCAAGTTAATGTTGTTGTTCCTGCTTTCTTTTTTTTTTTCTCTTTGGTAACTGTGTTGTTTTTTCCTTTTCCAAAATGGACATATGGCCATTGGCATGCCAAAACCCTACCACCTCCCGCACATCCATATTTATCAGTGTATGTGTGTGTGGTTATCTCCATGTAGGTTTTAAAACCTTAAACAATTTCGGCAACGGCTTGCGAATAGACTGTAAATTGGGAAATTAATGGCCCTGTTACGGCTCGTGTATTGTTTTTTTAAAGGGTTTTCCTTAACACCCCCTCTCTCTCTCCCCCGCTTTGAACATGTTTCCTTTTTTTGCAAACTGACTGATAGGAGGCGTTAGCCAACCACTGGGTGGTTGTCTGCTTAGTCTGTGCATCACAGATGGACCTCGACTTGGACCTTTACCTCAACATGGCATTCTTGTGGCATTTACATTTGCAGTGGGACTTATGAATTTTTGTATCGAAGAATTCAGCGTCTGGAAACTTAAACAAGTTCTTTTTTTTGCTTATACGTAACTCAGACTGTATATATGTGGATGAACATACAAGATTGCACAGTTGAAATTTGTAAACTATTTATACCCTGAACCCATTGAAAATGGGAAATCAGGGTATAACGGTTTTTCAAAATGTATGTAACAGGCAGAAGGTGGCGTGGCAGACCCCATAAAGTATATATATTCTTGATCAGGGCGACGAGCTGAGTCGATTTAGCCCTGCCCGTCTGTCTGTCCGTCTTTCCGTCCGTCTGTCCGTATGTATGAACGCGTCAATCAGAAACTATAAGAACTAGAGACTTCAAATTTTACACAAAGGTGCTTATATGCAGCGCGCATATCAAGTTTGTTTTAGATATTCGATAACTTTTTCGGGTCAATGATATCGACTTAAAACGTTATGGAGATTCAGTTTTTCGAACATATCTTTTACTTCTTTTTAGCTACAGTCACCAAACTTTGCATTTGGCTTTTTATAATAATAAAAAAAACCTTTTTTTTTGTTTTTATTTTGGATACCAGCCCCTCATTTTACAAAATTAATTTATACAAGAATCGACTTGTTAAAGATACAATTTAATTTTATTAAATTTTTCAGGTAAAACCGTATTTTAAATAAAATCAAAGCATTCAATGCTGAAAAGTTAATTAAAATCCATTTAGTAACACAGAAGTTATTTAAGAAAACATTTTGTCAATTGGCAAATGCACGCGGCAGCAGCGCCAAGCATTTTTCTATAGGTGTGAACACATACATTTAAAGCAACTACGCAGTAATCGGCGCGAGTGCTTGTGTGTGCATGTGTATATGTGTGAGTGTTTATGTGCGCGCAGAGGGTAATATGTATAGACAAAAGGTGCAAGCTAGGTTGTTTAAAATATCACCTTACTTCTTCTTCTTACTTCTCCTTACAGTTTTTGAGCTAGAACATCCAAATTTGGCAAGAAGTTTACTGTTGACCTCCTCGAAAGATCTAGCAGAAATGTAAATAGCCATGCCTACTTTCTTTCTATCTTTTCAGACGTAAACGGTATTATTTTCGCTAGTATTACCGTCAAATAAGGGTTTGGAATATATAATAATGTGCCACACCCTTAGACAAAAAGATGTAGTACGTATAGCTTCGCTCATTGGGGCGTGACAAATCAGGTGAAACTTTATCTTCTACAGTTATAGAGCCCCAAAATTTGGCATACAAGTTTCTGTTTTCCTCTTCCTTCGATTGACCACAAATTATTGACATACGCCTCCTAAGGGCGTGGCAAATCGGAAAAAAAAAATATTTTTTCACAGCTGTAACGCTGGGGTAACGAAATTTTGCAGTTAGGTTATTGTTGATCCCCTTTACTGATAATATTTGATTAAATCAGTCCGTCTTTTCACCGTGAACGAGTATATATGCAGTCGATATCACCCGACTGCAACGTACTTACTTGTTTTCCCCTTGTAAAAAGAGTATATTAATTTTGGTCAGAAGTTTGCAACGCACAGAAGGAAGCATCTCCAACCATACAAAGTATATTTACTCATTTACTATATTTGATCAGCACGACAAGCAGAGTTGGTATAGCACTGTCCGTCCGTATGTCTGTCCGTCTGTCCCTCTGTTTGGATCAACCCAATCTCCTCCGAGACTATTAGAGCTACAAAGCTGAAATTTTGCACATAGTCTCCAATCTGCTGCAGGCATTGTATATCTCGGAATCGGAATCCGGATCGGACCACTATATCATAAAGCTCTCATAGGACACATCGGTTTTAAGAAATCTTTTAGTGGGCAAATTTCGACGTTATTAAAGTCAGAGACTTGAAATGTGGACCATATATTTGTGTATCTCACCTCCATACAAACATATATGGTATATAGAGCTATGTCAATTGGAGGCGTGGCAAGCCGCGTAAAACTATATATTCTACAGTTTAAGAGCTAGAACATCGAAGTTTGGCAAGTAGGCTACTGTTGACCTCTCCTTAAGATAAATAAAAAAGTTATATATCCACACCTACTAGGCAAATCGGGAAAATTATCTAGTGTTATACATCCTAGTTATATACATCCGAATCTTTCTGGTGTTCCAAATGGGAGAAAACTATATTTTCCAAAGTTGTACAGCTAAAGCCCGAATATTTGACATATAGGTCAAAAACAAGTAAATACGTCAATCTTTACTTTTCTTGACAAATCAAAATACAATAGTTATATCTTATCTCTTATATGGTCGAAGTTAGCCCATCCCTCTAGTTTATTATTTATTTTTATTGTTTCTTAAAATATATCTCTTCCGTTCTCTTCTCTCTTGAAATGGTGTTTATGTAAATATCTTAATAAATAATTTTAACTAACAGCAATTACAAATTATTTTCCTAGCATATCTGCAAAAGCAGATCAAATCGCACAACTCTATTAATTGACAATGATATTAGATTACCAATAAATCTCTTATGTTTAATTGCTTCTAACTCATATACCCACAAATGTATTTAATCACTTGGGGTTACCTCTGTGAGCTTTTCAAAGTTTGAATAGCTCGGATAGTTCTACTATGTTCCTTTTCACTCACTAAAAAGGCACATAACATTGATATATGCGAATCAAATATAGAGAAAATGTCTTAAAAAAGAAATTAAAAGGGAGACAACGAAAAGAAAATTGCGAAAGCATGTTCAAGCAAGGGCATTGATATATATATGCATATATATTTATGTAATATTGGTAACTGAAGTGGGAGCAAACAAACAGAAATAATAAGACAGGTGCACAGAGAGAGAGAAAGAGAGATAGAAAGAGAAAGAGAAGGAAAGGGAGAAGGAAAAAACAACACAGGACGAAGCATATGCAAAAAATTTAAAATAATAACAACCCAAAGGAAAACAACATTTGCAGATATTTTGTCCTTGTTTGCGGTGGGTGGAGAGAGATACAGCGAGAGGGAGGGGAGTGAGGCGTGCCTGTTTGGGGATGGGCGTTTGGCCAAACGGACCGGTCAGGATATGTGCAGCTCCCAGCACACACCATAAACACCCACATACACACATACAAACGAAGGACTATAGATCGAATGGAATGATACACATCGAGAGATCCCGAAACGCGCTGTTCGGACTTTTGGGGGTGTTGTGTGTGGGTGAGTGTGTGTATGGTAACTGTATAATATGGAAGGGTGCAGGACATGTCTTAAAATTTTAAAAAGGACCACAGCAGCGACCAGGGGACTACTAGAAAGGACCTTGGCAGCTGCTTTGCGTATGTATGTATGTGGGTGAACGCGACTTTGTGGTTGTTTGTGTGTGTGTGTGTTTGTGTGCTTGTGGGTGTCGTTTTGACAACGAGCATTGGGCTAAAAAGTTTGCTATTTGTATATACACATATGCAGTTATACAGTTATATAAATACATATATATATATGTATATATGTACATATGTGTGAGTGGGAGTGTTTGTGTGTGTTTGTGGTCCTTTTGGGTGGCAGAAGGTCCAGATGCTTGTTCAGTTGCCCGGTTCCGTTTCATTAGTTGGCCTGTCGTTTCGCTTACCTTAAAGCTGTGGACGTTGAAGGGGGAATGGGATGGGGAATAGGTATATACACATATCTATACATGCAAATACATATTTTGTGTGTGTGTATGTGCGTTTTGTGGCTCCGCCGAATGCCGAATTGGATTTATACGTGTATAATAAAAGTACTTGACGGGAGGGCCAAAACACTAAATGACTATAAAAAGCACTTTGAAGAGGGTCAAATGGAGATAAATTTGTGTGCGTATGTGTGTATGTGTGTGTGTGGTCACAAGGACTTGTGGGACGCTGTGTTAAGGATATTTGCTTGTGTCTAATGTGTTTTTATTTTCCAGCTCGTTTTCGTCTTACGTTTTACGATTTCGACGGTCACTTTAGTAGACGTGGCGAACGTTGTTGGGCTTCAAATGTCCTTCGTCTTTCGTAAAAGGGCTATTTGCATGCATGCATGTGTGCGTGTGTGTGTCTTGGGGGTTTTCGTTTCAAGGGGGTATTGTGTATTTTATGGCCACACACCCA
Organism: Drosophila gaucha; assembly: GCA_035045545.1. Classification (NCBI taxonomy): domain Eukaryota; kingdom Metazoa; phylum Arthropoda; class Insecta; order Diptera; family Drosophilidae; genus Drosophila; species Drosophila gaucha. The sequence goes on from JAWNOY010000040.1 coordinate 284,733, forward strand.
GCATTTCTTTTTGCGCCTTTTGACATCGGTCTTTCGGTTTTTGGAACAAGCCGACAACTCGCCCGTCATTGGAATAGTACCCATCCATACGTTAGAGAAACCCAAATCCCCCAACCATCAAATGCGAAACTTTCCCAATTTACCATTCCAATTTCAGATAGCATATAGTGCCTTTCTAGTGGTTGGGGGTACAAAGAGTTTCACTCTATGAGACCAAGAAACGCTCTACCTATTTATTTTTTAATAAATTACAGGTTAACGTCAATGTTAGGGATCATGCCTTGCTTCTTGAAAGATTATATTTAGTTGAGCAGTGGATTAATTATTATATAAGTCCAAGTGAACAAAATAAAACAAAATTACTATTGATTACTACCCGGCTTCGACCGGTAAATGTTTTTATACCCTGAGCCCATTGACAATGGGATTTCAGGGTATAATGGTTTTGTGAATGTAAGTAATGGATAGAAAGAGGTTTGACAGACCCCATAAAGTATATAAATTCTTGATCAGGACGACGAGCTAAGACGATGTCCGGATGTCCGTCCGTCCGCCTGTCCGTCCGTCTGTCCGTCTGTCCGTCCGTCTGTCCGTCCGTTCGTACGTATGTCCGTCCGTCTGTCCCACCGTCCGTCTGTCCCACTGTCCGTCTGTCCATCCGTATGAACGCAGCGATCTCGTAAACCACAAAAGTTAGAGATTTGAAATTTTATATATTCGTGTATACCATACACTGCGTATGTTTACTTTTATACTCTTGTAAAAAGGGTATATTAATTTTGGTCAGAAGTTTGCAACGCACAGAAGGAAGCATCTCCAACCATACAAAGTATATTTACTCATTTACTATATTTGATCAGCACGACAAGCAGAGTTGGTATAGCAGTGTCCGTCCGTATGTCTGTCCGTCTGTCCCTCTGTTTGGATCAACCCAATCTCCTCCGAGACTATTAGAGCTACAAAGCTGAAATTTTTTAGTCTCCAATCTGCTGCAGGCATTGTATATCTCGGAATCGGAATCCGGATCGGACCACTATATCATAAAGCTCTCATAGGACACATCGGTTTTAAGAAATCTTTTAGTGGGCAAATTTCGACGTTATTAAAGTCAGAGACTTGAAATATGGACCATATATTTGTGTATCTCACCTCCATACAAACATATATGGTATATAGAGCTATGTCAATCGGAGGCGTGGCAAGCCGCGTAAAACTATATATTCTACAGTTTAAGAGCTAGAACATCGAAGTTTGGCAAGTAGGCTACTGTTGACCTCTCCTTAAGATAAATAAACAAGTAAGAAAGCTCTAGTCGGGTCTCACCGCGACTACGAGATCCCCTGAACCAAGTCCGAGCTGATTAAAACAACCCAGCTTACATCTTTTATCTATACATATTACCTCTGCGCGCATATTCACATGCACACATACACACAGGCACGCATATACACATGCACACATTTGTATACACATGAACACATATACATACCATGCACACAAAAGCACGCGCGCCGATTACTGCGTAGTTGATTTGAATGTATGTGTGCACACGTACAGCCTGCTGCAGCGTGCTTTTACAATGTTTCCTTTAACAACTTCTGTATTACTTAACGGATTTGAATGCAATTTTCTGCATTGAATGCTATTAATTTATTGAAAATACGGTTTTCACTAAAAAATTTGAGCTGTAGCTAAAAATATGTAAAAGATATGGTCAAAAAACTGAATCTTGATAACGTTTTAAATCGATATCATTGAAACGGAAAAATTTATCGAATATCTAAAACAAACTCGATATTTTCGCTGTATACACAGACCATCATGCAAAATTTGAAGTCTCTAGCTCTTATAGGTTCTGAGATCGACGCGTTCATACATACGGACAGACGGACAGACGGACAGACAGACGGACAGGGCCAAATCGACTCAGCTCGTCGTCCTGATCAAGAATATATATACTTTATGGGGTCTGCCACGCCTCCTTCTGCCTGTTACATACTTTTTGCAAAACCATTATACCCTGATTTCCCATTTTCAATGGGTTCATGGTATAAAAAGTTATATATCCACACCTACTAGGTGCGCGGCAAATCGGAAAAATTATCTAGTGTTTAACATAAATCCTTCAATATTATACACATCCGCCTCTTTCTGGTGTGCCAAATGGGAGAAAACTATATTTTCCAAAGTTGTACAGCTAAAGCCTGATAATTTTACATATGGGTCAAAAACTAGTAAATACGTCAATCTTTACTTTTCTTGACAAATCAAAAAACAATAGTTATATCTTTTACAACTACAAGGGTATTATAAAACTTCGGCTTGTTCGAAGTTAGCCCATCAATCTACCTTTTTCGATAACTTATGTTATTTCCATATTATCGATAACAATCGATATTTTGACTTCGTTTTTAAGCCATAACTCTAAGACCATATAAGCTAGAGCCCCCAAATTACAGATAATGAATATTTCAGACTTTGGATACCGCCTCCCAATGGTTTCAAAACTAAAAAATGGGTAATTCAAATACTAAGCAGTTGGGATTTCGCATTTATACACATTTGGATGTAAATATTTTGTCCTGAAAGTTTCATTAAGAAAGTATATATAGAACCGAAGTTATTTAACAATCAATTTCTCATAGTGCAGCCCGGAATGCAGCTCAAGCGCAGCCGCTAAATCATGTACGCAGTAAGCGGCGCATGTACTTGTGTTGTTGAGTATGTATATGTGTGCGTGTGTGTAGAGGATAATATATACAGATCAAAGATGTAAGCTAGATTGTTTAAAGCACCCCCTCGGACTTGGTTCAGGGGATCTCCTAGTCGGGCAGACCCGACTAGAGCGTTCTTACTTGTTTATTTCAAATCTTAATAATTTTATTGCCACATTAGTTGAGGTCTACTAATTATATTTTGGTTTTTTATTAAAAAATACACTTTATAATTGATAGACAGGAACCGATGATGGGCTTCCGATTTTGAAAAGCGGAACATCTATTAATATTTTAGTACAGCTATAAGGGAGCATTAGTGTTTAGCTAACTAAAAAGTACTTTGAAATCAATATCAAAATATTCAATAATAGTCATCTGAGCTTAAAATTTAAGTAAAGCCCAAATGTTATTCCAAAATGAAGGCAGATAGATTTTGTTTCTATAAGTAAATAATATCCGAATGTTAAATTCTATATTTGCAAAATCTAAATTTGCTAAAGAATATATAAAAAAAATGCACTATGTTATCATCTGGATGATCTCCGTTTGGCTGAAGCAAGTTTTGCGCTCAGTTTCATAAATCACAAAGCCTTTCAAGATTTTCGACCTAAGTTTTTAGCTCACATTCCTGTAGTACGAAAGGGATATGTGCAATAAGTTGAAGGTAATACGATATTTTTTCAGGGTTGAGATGTGGCTGGACGTTTGCATCCATTTCTAATTGCAAACTGTCAATTACTTTTGAGCGGTAGCATGAGAGAGAGAGAGAGAGAGAGTGTCGCAGAGTTATGGACCAAGCATTTGGCCGGTTTACAGTTCCCAGCGGAATACTCAGGACGGCCAATTGGCCCATCTGGCAAATGGACAGCGGCCCAAATTTGCAATTTTTATGGCTTATAAAAAGCAATAGTAACAACAAGAACAACAACAACAACGAGGAAGAGAAGAATGACTAGTGCCTGCGACCGCTGCTGTAACTCGATACTTCGATATATTTGCCTTTTTCTTTGTCCCCTGTCCTAACCCTTTGCAAGGTCACGTACAAGTTTTCACGCATAAAACATGATTAATTTTTGTCCGCATTTTTATGCACTTTCAGCGCAGTTGTTCGATGGGCTTTGAAAAGCAAACGCAAGACAAAATAGAAGCAAAAAAAACATATCAATCATTTTGTAGATTTTCCTCGGGGGGTTTTCCTTGTGAAAAGCTAAAACATGCAACCTAATTGGGGTGCCTGCCATTTGGCCCGACCGCACTTTTCGTCAAAAGCGCAGGACATTTGACCATTGGGTGACGTCCTTCATTGTAAAACGAGTTTATCGAGCACGTCTTGGGGTTGCTTCGAGGCACAAATCTTTAGACCGAACAAACTGGACAACTGGACAACAGTTTGCCCAGCTTCGGTCGTATGGCATTTGGCTTGATCACCTTTTGATGTTCATCTTGAGACACGCGTCATAACACGACAGCAAAGTTCAAATTGATTAGATGGTTGGTTCATTACGAATGCCATTCGCTTGGGCAACACTTAGAAGGTCAAGAAATTTGACAAATTTTGATAAGCCAATGAATATCTTAATCTGTGTTTAATATCCTAAACTAATTGAAAATGAGAATTCACGCTATAATGGCTTTGTCATTATACCCTTGCAAAAAATGTATAATAATTTTGGTCAAAAGTTTACAACACACAGAAGGAAGCATCTCCGACAATTGAAGCTAAAAACTATTGAATCTACGGAGGTGAAATATTGCACACAGTCTGCAATCAGCAATCTGCAGCAGGCGTTATATATCTCGGAATTATACGGATCGGACGACTATATCCTATGGCTCCCATAGGACAATTCATTTTTTGTGGGAAAACATATAAGACTTAAAATTTTGAATTATACTAGTGTATCCCACCCCCATGAAAAAGAAAAAGTAAATATAGCTACGCCCGTTAAGGGCGTGGTAAATACGGAAAGTCTATGTTGGTTTAACATAAGTCCTCAATATATGCCGCGCTGTTAGAGTCAGAGTCTTGAAACTTAAAAGACATGCTTGTATTGGCGACCACTAAAAATAAAGATTTAGTGTATACAGCTACGTCCATTATTGGAGTGTCAAGCGGAAAAAACTGTCTCTTCTACATCATGATCAAATACGTCAATCTTGATGGCAAACCAGAGAAAATGATTTGTATATCCTTTACAATTGCAAGACATTACCAAACTTCGGCATGGTCGAAGTTAGCTCATCCCTCTAGTTATACCCTGAGCCCATTGACAATGGGAAATTAGGGTATAATGGTTTTGCAAAAAGTATGTAACAGGCAGAAGGAAGCGTCGTAGACCCCATAAGGTATATATATTTTTGATCAGGACGACGAGCTGAGTCGATTTAGCCTTGTCTGTCTGTCTGTCCGTCTGACCGTCTGTCCGTATGTATGAACGCGTCGATCTCAGAACCTATAAGGACTGTATACATCGCGCATGTTTGTTTCAGATATTCGATAGCTTTTCCTGTTTTTATGATATCGATTTATAACGTAATCTAGATTCAGTTTTTGACCATTTCTTTTACATCATTTTAGCTTCAGTCACCACATTTTACAGCTAGGTTTTTTTTAAAATAAAATACATCATCGGTTTTTTATATTTTGAATACCGACTCCACATTTTACAAAATCTATTTTAGTTTTGCAAACTATCCACATTTAAATTTTTTAGGTAAAAATGTATTTTTAATAAAATATAAGGATTCAATGCTGAACATTTTATCAAAATCCGTTCAGTAACACAGAAGGTATTAAAGAGAACATTTTGTCAATTGGCAAAAGCACTCGGCAGCGGGCGTAAATACGTGTGTACGCAGTCTATACGTGTGCACACATACAATCAAATGTGTGCATTTTTCTTTGAATTTTATTAGTTTCGCAATTTCAGTTAAGTTGTAATTCGGCCCGCTGCTACTTAAGTGCCGTCTTTGTCACTGAGAGCAAAGCAGCGGCGAGCGCGTAGCGCCATCTATTTTTTTTTATTTGGTGCATCTTTATGACTGAATAGATTAACCATGCCGCAGACTGCGTACCATAACGTTTCTATTATAAGAGGAGATTAACAGTGATCTATCTTCACATCCTTAATGTAAAACTGAGGATAATTTTTATACCCTTGCAAAAAGGGTATATTAATTTTGGTCAGGAGTTTGCAACGCAGAGAAGGAAGCATCTCCGACCATATAAAGTATATATATTCTTGATCAGCAAGACTAGCTGAGTTGATATAGCCATGTCCGTCTGTCCGTCTGTCCGTCTGTCTGGATCAACGCAATCTCCTCCGAGACTATAAGAGCTACAGAGCTGAAATTTTGCACATAGGCTGGAATGTGCTGCAGGCATTGTATATCTCGGAATCATCCGGATCGGATGACTATATCCTATAGCTCCCATAGGACAGATCGGTTTTAAGAAATGTTTTAGTGGGATAACTTCGACGTTATTAAAGTCAGAGACTTGAAGTTTGGAATATATACTCCTGATATGCACCCAAATACAAAAAGATATAGATTATATATCTACGCCCTTTGGGGGCGTGGCAAATCGGATAAAACTATATCTTCTACATTTTTGAAGCTAGAGCATCCAAATTTGGAAAGTAATATACTGTTGGCCTTCCCTTCAGATTAATCAAAAAATTATATAACCACGCCTACTTGGGGCGTGGCAAATCGGGAAAGCCTATTTAGTGCTTAACATAAATCCACCAATATTTTGGATGCTGTTAAAGCCAGAGACTTGAAACTTTAAACATATAATTGTATCAACCACCCCTAGAAAAAAAGATAATGAATATATATCTACGCCCATTAGGGGAGTGGCAAATCGGAAAAAACTATATCTTCTACAATTTTACACCTAGAGTCCCAAAAATTGAAACAGACGTTAGGCTTGACCGTTTCGACAAAATTATGAAAACTAATATATATCCGCTTCTTGGGGGCGTGGCAAATCGGAGAAAACTATATCTTCCAAAGTCTTATAGGTAGAGCTTCAAAATTTGATATATAGGTTACTGTTGCCCTGCTTAATAGATTGCGCAAAAATGATATATATCCAATTGTTGGGGGCGTGGCAAATCAGAAAAAACTGTATCTATATCCTTTGCAATTGCAAGGGTATTACCAAACTTCGGCATGGCCGAAGTTAGCCCATCCCTCTAGTTTTTGTATTGATTACGATCACAGTGAGAATATCCGAAAAATGGCATTACTTAATCATTCGAGGGCTATACACACGAATACAGGTTAAGAATTTCAAGTCTCTTGCTTTGATATGCTTTGCGTTCATACTGACAGACAGTCCCCGCACAAACCCAATATACTTTATTCAGTTCGTAAACGAGTATTAAAACAAAGTGTGCCTCTTATGGCGTTTGACATGGGGATGGTGGAACATACGCTGTTTACTTCATAAACGAACATGTTTTACATAACTAAACATAACCTAATCTAATCTTACCTGAGTGTAATCTTACTTTACCTCACCTAACTTTACCTATCCTAATTCCATTCAATCTCTCCATCTATTTTTATTCATTTGATATTTAATTCTTTGTAACTTTCCCTTACATTATAGTATATGCATAGATTTTTCCAACTCGACTTCAAAAATTTATAACCACGTTGAAATTGACTACTAATTTGGCAAACGTTTGCCAGCAACTGTCGAATTTTGTCTGTAGCCATCTAGGATCTAGGATATACGCTACAGTAGCGTCCAAAATATTTATCCATTTGGCAATGCAAAAGGTCATGTAGTTGGCTCCTCCCCGATCTGATTGGAATTATAATGCACCCAATCGGCAGGTATTGCTTTCATTGCTAGGGGTAGTTGGTGATCTCAGCAATGAAGCAACCCCTAAACAACTAATGTTGCGGCTATATCGTACTGGGTGTGAAAGAGAGGGATAGTCACGATGCGAGCGGTAAGGCAAAAGGGAGGTAAGCAGAGAAGAGTAATATAATATTATGAGAGTATCCGAATTGGGCATTTACATAGCTCAAGGTACAATATTTTGAACCAAGCCAAAGAGATGGATTCGTAAGGATCTGTAAGCATGACGTTTAAAATATTTTTGACTTTTTATACCCTGAACCCATTGAAAATTGGAAATCAGGTTATAATGGTTTTGCAAAAAGTATGTAATAGGCAGAAGAAGGCGTGGCAGTCCCCAAAAAATTTAGATATTCTTGATCAGGGCGACGATCTTTTAAACGAAGGTACATGTACACAGCGCGCATATCGAGTTTGATTTAAATATTCGAAAACTGTTCCTGTTTTACTGATATCGATTAAAAACATTATCAAGATTCAGTTTATTTAGGCATATCTTTTACATCTTTTTAGCTGCCGTCACCAAATTTTGCAATTGGCTTCTTGTAAGTAAAGTACATTTTCTATTTTTTTTTATATTGTAGATACCGGCTCCACATTTTACAAAATCAATTTATTTAAAAATCAACTTGTTAAAGCCACAATTTAATTTTATTAAATTTTTTATGAATTTAGGTATTTAGGCCATAATTTAATTTTTTAAATCTTTTTAGTAAACCCGTATTTTCAATAAAATAAAAGAATTCAATGCTGAAAATGTTATTCGAATAAAATTTAGTTACATAGAAGATATTAAGCAAAACATTTAGTCAATCTGCAAAAGCACGCGATAGCGAGCGCCAATACGTGTGCAGTGCACACTGTGCACACAGTCTATACGTGTGCACACATATATTCAAATGGGAGCATTTTTATTTAAATTTTATATGTTAAATCGCAATTTCAATTTAATTGTAATTCTGGCCGCTGCTACTTAAGTGGCGTCTTTGTCACTAAGATCAATGTCTGTATATATCTCGTAGTCGGGCAGTCCCGACTGTTTTTATTGTAATACTTATATATGTAACTGCTTATTAATATTAATCTATATATGCTAATAAATAATAGCATATTATTTAATGAGCAAATATATATTTTCAATTTTGTAAAAGGACAGAAATCACATTTTGTGTTTTTATTTCAGAGTTGTCAATTGTAATTTTAACAAAGAAAATTAAGAATTTCAATTACTGCTGCTTCATATGTATTTATCTATAAAGCAACACATCTATTTTTAAAAGACGAATCCCATATGTTTTGCATTTGGGAAAAACAATTTTATAGCCTCATTCTTGGGGACTGGGGCCTGGATAATTCCCAAATGAGTTGCCGGAATGTTGATTATAAGCAAATTATTTGCCTGACGAATGTGGAATGTGTGTTGTTGTTGCAGGAGTCGAAGGCAGAAGGGGAGAAGGGGTGACGGGTCAGGGGAAGGTTGGGCTTAGGCTAGTGTTTGGGTGGGTCTGTTAAGTTGACTTGTCTAGACCTAAAAACAATGAATGTCGAATATCTGTTTGTGATTTGTTTGAAATACTTTTCAAAGGTATACAAAGACCCACACACACACCCACACAGAGACAGAGAAAGAGGCACATTTAAATATCTTTCGAGTGGTCTCAAATTAATTTACACCCAGTACACAGACACACACATAGAGAAAGACACACATGTGTGATTGTGCGGAGGGCGACACACAAGTCAGCTTGGCATCGGGTGACAACAATGAGAACTACGAGAAGGACGACCCATAGGGAGAGGGGCAACAATTAGAAGCTAAAAAACCGAAGCCAAGTCGCCAACATGCACAAAAGGCCCCCAGCGTCGGCTTCTGTTTACAGTTTTATATAGCTAACTCGTGTGTGTGTGTGTATCACATGTGTGAAGCAAGAAGTTGTGTGTGTGTGTGTTTTTTACGACATGGCTGCAGCTTCACATGGCTGACTCGCAATGCTCTCAATTCCCCACTGAATTCTGCCCATGCCCCACTTTTACTCCCAGCTCCGTTTCCCATTCCGCATTTCCTTCACGTTAACGTTCTGGTTCTTGTTCTCACGTTTGCGTCGTGAACAAAAGGTTAAATTCGCTTTCAAATGGTCAGAATTATTTAATGCGATGGGTTTTAGGTGGCTGGCTACAACTCTACAGCTCTGACTATGGCGGACAGGCAGGCGCACTGCGTACGACACTATGAGAGTGGGCGTCTGTGTGTGTGTACGTGTATGGGCGTTGTGTGTGTGTGAAAAGGGTTATTGCTGGCGGCAAGCAAACACCACCGGCTGTGGACTGCGTGGACATCGGACATCGGACTGCTGTCGACGGCCTTTGGCTGCCAGCCGACCATCCACAGCCGTAAATCCACCCGCCGCCATTGCGATGCGCATTGCCATTGCCATCTAACTGTATTTCACTCTCTCTCTCTGTGTATGTCTGTGTGCTTGTGCTTGTGTCCGTGTGTATTCAATGGTTGCCGCAACGGCTGCCCAATCCTTTGCACTAGCTCCACGCTGTCCAGCTTCGAAAGTTTCTTACTCACAATTAGCAAAAACATGGGAGAGTGAACAAAAGATTCAATGCCATGCAAATTGTCAGATATGGCGTAGAATTTAGCGGTAAGACTGGGAGACAATTCCTGCCTGGTATATATTATTTTAAAAACAATTCACTTAAATATACAATTACCAATTACAAATGATAATAGCAATAGTCTAATATAATAGTCTTTAGTCAAATAGCCAACTGCTTAGCAGAAGATATGGGTTTAAATGTATGGATTTAGAAATAGATATAGATAATTTGCTTATCATAATATATTTTTATAAAAATTTTTAAATAATTTCTAGTAATATGAGGCTAAGGATAGTTCTGTCATATGTGTATATGTGACAAAGCTCAATATATTACTCTTATTTTTAAAAGCACTCGGAATTGATTATAAGTTCGAAATAAATGTATAGCCAATTTAATTGATTGTCAAGGTCACACGATGGAAGTTTTTTAAACAGTCATATAAATATTAATAGAGCTTGCTTAGGAATTAGTTGAGTTCCTGAATTAATCAAGGTAGGATTGACAGACTACGTAGTACCGGTTTATAGTTCTACAACAGATATTTTTTTTTTAAAAAACACACTCTTTTTTTGCAGAGCTTGTTGATCGTAGCTGTGAAATTTTTGGCTTCTTGCAGTAAGACTGTAAGTCAGATACAGTTTTTCCATATCGCCGAATGGGCATACCTTTTTATACCCTTGCAAAAAGGGTATATTAAATTTGGTCAGAAGTTTGCAACTGTCTGTCAATGGATTAACGCAATCTCCTCAGAGACTATTGAAGCTACAGATCTGAAATTTTTTACATAGCCTGGAAGCGGCTGCAGGCATTGTATATCTCGGAATCGTCGAGATCGGATGACTATATGCTATAGTTACCATTGGACATTGGACAGGTTTTAAGAAATGTTTTTCAAATTTGGAATATATACTTGTGTACCTCACCCCCATATGAAAATATATAGCATTTATAGCTACGCTTTTTAGGGGCGTGGCAAGTTGGGTAAAATATTATATATTCTACAGTTTTGAAGCTACAACACTCAAATTCGGAAAGTATATTTCTGTTAATATTTCTTTTAGATTTGTCAAAAATTATATATCCACGTCCACTAGGGGCGTGGCAAATCGGGAAAGTCTATATAGTGCTTAGCATAAATCCTCTAATATTTTAGGTGCTGTTTGAGCCAGACAGTTGAAATTTAGTTGTATTTATGTGGACCACCTCTCTCAAAAAAAATTGTACACATAGCTACGCCTAATAGAGGAGTGGCAAATCGGGTAAGGCTGTATCTTCTACAATTTTACATCTAGAGATTCTAAAATTAACTAATACGTTAAGCTTGACAGCTTCAACAAAAATATTTTTTATTTTTTTTTTTTTTTTTATTTTATATAGTGAAAGTTAACAAATAAATTATTAACCTACATGAGGGGGAGCACTAGCTGCCAGGGCTATCAGCTCGGCAACAAAAATAGAAAAAATTATATATATCCGCCTCTTTGACCAAAAATGATATACATATATCTGCGGTTTGGTTGCTGGGCAAATCGGTAAAAACTCTACAAATTTACAAATGTAAATATAAATATATATAACCTCTACAATTTCAAAGGTATTACCAAACTTCGGCATGGCCATAGCCTATCCCTCTAGCTTTGAAGTGAAAAGATCATATTGGTTTTGTGCAATGGCCGTCTTGCTGTCCGCCCGTCTGCCCGTGGCGTGGCAAATCGGATAAAGCTGTATCTTGTACAGTTTTAGAGATAGAACATAGAAATTTTTAAGCTAGTAGCCACTCTTATTCAGGGCATGGCAAATCAGAAATATCTATAGCTATTCATACGTAAACGTCCAACAGGGACCTAGAATATATATTCATGTAGCTACGCCCATTTGGAGCGTGGCCAATTGGATAAAGCTATTTTTATACCCTGAACCCATTGAAAATGGGAAATCAGGGTATAATGGTTTTGCAAAAAGTATGTAACAGGCAGAAGGAGGCGTGGCAGACCACATAAAGTATATATATTCTTGATCAGGGCGACGAGCTGAGTCGATTTGGCCCTGTCCGTCTGTCTGTCCGTCTGTCCGTCTGTCCGTATGTATGAACGCGTCGATCTCAGAACCTATAAGAGCTAGAGACTTCAAATTTTGCATGATGGTCTGTGTATACAGCGAAAATATCGAGTTTGTTTTAGATATTCGATAAGTTTTTCCGTTTCATTGATATCGATTTAAAACGTTATCAAGATTCAGTTTTTTGACCATATCTTTTACATATTTTTAGCTACAGCTACCAAATTTTGTTTTTAGCTTTTTGTAAATAAAATACATTTTCTATTTTTTCATATTTTGGATACCGGCTCCACATTTCACAAAAAAAATTTATAAACAAAAAAAATTATCAAAGCCACAATTTAATTTTTTTTAATTTTTTAGTGAAAACCGTATTTTCAATAAATTAATAGCATTCAATGCAGAAAATTGCATTTAAATCCGTTTAGTAATACAGAAGTTATTAAAGGAAACATTGTAAAAGCAAAATTTATCGAATATCTAAAAAACATTGTACATTCAAATCAACTAAGCAGTAATCGGCGCACGTGCTTCTGTGTGCATGGTATGTATATGTGTTCATGTGTATACAAATGTGTGCATGTGTATATGCGTGCCTGTGTGTATGTGTGCATGTGTATATGCGCGCAGAGGTAATATGTATAGATAAAAGATGTAAGCTAGGTTGTTTTAATCAGCTCGGACTTGGTTCAGGGGATCTCGTAGTCGGGCTGAGACCCGACTAGTTTCTAGTTTATACAGTTTTAAAGATAGAGCCCCAACACTATACAATTAAACACTTCTCCCTTTACATCAGATTAACCAACAATCATTGACATATGCTTTTCGGGGACATAACAAACCGGAAAAAGGTACATCTTCCACAGCTTTAAGGCAGGGATAACCAAATTTAGCAGGTAGATTAATTTTGATCCACTCTACTGACAGTCAAATAAATTACATGGTTTGCTCATAGAGGCGTGGTAAGTCAGAAAATCAATATTAGAAAAAATTTTTATCTTTTCACCGCGTTTTTAATTGTTCTTTGATGTATTTTTATCGGGAGCAAAAGTATAAAATTTGAAGTCTTCAATAGTGGTGAAATCCTTTTCAGATTTGTTAAGAAACGCCGTGTAATTCAGACTAATAGTTGTGTATAACAAAAGACTTCTACGATGGCTTTGCAAGAAATGAACTTTTTAATGTCTGAATATGAAAAATATGTATCGGACTCGTATTGAGTTTCTGAGAGAGCATTGCAGTCAACATAGCTGTTATAATAGTTACTATGGTAGTTATATGATATGTTGAAATTGTCAGGCCAATTGTAAGGCATGTATTTGGCGCAAAAAAAAAATCAAACCTATGCCAAGTTTCAGCAGCATAAAGCGTTCTGCACAACATAAAATACCATGCAATATCTGAAAATTTTACGTTAGATGGTATCTAAAAATGTTAAACAATGTACAACTTGGCAAAATGAAATGAAAAAGAAATAAAAGATAAATTATCTTAAGATTAAAACATAAGCTTAATAATATTGATCAAGTCTCAGAAATATACAATTTAGATACATGTAGAAGAAAAAGAGATTCATAAACTAAATATAAATTTAGGATAGAGAATCAATCAAATTAGCCTGGTGGATCATATTCAGCATATACCAACGACTTTTATTTCAGCTGAAATGTGAATATCGCTGGTGCTTAAATAACCAACAAGCTTTTAATTAAACCAAGTAGTGTGATAAAAGTGTTCTTTAAAGTTGTGCAAGGACTGTGGGTACTTTGTACATGCTCTAAGGTATATAAATATTCAATTCAAATTTCAAGTGTACATAAGTCTCAATTATATTCGTGTGTATGTGTGTGTGACGCTTTGAGGGTTGATTGCTAAACTTTATAATGAGAGCAAGGAACACACGCGTGCCTCAAAATATTTACACACAATGGACCAAGCAGCAGGCCTGGGCGAGAGGACAGGCAGTGGCCGTTGGTCGTTCGGTCAGCAACTGCGTTGGCCTTTGGTAATTTGTTGTGCATATGAGAGTGTATGTGTAAGTGTGCTTGTGTTTGCTAGTCGCTTTTCAACCCTTGACAAAGTTGTGTGTGGAAATGGTAACGGGAGACGCAGCCATTGCATCTGGTCGGGCAACTAAAGTTGGGAACTGGAAAATGTTGGTCTAGCCTTGTAAAGCGATGCACGTTCGCAACAGAAGGCAGAAATGGAAACAGAAATAGAAATAGAAATGGGAATAGAAATAAGCATAGGCATAGGAACAGGCACAGGAACAGGCACTGCGAGCCAGTTGGACAGGACAGGCACGCACGGGAAGAAGAGATTAAAGGTTAGCACTCGCGACCTTGTCAGGGTCCCGGCACTGAGGCACTGACTCGACGGCGTGGCAGCTTGCCAAAGCAGCTTGTGGCATGTACGTGCTCGTTGTTGTTGCTGTGAGCCGGACAGCCGTCCAGTGAGCCAGCCAGGCAACCTATTAAAGCGAATCGTAAATCAAATGAGTTGCATAAATGCCTACAAAATGTTTTCAATGTTTTCGAATTTTGCGGCCTACGCCAAATATCCGCAAGTAGGCAATAAACATTTGTATACCCAGGCAGGAGCTGAGGGGTCGCGAGGGGAGTTGCCCGGGTAGGTAAGTAGCTGCTGTTGCTGATGTTGATGGGGCTTAAAAGTTGGTGTTGATATTTAGATTTGCTGATTATGAAGGCATTTGGCAGTTAGTAGCTTGTTCAAGAATTTCCATTGAGCGACTAACTGTTGCAGAATGTTTTCCAACACTTAACTTGGCGATTCATGGGTATCATGATGAATGAAAGTATTCGAAAGTCAAGAAATTTCATTAAGCAATTAGCATTAAGCGCTTTACAGCACTTAATTTGCCCAAAAAATCAATCACATAATGTAGCGACAAAGTTCGTGAATCTTTAGTAGTATTAGTAGTAACTGTAATTCACATTATTTGACAACACTTAATTTGCTTGAATATCAATTGCAAACTTTTAGGTGTTCTAAAGAACAGGCATCTCGTCTTAGAGCATAAGTCGCATAAGTCGCTCAAGGCAATGTCATACCTAAACCTATTAGATCAAGACTACACCAGATAGAATTACCAAATAAACATTAAAATGTTTATAAGTGTTTAAGGCTTATTTCCCCAAGATTTTTTATTTATTTATTTTTTAATATGTTGACTAAACGTGTGCAACAATAGGTAACAAAAAAAAAAGAAAAATATGTGAATTTATATAAGAACTAGAGGGATGGGCTTACTTCGGCCATGCCGAAGTTTGGTAATACCCTTGCAATTGCAAAGGATATAGATAGTTTTTTCTGATTTGCCACGCCCCCAACAATTAGATATATATCATTTTTGGGCAATCTATTAAGCAGGGCAATAGTAACCTATATATAAAATTTTGAAGCTGTACCTATAAGACTTTGGAAGATATAGTTTTCTCCAATTTGCCACGCCCCCAAAAAGCGGATATATATTAGTTTTCATAATTTTGTCGAAACAGTCAAGCCCAAGGTCTGTGTCAATTTTTGGAACTTTAGGTGTGAAATTGTAGAAGATATAGTTATTTCCGATTTGCCACGCCCCTAATGGGCGTAGATATATATTCTTTATCTTTTTTTCTAGGGGTGGTTGATGCAAATATATGTTTAAAGTTTCAAGTCTCTGGCTTTAACAGCATCCAAAATATTGGTGGATTTATGTTAAGCACTAAATAGACTTTCCCGATTTGCCATGCCCCAAGTAGGCGTGGTTATATAATTTTTTGATCAATCTGAAGCGGAGGCCAAAAGTATATTACTTTCCAAATTTGGATGCTCTAGCTTTAAAACTGTAGAAGATATAGTTTTATCCGATTTGCCACGCCCCCAAAAGGCGTAGCTATATAATCTATATCTTTTTGTATTTGGGTGCAACTCAGGAGTATATATTACAAATTTCAAGTCTCTGACTTTAATAACGTCGAAGTTATCCCACTAAAACATTTCTTAAAACCGATCTGTCCTATGGGAGCTATAGGATATAGTCATCCGATCCGGATGATTCCGAGATATGCAATGCCTGCAGCATATTCCAGCCTATGTGCAAAATTTCAGCTCTGTAGCTCTTATAGTCTCGGAGGAGATTGCGTTGATCCAGACAGACGGACAGACAGACAATGCTATATCAACTCAGCTCGTATTGCTGATCAAGAATATATATACTTTATATGGTCGGAGATGCTTCCTTCTCTGCGTTGCAAACTTCTGACCAAAATTAATATACCCTTTTTGCAAGGGTATAAAAATATAATCTAATAATTAGATAGCTCATATAAAATTACGTCAATTACCCGGCCAGCCAGCTATGCCCCAGACCGGCCAGCTTTGCCATAGATCACAGCTAAAAATAGTCAGTGATATTATTGGGATCTATAAAGCTAAAGGTTTTATTAATAGAAAACTTTAACAAAATTAGTGCGTATTAAACGCAGTAATGTAAGTATATAGAAATGAAAAGTAGACAGTAGATAGAGATTAAGCGCGGCTATCTTTTATTTTAAGTCAACTTTCCTGTTATAGTCTTAATTGTGGACTGATTTTTGACAAACTTAAATTAGAACAAGTAAGAAAGCTCTAGTCGGGTCTGCCCGACTACGAGATCCCCTGAACCAAGTCCGAGCTGATGTTTTAAACAACCTAGCTTACATCTTTTATCTATACATATTACCTCTGCGCGCATATACACATGCACACAAACACACAGGCTCGCATATACACATGCACACATATTCACATGCACACTCCCAGTGACAAAAGCCAGGGAGCTAATCGAAATGGGAAAGATTAGGATAGGATGGGTCGTATGCCGCGTACGCGCTATCGACCAACCGAAACGCTGCTTCAAATGCCAGGATTTTGGGCACATTGCGGCAAACTGCACAAGCAGCGAGGACCTAAAAGGTGCTTGCTTTAGGTGTGGCAAGAGTGCATGACTCAGGAAACTTTCCCTGCAATCTGGAAAGTCCAGAACTTGGTACTTCTTCCCAAGGCAGGTAAACCACCTGAAGAACCATCGTCCTATAGGCCAATCTGCCTTCTGGACAACATGGGAAAGGTTCTGGAGAAGTTGATCTGCTCCAGAATCGAGGGCGCGATTGCTAGCGCAGGTGACTTGTCACCGAATCAATTTGGCTTCCGCAAGGCCAAGTCAACTACGGATGCGTTGACTAAAGTAGTTGGCCTCGCAACTTCAGCCATCCAAGGCACCAGATGGAAGCATGGGACGAAGAAGTACTGCATCATAGCGACGCTGGATGTGAAAAACGCGTTGAACTCAGCCAGGTGGGACAGGATATTGGATGCTCTATATCAATTCCGCATCCCTGAGTATCTCCGTGAGCTGGTAAGGAGTTATTTTAGAGGGAGAACATTAGTTTTCAATTCTAGTGATGGCCCTCAAACTCATGACGTAACAGCCGGAGTACCCCAAGGATCAGTGCTGGGTCGTCTCCTATGGAATGTGATGTATGACGGAGTCCTGCGATTAAAATTACCCGCAGGAACTCACATCATTGGCTTTGCGGATGACGTAGCCGTCGTTACCATAGGAAAGGAACTTAGGGATGCAGAGGAGATATGCAGCGGCAGTATCAAATGCATACAAGACTGGCTGATGAGAGCAGGACTCGAATTAGCGGCGCACAAAACCGAGGCAGTGCTGGTCAGTAGCCGGAAGAAAGTTGAAACGGCCCAGATTAAGATTGGCAACACCACCATTGCTACAAAAAGAGCAGTAAAATACCTTGGAGTCATGCTAGACACAAGAATGACGTTCCGTGAACATCTGGAGTATATCCATGAGAAAGCAGCTGGATCCTGTAGAGCACTCTCAAGAATCATGTTGAACACACGGGACCTAAACAACAACGACACCATCTTCTGATGAGTGTTACGAGGTCCATCATTCTTTACGCTGTATCAGTATGGTCAAAAGCGATGGCTACTCCAAGCTACAGCCGAGGTATACGAGCCACCTACCGCCTATGTGCTATTCGAGTCAGTTGCGCGTTCAGAACAGTCTCTGATGATGCAGCACTCGTTATAGCTGGAATGCTCCCAATTGAGGAATTGGTCACCGAATCGGATGAATTAAATAGAGGCAACAACAGCGAGACCACACGCATCAGCAATGCTAGGAGCACGGAGAGAACTCTCAGCATTGCTCGATGGCAAAGGAAGTGGGATGAGTCGTCAAAAGGACGCTGGACACACACGCTTATCAGGTGGCGCTAAGCGCCTGCGAAGCATTGCTTTGCGGCCGTCCCGCAGGCATCATGCGCTACCCGTTCCTGTAAACTTCATTTTTAAATTTTAAGAAATAAACGAATACAAAAAAACACATGCACACATATACACGTGCACACATATACACATGCACACATATACATATGCACACATTTGTATACACATGCACACATATACCATGCACACAGAAGCAAGCGCGCCGATTACAGGCTGCTGCCGCGTGCTTTTACAATGTTTCCTTTAATAACTTCTGTATTACTGTAACTTAACGGATTTGAATGCAATTTTCAGCATTGAATGCTATTAATTTATTGAAAATACGGTTTTCACTAAAAAATTAAAAATTAAAAAAATTAAATTGTGGCTTTGATAATTTTTTTTTTAATATTTCTTTTTTGTGAAATGTGGAGCCGGTATCCAAAATATGAAAAAAATTGAAAATGTATTTTATTTACGAAAAGCTAAGAACAAAATTTGGTAGCTGTAGCTAAAAATATGTAAAAGATATGGTCAAAAAACTGAATCTTGATAACGTTTTAAATCGATATCATTGAAACGGAAAAATTGATCGAATATCTAAAACAAACTCGATATTTTCGCTGTATACACAGACCATCATGCAAAATTTGAAGTCTCTAGATCTTATATGTTCTGAGATCGACGCGTTCATACATACGGACAGACGGACAGACAGACGGACAAGGCCAAATCGACTCAGCTCGTCGTCCTGATCAAGAATATATATACTTTATGGGGTCTGCCACGCCTCCTTCTGCCTGTTACATACTTTTTGCAAAACCATTATACCCTGATTTCCCATTTTCAATGGGTTCAGGGTATAAAAAAATAAATAGGCTTTCTAAAATATTTGAAAGCATGTGATCGTTAGTAGGTCAATGGTGCTAACAAGTGTTGTGCAGCGTTTAAAAACACTTAACCTGCTGTAACCTATTAAGCTAGTACGTTGAAAGATTGTATGTTTTACAATACTAACAGTCAATTACAGTTATATTTAAGGTAACTAACTAATAATATACTAACTAATAATAATATATTTATACATTTTATGCAGTTTTTTATTTTAAATGAAAACTTTCATTTTGGTATACTGTTTAATTTATTTTTGCTTTCTTTCTGTCCCTCCTCATGCTCTTTCTATGCCTTTGGTCGCGTGCAGGCTTTTTTGGCCCCTGATCACGACGTGTAGGGGTTGGTCCTGATGGGTTGGGGGCTGGGTATGAGGGTTGTCTGCATTGAGCTGCTGCCAACCTAGTTAAATAAAACACTTTCTAAAATTTGACTTTGGGTAAAAACCGCATTCATTACTCTTAGCCGAAGGATGTGTAACCCTTGCAGGAATTTACCGTTTTTAATCTCATTTCGAAAGTCCTTTCCAGGCGCCGCACACAGGCACACAACCACACACATGTGCATATGGTGTAAATATGAGTATTGGTCCATCTTGGCAAGTGTCAGATGGAAAAATAAGTTCTGGTCGGCGGGCTTTTTGGGGTTCGCTGAATGGGGATTGGGTCGAGCTGGAGGATTGAAAGTGATGGTCCGACAGATTTTGAAAATTGCCAGCCGGCAGTCCTGGACGACAAGCGGGGGCAGACAGCGGCCAGGCAGTTGCTGCAAGTGGCTTCAGACTGAGGAATGAAGAGTGGGGGGGAGGAAGAGGGAAAGAGAAAACGCAATGGCGTCTGCTGTCGAGTTGTCGAGGCGGGGCTTGAGGCTTGGGTCTGAAGTAGGACTCGAGGCGACCGCAGACCTGAGCCTTGAGCTGGGTAAATATTTGTGGTTTCCGAAAGGATACTTTTAGCTATGCGTAAATTCAAAAAGGCAAATTGGCAACTTTTGAGCAGCCTTTAGCCCTTACCCCTGCCTGCCGCCCTCTATCGATATGAGGACCGGGCTCATTTGCTGGCCGCTGCGACCTCGGGTGGTCCTCGAGGGCCTTGGATAGAGAGGGGGCAAAGAAGAGCATTGTGCGTGTGTGTGAAGATACATATCTTCTGGCGTTGCGTCAAATACAAACACACTCACCCATACACTCTCACACACATGAGGCTGCTGCGCCTGCGGCCCTGCTGAAGTGGGGCGTCTGCTAGCTAGGTACGGGGTTGGGGCTAGAGGCTTGACTTGCGTGTTGGTGATTTCATTAGGACGGTGACCAAATAGATTTATTAATCCTAAGGCTAATAAATAGTGTTGCGACATTCACACACACACCTACACACACACACACACGCAAGCACACAGAGCGAGCCGCAGCTTCCCGCCTGGAACCGGTTGATGCTCGACCCCACCCAGTCAAGGGTTGCGGCTGTTGTTGCTGTTTATTTTCGGGCATTAAAGGGCAAATTTCGCAGCCAGTTTTGTCAGCATCACAGAGATCATACGCCCCGCTAATGCCCCTGTCGTTGTTCCTGTCCAGTGGTCAGTTTTACCCTGCAAATCAGGTTGCGAACGACCCAATTAACCTTTGTCGGATCGCATCTGATCTCAACACTTATTTTTCGGATGCTGTGCAGCAGCTTTAACAGAATAAAAACAAGTTTTTATTAAAATTATTTTTAGAGCCTTTAAATGGGAGGGGAGCCATAGGTCTTTAACCTCTGGATAACTTGTTGACACGCTGACCTTTCGTGGCAGGCGGCAGCTAATTGGTGCAGTTAGTTAGTAATTAGCACTAGTCGGGGAATTTAATTAAAGCCAGACCAATTGCTGGGCGACAATTCGTCTCAGTGGATGCGAGTGCTGCGCGAGTGTTGTTTGCTCAGCAAATAAGCCAATCTGAAGTGAACGTGCAACAATGGTTGGCATGCCTCATGCCAACCAACTCTTTGGCGAGCTGTTAAAATGACAACATGTGCGCATTCATTACCTGATAACTAGCTGAGCCTGCAAACCGAAAGGCAAATGCTTAAAGGGGTTGTGAACAGAAGGAGATAGGCTGGGGGTGGACCGGATTGGAGCTGGGCTGTGTCCGAGCAATGAGCACGCATCTCATAAATTTGCGCAAATCGCAATTAAACGGAATGCACTGCGATTTAAAATTTAATTAAAATATAAAAAACAAGTAAGAACGCTCTAGTCGGGTTTGCCCGACTAGGAGATGCCCAACACCAAGTCCGAGGTAGTGTTTTAAACAACCTAGCTCACATCTTTTTTCTATACATATTGGCCGCTGCGCGCACACACACACGCACACATATCCATGCACACACACGCAGCCATAGATGATTTAGCGGCTGCGCTTGGGCTGCATTCTGGGCAGCATTATAAGAAATTGATTGTTGACTAACTTCGGTTATAGATGTACTTTCCTAATGAAACAAGACACAATATTGACATCCAAAGGTGTATATATGCGAAATCCCAACTCACTGGTATTTGAAATACGTTTTTTTCACTTTTGGGGCTAATGGGGGGGACATCCAAAATCTGAAATGTTTATTATCTGTATTTTCATCTCAGAGTCAATTTGGTAACTTTAGCTATTATGGTCTTTTAGTTGTAGCTTAAAAACAAAGTCAAAATATCGATTGTTATCGATAATAAGAAAATGGGATAAGTTATCGAGAAAAAAACTTGTACTACGTATGATATACAAGAATATATATTTAAAATTTCAAATCTCTAGTTTTTGTGGTTTACGGGATCGCTGAGTTCATACGGACGGACAGACGGACATGGCTAGATCGACTCAGCTCGTCGTCCTGATCAAGAATGTATATACGTTATGGGGTCTGCCACGCCTCCTTCTGCCTGTTACACACATTTTCTCAAAACCATTATACCCTAAATCCCATTAACAAAATAATTTCTTTAATAACTTCTGTGTTACTAAACGGCTTTTGATTTGATTTTCAGCAGTGAACGTTTTCATTTTTTTAAAAATACAATTTTTCCTAAAAAAATTGAATAAAATTTAGTTGCGTCTTTAATAAATTGATTTTGAATAAATTGATTTTGTAAAATGTGGAGCCGGTATCCAAATATAAAAATAATAGAAATTTTGTTTAATTCAAAAAGCTAAATGCAAAATTTGGCGACTCTTGCTAAAAAGATGTAAAAGATATGTTAATCGATATTATTGAAACGGGTAAAGTTATCGAATATCTAAAACAAACTCGATGTCCGCGCTGTATACAAGCACCTTCATGTAAAATTTGAAGTCTGTAAAGGACGGACGGACAGACGGACAGACATACAGACAAACAGACGGAGAAACAAACAGACGGAAAGACAGACAGATGGACAGGAAATGGCTATATCAACTCAGCTCTTCGGGCTGATCAAGAATACATATACTTCATATGGTCGGAGATGCTTTCCTTTGTGCATTGCAAACTTCTGATCAAAATTAATATACTCTTTTTGCAAGGGTATAAAAAGGGAGACTTAAGCAAATTCTGGACTTAGCAATTATCATCATCACGCACCAAGCTTGGCAGTTTATCTAAGCAAATACATATAGGTATATACATATATATAAGTACATACAATATGATATTGGACTCTCGAGGTATCTAAATAAATTGCCCGGCTCTGCTCGGCTAGCCCACGCATAGAACAACAAACAGTATGTACAAAGCCAAAACAAAAATCGTATCCTGATGAAGATTTCATTGTTGTTGAGTTTTAGGGGTAATCGCTGCTCAAGCAGCTCAATGTGTGGGTCATTAAAGATGCCACCGACAGGGACTGGAACTGGGACTAGGTCTGGGAGGAGACGGGTAGGGGACTGCCTTAGCTTTAGCTGCCAGCCTGCTGCTCCCCAATGCATTGCCCGGTTGCAATCGAGCAAAAAAACGTG
Organism: Drosophila gaucha; assembly: GCA_035045545.1. NCBI lineage: Eukaryota > Metazoa > Arthropoda > Insecta > Diptera > Drosophilidae > Drosophila > Drosophila gaucha. The sequence continues at coordinate 308,119 of JAWNOY010000040.1, forward strand.
GCGATTCGTGCAGGCAACAAAGCAAAAGTCCGTCTGGCATTTGGAAGCAGGAAGCGGGGGTGCATGCAAACCACGCGGACTCCTTCAGGCAAGGTGGACAAATGGATTTTTCAAATAAACGAAAAGTGAGCGGAAGGTGTGCCAAAGTCGAGTCGCAATTGCATTCGCATTCGCATTTGTTTGAAAGAGTCGAAAGAACAACAAAAACTCAGTTAACACGCAAACACAGAAACAACACACACACACACACACAGGAGGGAGAGAGAGAGAGAGAGAGATACACTATGTGGCAGCTAGAATAAGAATGCACAAAAACTCACTGAAAAGTTAGAAAAGTCGTTGAATGTCAGCCATGCAGCAAGCGCAGGCGGTGTGTGGTTGGATGGTTGTGGGGGTGGTTGGATGGTGGCATCCTCAGCAGTTGCGCCAGTTGTAGCAACGTGTATATCCTTGCATCCTTGCAACGCTGTCGCACACACATTCGCCGGCTTAATGATTCTTTTATTCATTATTTTCAGCTCTTCTCTTTTTTATACCCTTGCAAAAAGAGTATATTAATTTTGGTCAGGAGTTTGCAACGCAGAGAAGGAAGCATCTCCGACCATATAAAGTATATATATTCTTGATCAGCAAGACTAGCTGAGTTGATATAGCATTGTCTGTCTGTCCGTCTGTCTGGATCAACGCAATCTCCTCCGAGACTATAAGAGCTACAGAACTGAAATTTTGCACATAGACTGGAATGTGCTGCAGGTATTGTATATCTCGGAATCATCCGGATCGGATGACTATATCCTATAGCTCCCATAGGACAGATCGGTTTTAAGAAATGTTTTAGAGGGATAACTTTGACGTTATTAAAGTCAGAGACTTGAAGTTTGGAATATATACTTCTGAGTTGCACCCAAATACAAAAAGATATAGATTATATATCTACGCCTTTTGGGGGCTTGGCAAATCGGATAAAACTATATCTTCTACATTTTTAAAGCTAGAGCATCCAAATTTGGAAAGTAATATACTGTTGGCCTTCCCTTCAGAGTAATCAAAAAATTATATATTCACGCCTACTTGGGGTGTGGCAAATCGGGAAAGTCTATATAGTGCTTAACATAAATCTTCCAATATTTTGGATGCTGTTAAAGCCAGAGACTTGAAACTTTAAACATATAATTGTATCAACCACCCCTAGAAAAAAAGATAAAGAATATATATCTACGCCCATTAGGGGCGTGGCAAATCGGAAATAACTATATCTTCTACAATTTTACACCTAAAGTTCCAAAAATTGACACAGACGTTAGGCTTGACCGTTTCGACAAAATTATGAAAACTTATATATATCCGCTTCTTGGGGGCGTGGCAAATCGGAGAAAACTATATCTTCCAAAGTCTTATAGGTACAGCTTCAAAATTTGATATATAGGTTACTGTTGCCCTGCTTAATAGATTGCCCAAAATTTATATATATTCAATTGATGGGGGCGTGGCAAATCAGAAAAAACTGTATCTATATCCTTTGCAATTGCAAGGGTATTACCAAACTTCGGCATGGTCGAAGTTAGCCCATCCCTCTAGTTTTCTTATTTATATACCCTTTGCTCGTGGCAAATAACAAAATAGGAAATTTAAGATAAAGATATAGATAGATTGCCTATAGTTCTAGTGGCGTAGCGTGGGGCAAAATGTCAAGAATTGCGAGGTTTTTTTTTGCTACCTAGTTTTCATTACATACATTACAATTCCATGATAAGGGATGACAAAATTGTCTTACTTCCAGGGCGAGTGACACTCATAGTACGCCACTGCATTGTCCACTTTTTGAATAAATAAGTCGAAAACAAATTAAAGTTTTTAATCGAATTTTAAAACATCATTTTCGATTCAATTTCACATGAAATTGATTAAAGGCCGTTATTTTAGTATAAAATATGAAATTTTTATTTAACAAAATAAACATTTTTTTTTAACAATTAATATGCGTAAAGGAATAGATATCTGTTAAGGTGTGCAAATGTCAATCACTTCAGGGTATCTCGTAGTCGGTTAGTTTCGACTGAAGCACTCAAACTTGTTTATTATGTATTTTTTTCTCTCTCTCCAAACGAACTTTACATATATCGCATGTGCTTTGGACAGCGGCGCGCATTTAGCCAGAAACGTGGCGAGGGAGTTGGACTTCGGACTGTGGCTGGAAGGGGACGGCGATAGCTAGGTAGCAGGTAGCCATGGATAACGTGGAAGAAATGCTTAGAGGCTGCGAGGGCCCGCCGGCTGTGGCGTTTGTGTCTGGCAGGTGGGGTGGAGGGGCCTCGGGGGCTGTTATTAACGAGCCAGCGAACGCGCGAGCGAGCATTCCATGTCCTGCCGTGAGTCCTGGCCCACCTGCCCCTTACCCAGTGAGTGGCCAGGCGACAGACCACACCTGCTCTCTTTCTCTCGCTCTTTGTACCTCTCTTTCTTTCTGTGTGTCGCTCCCTCTTCTCAGTCATTGCGAAGAGAATACAATGTAAGGACAGTGCACTCCACATGCTATTTTCAAACACACCCACACTCGCACACACACACTCGAACATGGTCGCTGGGCAGACGAACAACAACACGAATTTTGTGCGGGCCAAAAAGGATGCATTGAAAGGAGGCGTGCCGACCGCTCTCTGTATCTACGTCACTGCAAAACCCATCCCCCACAGCCCCTCGCTACCAACCCCCCTCCCACTGCTTTGCAGTTTTCGCCCCGGCTCCAAAGCCAAAGCGCCACAAAGGTTCATGGACAGCATGAGAGTCCTTAGCCGGGCACAAAAGAAAGGCTTAAGTTTCCATTTGGTCTCTAGAGCACGATATTCAGCGTTAGGACATGCACACACACATACACACATATATGTGGCACACGTTCTTGTTGGCTGGCTGAAGATGAAGCTGGAGCTGGAGCTGGAGCTGGAACTGGAGCTGAAGCTCCGGTTTGGCTTGGTTTAGTTGGGTTTGGTTTTGGTTTAGTCGGGTTGCTTTGCATTTTGGCAATGCCCAATGCATCCCTTTGGCTTTTATACCCTGCATTTGAATATAAGCATTAATGGGCTTTATACTACAGACGTATAGCTTTGTGATTGCGAATCCGATAATTAATTAATCAATTCTATTGTTCACGATTTGCCTTTTTCTAGACTAAGAAATAAATGCAGCTCAAAATTTCTTAAGATTGTCGTAATCACATAAGCACTATGGCTGTGCAATTTTTTGTCACATATTTCATGGAAAGCCTTTAGAGTTCTGCCATCAAATTCAATTTTAATCTAAAATACATTCATTAATGGGTTTCTGATCGTTAAGCAATATATATTAACTGTATATATTATATTTTTCTGATGTTTAGTCTTATAAGTTATATATTTCCCACTATATTACATTGCTACAGTATCAAACGATTCTCTGCTATACTTTACAGGGTATTTAGCTCTCGCTTAATCTCCACTTTGCCCACTTTTTGCTTTTACGAATGTTTTGTGTGTCCTTGCTGGATGCTGGCGCAGACGGCGCGGAGACGTAGACATTTGTTCTTTGACTTTCTTTACTTCCCGGGTTGCCACCCCTTCCACACCCTAACCCCTACACCCTCTCTTGTGGATGTATGTGTGTATAATTTGGTGCTTCCATGGCAATGGCCAGAACAAAATCCGATTCGAGGTTTGAATTTGTTTTTGGCCGTTTTTTACTTGCTTTTCAAACAAGTTTCTTTTCTTGGCCAGTCTTTGCCAGTGGCCAGTGCCCGAGTCCCTTGGATCCTCGCCCCACAGTCCACAGAAACACAGACATACGCACGTATCCACACAGACTCCCTCGACTCTGGCTGAGCACATTCTGGGAATTTGTGTTCTGTGCGTTCGGTAATCAACGCATTTTCCCTGGACGCTCGCCGCCATATTTGGTTAAGTGACTGCCCAGGGGTGGAGGTAGCTAAAGGCTGTTGTGTTTTGGGTGGTGGGTGGTCGTTCTCCTTGTCACATTTTGTCCGCCATGCTGGCGATGCTTTCAATTAAAACATCACCCGGCTCTCGGGTTTACGGCCACCCGCCACGTTTCCAAATTATTCAAGTGGTCAGATGGTGTTGTTCATTATTTCTATAGTTGTTGTTCTTGTCTGTGTTGCTGTAATTGCTTACACACTTGTGATAGGGTTGAAATGCACACACACATACATGCACTCGCTCACACACTCGCGTTTGAAGCCCGCATTTGTTCTGCTTTTAAAGTTGAGGCAGTTCACACGTACATATGTGTTTGTGTGTGTATATATATATATATATATTCATTTACATAACTTTAGTCCTAGCCTGGCAATGGCTGTTACATCCGCTCACATTAACGGCATTGGCTCGGTCTCTGTCTCTGTCTCGGCTTCCGTCTCCGTCCCTGACTCTAGCTCCAGCTCTGGCTCTGACTCCGGTTTCTCTTGCTGGCTGCGAGTGCTTCAATTCGAACATAATAAATTAATTTATCATCAGAAAAGAATCTCTGTAAGCAAGCAGTAAAAGTTTCACCCTTATGGCCTCAAAGACACACACATATATATATGTACATACTGAGTCTAGGCTACCCGTGATATACGAGTATCAGGCACACACACTTGAATTGTTTGCTCTGCATGATTTGTCTCGTATCCCACATTTCCCCAGGACCAATCCTTTAGTTATTTGCTCACCAGGCTCCATCGCAGTTGTAGTCTTCCATTTCAGCTAACAGCTTTTATCTTTCTTAGATTCTTCGCCAATGGTTTCCTCTAGAGAAGAGCTTAAACAATCTGATTGCCATTTAAATTTGAACTATTTTCATTCCTTAATATTTTTTTATAGAATTTATTCCTTTCTATTTTCATTACCGATAAGTCTCCTTATCGATCGATATGTCAAGCGATCGAACGGGTGCACGCTTCTAAGACCAAAAATGGCATAAGAATGAAATCTATTACAATATCGATAACGATATTAACTATAATGAAGAATAAATACTTTAAAAACGGATGCCAGAGATTTGCAAATGCTTTTATTCTACTTTAATTCAATTTTAATTCTCTCAATTTGCATTACCTTCTTCTTATTCCATATAAAATAATTATAATCGTTTAAAAAGTAAAAAGAGTATATTAGTTTCATGCAATGGTAGTTTTGCCGTTCGGCTATCCATCTGTCTGTGTGGAAGCAAAGTATTTCACCTATTCGAAATTCGGTCATTTAATATCTAGCGGTAAGAATTTAGGACACACCTACCGGAGAAGTGGCGAATTGGGAACTACTATATCTTTTAAGCCAAAGGCAACTTTGAAGCTGGAGATTTGGAATTTTAAATTCTCAATTTAAAATAGTAATAATAAACAAGTAAGAAAGCTCTAGTCTGCCCGACTACGAGATCCCCTGAACCAAGTCCGAGCTGATGCTTTAAACAACCTAGCTTGCATTTTTTATCTATACATATAACCTCTGCGCGCATCTACACATGCACACATACAATTAGGCACGCATATACACATGCACACATTTGTATAGACATGCACACATTTGTATACACATGCACACATATACATACATGCCATGCACACAGAAGCACGTTCGCCGATTACTGCGTAGTTGATTTGAATGTATGTGTGCACACGTACAGGCTGCTGCCGCGTGCTTTTATAATGTTTCCTTTAATAACTTCTGTATTACTTAACGGATTGGAATGCAATTTTCTGCAGGGAATGCTATTAATTTACTGAAAATACGGTTTTCACTAAAAAATTTGAAAAAATTAAATTGTGGCTTTGATAATTTTTTTTTTGAATACATTTTTTATGTGAAATGTGGAGCCGGTATCAAAAATATGAAAAAATAGAAAATGTATTTTATATACAAAAACCTAAAAACAAAATTTGGTAGCTGTAGCTAAAAATATGTAAAAGATATGGTCAGAAAACTGAATCTTGATAATGTATTTAATCAATATCAGTCAAACAGGAAAAGTTATCGAATATAAAAAACAAACTCGATATGCGCGCTGTATACATAGACCATCGTGCAAAATTTGAAGTCTCTAGCTCTTATATGTTCTGAGATCGACGCGTTCATACATACGGACAGACGGACGGAAGGACGGACGGACAGACAGACGGACGGACGGACAGACAGACGGACAGGTCTAAATCGACTCAGCTCATCGCCCTGATCAAGAATATATATACTTTAGGGAGTCTGCCACGCCTCCTTCTGCCTGTTACATACTTTTTGCAAAACCATTATACCCTGATTTCCCATTTTCAATGGGTTCAGGGTATAAAAATAAACTTTAAAGAAATAACTTTTTTCGGAATCATGTGAATTTTTGTCAATAAATGTTATATAACCCTTGGAGTTGGGTAACTTGACAATAGATTGAGACCCGACACCATTCGAATACATATTTTTATTTATCCGAGTTGCAGTCATTAAAAGTTAAGAAAGGCTTTTTTCGAAATCCGTAATTTTTAAAGTATTTCAAAACGTTACTAAAACAAAACAATCACCCCAAGATATACAATGCCTGGACTAAAATATGCCTATGTGAGTAATTTCAGCACAATAGCTTTAAAACTTTGGGAAGAGTTGCGTTGATCCAGCTTTTTAAATATAGCTGAAGTAGTTCAGTTCAATATATTTATCAAGTAAACTTTCCATACTTTTTTCAGCTCTTCTTATATCCAGAACCCATTGAAACTGGTAATTCAGGGTATAATGGTTTTTTTAAAAAAATGTATGTAACAGGCAGAAAGAGGCGTGGCAGACCCCATAAGGTATATATATTCTTGATCAGGACAACAAGCTGAGTCGATTTAGACCTCCCGTCCATCTATCTTTCCGCTCGTACGTCCGTCTGTCCGTATGTATGAACGCGTCGTTCTCAGAACCTATAAGAGCTACTGACTTCAAATTTTACACGATGTATCGATACTCGATAACTTTTACAGTTTCCATGATATCGAATAAAAATGTTATGGAGATTAAGTTTTTTTAACATATCTCTTACATTTTTTTTTAACTACAGTCACCAAATTTTGAATTTAGCTTTTGGTAAATAAAATACAATTTCGATTTTTTTTTTAAATTTTGGATCCATTTTTTACAAAATCAACCACATCTAACATTTTTTAGGTAAAACTGTATTTTCAATAAAATTAAAGGATTCAATGCTGAGCATTTTATCAAAATCTGGTAGAAGTTATCTATTATCTCCATTTATTTTTGTGCTGTTATATAGTTTTTTATTTACATCGAAAATGTTGGACATATTAAGGAAACATTTGAGTACATGCCGTTAATGTTGTCAAATCGGATGTTCATCAATAAAATTTTGAGTTCTTCAATGTCAAACCTCTTAAGCTAGTCCCATAAGAATCGAAAGGATATACAAATATATTAAGTTCATAATAGGTATGTATATGTATAATGCAAAAATAATAACAATCTGGCTCAGCTCGAACCAGGCAGAGGGAAGCGAACATGTTTGACGCACAAGTTCGAGCCGGGGGGTTGGCAATGCCAGACCAGGCAGCGACGCCAGCAGCGCTGTCAGCGTCAGCGTTGGCATCGGCTTTGGCTGGCCCACACATGCGCCGGCCACATGTGTGCCGTGAGCGTGCCGCAGTCGTTGGATTCCAATGCCAATTCCGATTGAAGTTTCCGCCCCGCCAATTGGGCGGCCGGTAATGTTGGATTGGTCACTGCTGGTCCAGCTTAGTGCCCTGTTGGGGCGCTACTCGGGTCCGGCTACGTGCGTTTATTTGGCCAACGGCCAATGGGGGTCCACTGGGCAGCGCAGCAGGCAGCATATGGACACGCGCTCTCTCGCTCGCTCCAAGACATGCATATGTGGGCATGCTACATGTGTGAGTGTAACTGGCATGCAGGAATGTGCGTGAGTCTAGCATGAGCGCGTGCGTTTGGGTGTGTGTGCGTGCAATTAACATTTCGTTCGCTAAGCGAGCGACATCTGGCGGATTTTTTGTGGACGCTGTAAAGTATGCAATGTTTTTTTATTGCGCGATCGGTTTTCGTTTGCTGCTGCCTACTCTTGTGCGCTGCCATAAAGTTTATAGCACGTGATCGAAAATTAAAAATGCAATAATTTCTTTTACAGTTTTTTTTTAATTTGTATGTATTTTGTTTTTTTTTTTATATTTGTATTTTGTAACACAGACAACTATTTTAATTATTAATTTACGCTTTGTATTTATTATTGTTTATGTTCAAAAAATTACACACACTTGAAAAATATTTGGTTTTCTTTTTTCATTTTGTTTTGTTTTCGAAATTTGACTTATAAATTTTTTAGTTGCACATTTTCTGCATTTGTCGTTCCATTCGCATGTTTACAACAGTTTTGTTTTTTGCTTTATTTTGTATCTGCTGTGTTTCAAGTATGTTTTTTGTGCTTTGCTTTAATTTTTTTTAGTATAAAGTTTGTTTGTTTTTTTAATAGCTACAATTAAATTTTCTAATGTTTTATGATAGTTTTTAGCTTGCTTGCTGGGCTTTCTTTTTGGTTTCTCTTTTGCAGTTGTTTTTTTGTTTTTCAATTTCGGTTTCTCATTCAAATTCATCTGTTTGTTGCTGTCCAAAAACATAAACATTTAAATAAAGAAAAAAGTAAATAAATTGTTTTTTGTTGTAAAATTTCAAATAAAACATAAGTGTTGTATAATTTGTATAATATTTGCATTTTTATTCAGTTTTCCATGATTTTAAATATGAACTATATATAGGTATATAGATGTGTATATACTTTATATATATGTCTTCCCTTGTCTTTTCGGAAACACAATCCATTTTCGACCCGTTTTAGGAATTTCACAAAGTCAAAAAAAAAAAAATTACTCTTTCTCTTTCACTCGTTCTTTACCGTTCTCTCTTTGAGTTATAATAAATTATGCACGATAAACTTCATAGTAGTAAAAATTGATTGTATTATTGCCGCAGGGGTAGGGATGAAGGGAGTAGAGGGGTTTTCTTTTAGGGGTGTGCGGCAATAGTAGAAGCAATTTTTACGCTTGGAGTTTCTTTTCCTTCATTTTTTTTTTTGGTAAATTTCTAAACCAAAACAAAACATAAAACAAAGAAAGCAGAAAAAGAAAAAAAAAGTTTAAACTAATTTCTATCATATTCTTGCTTTTTCCATTTGAATTTTGCTCGTCAAATAAATTTGTACTAAAAACAATTATTAAATATTAATTAAAATTGGGATTTTTTTTGTATTTTAAAAAGATCTTTTTTTCAATCAAATAACGAAAATCAACAGCAAAAACATGTATGCAAAAAAAATTGGTTAAATTCTCGTATTATTTGTTTTCTTTTTCCTCCTCGCTATCTCTCCTCTCTCTCCCTATCTTACGAAAGAAAACAAATACATACGTTAGTTCTTCAGTCTTCTAAATCTAGTTGTTTGTTGTTGTTTTTGTTTTTGTTATTTTTTTTTATAATTGTTAATTGCTTTTCGCTTGAAGTTTTACGTACAAATTTTATTAACTTTCCACACCTTTTTTACGTGTTTCTCTTCTTTTCCAATGCGCAACTGCTGCTAAATTGTTGCCTTTTCTTTTTCTTGAATTTTAGTTTGTTTTTTTTTCTTTTCGAAATTTTCTCCGATTCTTAAGCTAATTGCTTACAAAAAAAAGTTGTGTTTACATTTATAGATTTATTTATGTATGTAAAAAATTTGATTACTGTTCGGTTTTTGCTTTTTTTTTAATTACATTTAATAATAGAATTATTTTCTATGCAAAAAATGGTTCGAAATTATATAAAAAAAAGATATACACATATATTTGTATATGTTTATGTATATATATATATATATATATATATATATATATTATAATTATTATAGTTAATAAGTGTTCTTTTATACAAGTGTTGCTCTTTAGTGCCTAGATATCTAGATTTACTAAAATGTACATCGATGTTTAACAAATACGCGATCTTAAAACACACACAAAAAAAAGAGTTATATATATATATCTTTACTATATATGGTATATAGTAAACTTTAGCGCATAGTTATGTATTTTGTTGTCTTTTTTTTGTTTTTTTTTGTTTTCTTTTTTGGATTTACTTTAAGTGGTTTCTGTTTTCAGTAGTAGTATTTCTTTTATACAACGTTTTTGTTTTTTATTTATCTTAATTGCTATAAATACACTGGAAAATGTGTCAGACGCAGTTGTCCTGTGGCATATATTATAATATGTAATATTTAAATATATGTTTTTTGTGTTTCGCATAAATTATGTATTTTAAAAATATTAAAAAAAAAAAAATTTGTTGTCTTGAAAATTATTTTTAATACACATATTTATATATTTATAAATGTATATATATATGTGTTTGTATGTATATGTAGTATAGTACTTCTTTACCAGACACACATATAAACGTAAAAAAAAATATAAAAAAGGTTGTTTTCTTTAAAATTATATTACATAACGGTTATTGCTTTGGTATTAAATGCTTCTGGTCGTGGTTTAAGTCGCCTTCAAGGAGCAGCCGAATGCTGAGTGTGGCAACAACAACTGCTGGCGCAATCTTTCAGAAAGTTGCAGTCAAGGGGGGTGGGCGCTGGCCTAGGGGGCAGGGGCGTGGCTGGGGCTGTATCATAACCGTACGATAACTGTGATTTTTCACTATGTACAAGGGGAGGCCGTGGGACGAGGGACGAGGGCCAACATCTTTAGAAGATGCGCGACATGAGGCGGCTGCGGCTGCTGGCCAACTGTGCTGGATGGTGATGCTGCTGCTGCTGCTGCTGCTGGTGGTGATTGTGCTGCTGCTGACCTAGTGGCAGCAGCGCATGTGAATGCGACTGCAGCACATGTGCAGCCAGCGGGCCGTGCAGCGTGGGTGGCGGGTGTGTGCTGCTGCTCCAGTTGCTAAAAAGTCATGCCTCCTCTTTCAGCGAGATGGAGTGTGCCGGCAGGCTGGAGGAGGCGTTTGAATCGTTGTCGCCGCTCACGCTGCCCGCCAGCGACAAATTATGTCCAAACTGTGGCGGAAAGCCCACAGCCACGCCCATGGGGCAGGGCGACGACTGAGTGGGCAACTGTTGCTGTTGCTGTTGCTGTTGCTGTTGTGCCTGGGCAGCTGCCTGCAATTGTTGAGCGGCAGCGGCTGCTTGGGCAGCGGCCACCGCATTGGCTGCATTAGCTGCAGCGGCTGCCGCCTTGCCCTGGTTGACGACGCACTTGCGCATGTGCTTCTCGAGAGTGGAGGGCACGCTAAATGGCATGTCACAGAAGCGACAGCGATAGACATCCTTGCCGGTGCGACCGTGCGTCTTCATGTGGCGGGTGAGCTTGGAGCTCTGGGCGCAGGCGTAGGAGCACAGCTCGCACTTGTACGGCTTCTCGCCCGTGTGGCTGCGTCGATGCACGGTCAGGTTGGAGCAGTTCTTAAACACCTTGCCGCAAAACTCGCAGGTGTCGTTCCTCTGTCGCGACTCCTTCTTTAGCAACGGGCCCTGCAGCAGCGAGTTGGCGCCACCCAATCCGAGTGGCTTCAGCTTCAGGTTCTCGAAGAGTGCCTCGTTGCGATGCAGCGCAGACATGCCCCACCAATCGCCGCCATCCATCTTCATGCGCTTGGACAACTCGAAGGGATTGGGAAACGGATTGAAAAGCGGCACCTGGCCGGGTCCATCCTGCGGTTGTGGCTGGAACATGTTGCAATTCTTGGCGAACTCATCGCGCAGTCGCAGTGCGGCGACAGGTATACCGTTTAACTTGTCGCCGAGTGGCTGGCCGCCAGCTGCGCCTGCTACATTGGAGGCGCCACCAGCTCCGGCAGAGCCGCGATTGTTGTTGTCAACGGCAGCGGCGGCAGCAGCGGCTGCAGCCACAGCGGCCGCCTCCTTGCGGCCGGACTCTTGCAACGCCTGCTTGTAGGCCTCCGAGTACTGGGCTATGTTGGATAGGCCGAACTTGTCCATCAGCTCGCCCACCAGCGAAGTGGCGCCGGAGCTGGTCGTCTTTGGGCTCTGGCTCTTGCCATCGATGCGATTGTTGACACTAAGATCCTCTGCCTCATAGTCAACGTCCTCGCAATCGTCCAGCTCATCCTCATCATCTTCCTCACCCTCTGCATCTGCATCCGCATCGACATCCTCGTCGTTGAGCTCCTCGTCGGAGTCATCGGGATTAGGATCGTCATCGTTGTCTGCCTCGTTTGTCTCCAAAGAGTCGGCATTGCTGCCGCCGTCGTGACCATCCTGATTGTTGTCGCCGCCGTTGCTGCTGCCGCCGTCCTGGCCCTCGGCGGGGCTGCGATGGACTCGCATGTGCTTCATCAGCTTCTGGATGTGGGAGCACTCGAAGTCGCAGGCGGTGCACTTGTATGGCTTCTCGCCGGTATGCGTCCTCTGGTGGATGATCAGATTGTTTTCGAAGCGGAACTTTTTGTCACAGTAGCCGCAAGCAAAGCAGCTTGCCTCCAGTTTTACCTCGCTTCGGTCTCCGTCTTGCGGCTTGCTAGGCGGCGTGCTGGCCGTGCTGCGAGGGGTTCCTGGGAGCTGTCCGTGTTGTCCGCCACCATTCTCGGCGCTCTTCTCGGGCGGCGTCAAGGAGTGGGGACGCGGTGTCGCCGCTAGCTGCGCAGAGCTGGCTGCAGAGCTGGGCGAGGGGCTCGCAAAGCGCGGCGATTGCTTCTGTCTTGGACTCGGCGAGCTCGAGTTAACAATGTTGCCAGCTCCAGGGCTTGTTGTGCCCGCAAGCTGACGCAATCGCTGCGAGTAAAAATCCATCTGCTGCGGTTCCAGTTGCAAAGCGGCGCCCGCTGGACTTACAGCGGCAGCTATAGGCTGCTGCTGCTGCTGTTGCTGCTGATGTTGTTGCTGCTGCTGTTGCTGCTGCTGCTGTTGTTGTTGCTGCTGCTGCTGTTGCTGAGAACTAAGCGAGGGCGGCGGTAAAGCAGCTGGCGGCACTGATCCGCGCTGGCTACTGTTGCTCGAGGGCGGCCGCTGCTCTACGCCGCTAGGAACGTTGACAGCAACACCTGGCAGCGGTTGCTGCTGCTGCTGCTGGGTGGTGGCATTGAACTGAGCTTGGGCAGCGGCGGCGGCAGCAGCCAGATTGAAGCCGTGATGTCGGAACTGCTCGCTGACCAGCTGCTCCATGCGATAGTGGTCGGCAGGCGTGGGGCGGCCGAAGAGGGGCGCCACGCTAGGAACTACATTGCCCTGAGCTAGCGCCGGGGGCAGAGGCATGCGCAGCAGTTGGAACGGGTTCGCGTGCAACGCCTCAGGCGGTGCCAGAAGCGGATGATGACGCATGCCCGCTGCCATAGCCGTGGCCATGTTCTGTTGCTGCTGCTGTTGCTGTTGTTGCTGGTGCTGCTGCTGATGTTGTTGCTGTTGTACGCGCTGCTGCAACAATTGCTGCGTTGGCGAACTACCGCTGCTCACATTGCTGCTGCTGCTCGTATTGGCCGAGCCAGCACCACCAACAATTGCTGTTGCGCTGCTGTTGCTGCTACTGCGCTTGGGTGCCGGCGATGCTGACGTCGACTGTGACGTCGACTGCGACTGCGACTGAGAGGCAACGGCCTGTGCCATCAGCGCGTGCAGCGGCAGCGGCACACTAACAGTTGCTGCCGCCGATGGGCTGAGACAGCGATCGGGACTGAGGCTGGCGTTCGCAGCCGCCGATGCTGCCGCATTAAGGGCGGCGGGCGTGGCTACAGTCAAGCCTGCCTCCACGTAGATCTTGACGCCGTGAGAGTGCTGCACGTGCTGGATGAGCCGCCAGGCGGAGGTGTAGCGGGTCCTGCAGGTCGAACACGTGTAGTTGCTGGGCTCTACAAAGAGAGAGAGAGAGAGAGAGAGAGAGAGAGGGAGGCATTTTAGTTATGTTGTCTGTCAAATATGTGAATTGGCAGGAAATGAGGCTGCCAGCAATTTGCCTTATTAATTATTAATAAATGCCAGCCAGAGAGCAAAGTGAGTATTCAGAGGGGACATGTTGCAGATATTTGCTACTGCAAACTTTTGGCTGCGAATTTATTTATTTATTGATTTTGTGTGCAACACACGCACACACACATCTACACACACACAGACTCACATAAAGGCGAGTGTTGCTGGCGTGCTTAGCATATAAATGGCCACGCACGGCACCAACATCAGCAGCAACAGCATCAGCTGCAGGTGCTGTCCCTTACAACAGGATATTGCCAGCAACATCCACATCTACACACCTACACATGTCCTGTATCGTAATAGTTTTGCTTTTTTTTATTTTCATTTTTCTATTTTATTTGCCGTGCGGTTTGTCGCGACGTTTGTTAATTTGCCACGGAAACCGAAAACTGGAAACCGTAAAACGTCATTGCAAATCAGAAACCACCAAAACCACCCGAAAGGAGCCACATGTCCTGCTGCGGAAATTACAAGCTGGCACACATGAGGCCATAACTATCGACGAGGGTTCGATTGGAGGGATGGCCAAAAGGGGGACAACGCAACAGATGTGATTTGTAAAATGAAAAATGTGAAAATTTGAAAATTTGCTACGCCAAGAATATAAAAAAAGCGAAGACAGCGAAAATAATAATAATAATAAGAAGATGCGGTGCATGCTAAAGCATAGTCAAGGAGTCACACAAACAAACAAACGACTTCTAAATACGCTAGATGACGTCGAGGTATGAAAAGTGAAGCTGGGCATGGTTAAAGAGTAAGAACTTTTTTGAAGAATCAAACTGAAGCTCAACGAATCTACAATTTAAATATTTGTACGATGACCACAAAAGCAGACAAAAAAAAAATATGTGTGGCAGACTAGAAAAGAATACTTTGTATATAACTGAGTCTTAGCTAAAGCAAGAAAATGAGAGCTAAACTAGAGTTTTTTTTTAAAGTTATATGTTTATTCTTTGTAAGTAAAAAAGCTTATCTTTGCCTGGCTAGCACTAAATTAATTTAAACTACTTTTATATAGATAAGAAATTCCAAACTATACTGAACTGTTCCTTCAAGCCGCTATATGTATATCAAAGAGTATGCAGGACCAAGGTTGCCTGTCACGGTTAGGGTATTAACACGTAGTAACCATAGACGAAGCCACAGACGTGGCACAGGGCTAATCGAAGGAAGCTGCTGCACAGGTCAACACATGTCACCACAGACGCTGGCCATGCGGGCAACAAGGTGTAAATGTGCCTCTATTAGAAGCCAACTACCCTCAGCAATGAAATGAAGAAGAAGTCGAAGCAGAGGAAAAACTGTGGAAAACTGAGCAACGCACTTTGCATTCAAATGACGCTTTAAAAAAATTGAAAATGAAAAGTAAAATGAAAATGAGTGAGGAGCAGGAGGAAAACGCATGTCGCGCACGAGTCCATAAAGGTTGAGCAGTAGATACACACACATATACACGCACACACACACACACACACACACACACTTAAAGAGAGAGAGATGAGGTAACTACACTTTTGCTTTTTCTTTTGTTTAGTTTTTCGTTTGGTTTTTTTATGACGTTCCGCGCGGCTGCAAATTCTCGTTTTTTAACTTCCTGTCAAAGGTTAGAGCGTGCTGAACATGATTTGGCCACGACCCCGGCGCAAGAACAATGTCGATCAACGGGTTTAAGGAAAAGGCGAAGTAAGGATCAGGGGAAGGAGTGTGGGGGGAGGGGATCTCTTGTGCCCAAATCCTTGCCTGATGCGGGCCGCAGGAAATGCAAATGAATCTGACAGATACATAATTCGTTTTCAAAAAGGGTTAGTCGCTCTCGCTCTTTAGGGGTTAGGGGTTGCAAAGGGGCTAACTAAATACATCTCTGCCAACTGTTTTTGTTGTTGTTGTTATTCGGGATCATGATCATTATCATTCGGGCACATCATGATTGTCATAAAAAACGAGGCAAAAGTTGTCGAAAAACGTGAGGCATTTGCCAACTGCTCCTACTTTTTAATAGGCATATAGAAACGCACGTTGCGCACGCGCCAAGCACGCATCCTTTATGTCCTGGCAGACACGACTGCTGCCTGCTGTCTGACTGTCTATCTGTCTGTCTGTTGTTTGCCCTGCGCCTGGCACGCTCTGATTTTGGCAGCTCGTTCAGTTGATGTTGCTCGCCCGCTGGCATTGTCCTACGGGAGCCGGGACTCCAGCTCAAGCTCTTGCTTCTGCTCCCGCTTTAGTCGCTTACTCAAGTGACCCGAGTGACTGCATTCAAAACAGCTCAGACGGAAGCAGCAAAACAAAACAAAACAAAGCTGGGGCTCGGTCTCGTCTCGTCTCGAGCCAGGAAATGGCAAATTGACCGCCTGCTGCAAAGTGGAGCCAGGAAGTGCGCCAGGACAACGACGCGTATGAGCAATGCCAGCTTAAGAAGAGACGAGAGGTCAGCGGGTGGGCAGCAGCAGCAGAAGCAGCCGCAACACAAAAAAAAGGGTTGCGCAGTAATGGGATAATTGTTGCAGCTTTTTGCCGCATGTTGCCAACGCAGCCGTCGAGTGTCCTGCGGGTTCCTGCGGCGATTTGCATGGCTCGACCTTTGCCTAAGCCTTTCGCTGCGTATCCTTTTCTTTTTTGTTGTGCCACAAAGGAAGGCGCTCGCATAATCCTTTTTGTCGGTGGACGTGCAATTGCATGAACCGAGCGCATTAGCCATTGATTTCGATATTGAGATGGTAAGTAGAGACTGAGCAAGGGGGCGTGGCACTTATATATATATATATGTATATATTTATATATTTAAAGGGGGCGGCACTAATGCCTGGCTTAGTGCCAGCATGAGTCAATAATTGAATGCGAGTGCGGTGAATGCGAAAACGGACTACTGAATGAATGGATGGATAAATGTGGCTGAGCATGTGGCTGGGCAAGTGGCTGAGGATGTGTATTGATAAAATGGGTTCAAGCACTGTTGTCCTTTTGGCTGACCTGCGACATGCGACCCCAACCCACACACTCAACCCACTCTTGGCTGATGGTTTTTCATTGTTGCTGCGGTCGCGACATGCTGTGCATTTGAAACTTTGCCAGAAAATTGATAATTAACATGACGCACACACACACACACACATATATATACATACTCATACACAAGCACAAATACACGCGCTGACAGACAAACAGAGTAAAAAGCTTGTAAAAAATTTTCGTGACATTCGCGCAACAAATATTTTCATTTTCCCCCATTTTGCTGACAGTTTTTCACAGCCAGCTCTATGCGTGAGTATGTGTGTGTGTGTGGTAGCTATGGCAGCAGTCGCTTCATATTTATAATTACCAAATGGACAACAATTGGATGCGAGGACAGCAACATCCACAGCGACAACAACAACTCTTGAATGCGAGAAAAAAGCCAAGCAGAAAAAAGTAAAACAATGCGTAATTAACGTGACAGCTACAGATACAAATGTATCTGCTGCCGTATATATATCCGCATATGCATCCGTATCCGTATCTCTCTAACTGTATCTGTATCTGCGGCCGCTACGTTGACGTGCTGACAGTTTTGCATTGTCAGGAGTCAAACAACTTTGTTGTCGCTGACTTTTGTTGATGTTGTTGTTGTTGCATGTGTTAAAAGCGCAAAGTTCAAGGGTTAAATTGCGACAATGGGTGTGTGTGTGAGCATGTGTGGGAACAGCATTGAAATGCGAATGACACGCATCAAGTGTCAAGCAGTGATTGCTTAGGCAACTTAATCTGCAAAAATTCACTTAGACAGGTACAACTTTTACATGAGTGCATTCGTGAGTATTCTTTTTCATGTGAGTTCACAAAAATCCATGAGTGTATTCATTAATTAAATTCATCAGAGTATTCGAGAGTAGAAATATAAAGAAAATGTATTTGACATTTCGTTTCTAGTCAAGAATGGGGTCATGATTATTCATGAGTGTATTCATTAGAACAATTTAGAAAATTAGCTGGTAAGTCCTGGCCATATATTTTGAGATAACATTTTATTTCTTTTCATGAATGAATTAAAAAATACTTATGGGTGTATCCATGAGTATTCATGAGTGTTCTTACAATTATTCATGATCGTTTTAATAAGTAAAAAGACAACTAGCTATCAAAAGAAAATTACTTTTATTTATTAACATTTAATATCCATTCACGAGTGTATTCATAATGGATACTCACTTATTCATGCATTTATTCATTCAATCACTCACTCAAAAAACTCAAAGTAGAACTCGAACTCCGCAAGTCAATTGCTGTCGCGTGGCTTGCCGCGCCTCACCTTTGACCCCTTTCACACCGCTCGACACGTGGCTCATTAAGTTGGTCAAGTCACCGACAAGCTGACCGCCTCAATGGTCAACGATTGCCCCGACTCCTGACTTATTGACCCCTGTCTTTACCCCTTCAGTTATTTCTTGGCAATTGCCTTTGTGCGTGTGTCAAGTCCAGTTCGCAATCGCATTCCTATTCACATTCGCATTCGCACTCGAGTATCCTGTGTGCTTTGTCCACTCAAGTGGTTTTTATTCTCTGACCTCTTTCCCCTCTCTCTCTCTCTTTCTCGCATTCCTTTGCCCTGTTAAATTACCCTCGAGGGCAGCTCGACTACTGTCGCTGCCACAGCTTCTGCTTTCTGCTGCTTTGTTCAGTGTCCTGTTGGGCTTATCCTTTCCGTCTCTTTGCCCCCTCTCTCCCTCTCTCTCTCTCTCTCTCTCTTTCTCTCTTTCCCTTAGTCCCTGTTATTGTTTTTATTGCTGTCTTTTGGCGTTGGGCTTTGGCTTTTCATCAGCTTCATCGTTCGCATTTGCATTGAAAAATGTCAAAGTCAAAGGGCAGCAGCCGCCGCGTGACAATCGAAGCTCTTTCTCTTTCTCTCTCGCTCTCACTGTTCACTGCTCTCCTGTTGTCCGAGTGTCCTTTTTGGTCCTGCTGCACTTCAGCTTTATCAGCCGTTTTGCGCTTTGATGTCGACCACGTTCCCGTTTTTCGCTGCATGCCCTTCGACATTCTCTCAGCTGCTGCTGATGTTTTATGCTTTTTTCTGTGTCGTAGGACAAAGCGTTTTGCAGTGCAATTGGTCAGAAAGGTCCTGTGCGGGTGGGGCATGGGTTTTTTGTTGTGTTAATGCAGCTGCAGCTTATCGCGCGCTCAGCTGCCCCGCGGCCCGATCAGCAAAGACTTATGGACAGCTGCGAGTGCATATCCTTTGACACACACACAAACAAACACACACACACACACACACACATACACACACACACACACTAACATACATAAACACACTCGCAGACACACACGCACTTCAAACACATTTTTTAGCGCACATTTTTCCCGCCTCGTTTGATCTTTTTTTTTTTAGTGCTGGTCACTAAAGCGAGAATAGAGGATTGAGGGTGGGGCAGGGGCTTTGGCTTTTAATTTTGATTACACAAGTATGCGCTGAAAACGAACATGCCACAAAATGTGGGTCCCTTGCTCACCTGTATGCACCGTGTTGGCCTCGGCATCGACGAGCTCCATTTTGGGACGCTTGGCCAGCGGCTGTTGGTACTCGTCTCCCGCTACCAGCAGCTGTGATTGCTCCAGCTGCTGCTCACGCTCCCGCTCCAGGTCCTGCTGTTCCTCTTCGTGCTGGTGTTCGTTTTGTGGCAGCTCGTCCTCTGCGAGGGGCTCCTGCTTGACCTTTGGCTTGTCGTCGAGCAGTGCGCAGTCCTCAACCGCAGCGCGTCCAATGTGAACCTGCTCGCCCGACTGCGGACTGTGCGCCTCCAGAGGCAGTGCTTCACTGTCCGCCTTAGGCGTCGTATTGTCGTTCTCTGCGAAGGACATTGAAATGTTAGTTGAACAGGTGCTGATGAGCGGATAGTGGTTAGCTGGGCAGCAAATACTTACCATCTACCATGCGCTTGGGCGTGCTGCTGGCCCCATCGGCCAGCAGATCCGCCGGACTGGGTGGCGGTGTGTGAATGCGTGAGCCGCTCGCTGCACTGCTCGCGACAGCAGCAGCAGCCGCCGCCGCAGCAGCAGCAGCGGCTGTGGCCGCAGCAGCAGCAGCCGTTGCGGTGGGTGGTGCGACGGCAACTGGTGCCGATTTGCGACCTGTCATGGGCGCCGATATCGATGGACGGCGATTAACCAGGCTCAGCGGACGGCCCTCGTCGGCATCGCGATCCATGCTGGGCGCTTGGGTTGTGCACTGGCCATAGTTCTCCTTGTTGCACTGCAGGACCTTGTGCTGTATGAAGCGGACAATGTCTGACAGCGCGAAGGTCTTCTGGCATGCGCCGCACGTGAGGATGTCCTGCGCGGCGACCGCATCGTTCTCTGTAGAGTCGGAATCTGCAATGGATGAACAAATTTTGGTTGGCAATCGTTAGAATTGTGCGGCTCAAACATTCATTAGCTATGCCACACTCAGCACTGCTGAGCTGAACCCCCTGGCCCAGCCCAGAGCCCTGTGACTCTTTTGCACTTGCAGTTCATAAATTTGCGAGACAATTCTCTCTTTTATGGCCATCGAATGTTGGCCATCAATTCTGGCTTAATACGCCACCAAGTTAACCACATGAGCTCCACTGGGTGGTGCACAGTGGTTTGCCTCGTTGTCTAATTTACTTCTACTTCAGCATTTGTTGTTGTTGTCGTTTTTATGGCAGCAATTGGCAGCCGACTGACATGAATAATTATGTTCCATTCCCAATTCATATTAAAGGGCAAAAAAAGAAAAGAAAAAGGAAAAGAGCTAGCGTATTTCGCTAGACTATAATCAACAAGCTTTCAAAGCATTTAGTGATAAGTTCAAACTAGTTACAGTCGAGCCTCGACAGTGATAGAAAGTTCCATATCGATAAATGTATAAAGCCTTAATCGATTGCTGCGAGATAAGCGCAATTTATCGATAAGTTTATCATTTAGCTAATCACAGTTGCATTAAACAAAGCAAATAAGAAGTTTTGCTTGCTATTCATTCAGAGAGCTCAACACACACGCACACACATACAGTTGCGATTTGTCACAATTGATTTGCAACAACAATTTACGTCTGGCAATTTGGTGGGGTTTTTACGCTGCCGAATTAGTTGGCAGCACCCCATGACCAAATGGTGGCTATGACAACCCTGCCCAAAGGCCTCCTTCTCCTCCCCCTGCTATTCCTAGCCAAACGCCCACTACTCGCACTCACTTATTTACATATGGACACAGCTCTGAGCACTGATAAGAGGGCTTGCTATTGCAGGAGCAGGGGATGGGAGGGAGGGACATGTGGTGTGGTGTGGTTTATATTATGCGGATCGATTCGCTTGCACTTTAATTTATATATTTGCGGGCGCAATAACAACGACAACAACAACAGTAAATGCGAAGTTCACCCCAACAAAAACCACAGTCAACCTAATGTAATCTACGACCACACCCCTCTGCACTATTTACATGTCTGTGTATGTGTGCGAGATATATGTGAGCATAAATTCCAGCAAAATACCAAAAATTTGTGAGGCGCCTGCAATTAATTCCAGTCGCAATGAACTCGCCAAAAATCGAAGCCAATTGTTTGTATCACAGCAGAAGACGAAGAAACTGAAGTTGAGACAGTGGCAGGGGCAACAGTGGCTATGCCTGCCCCCGGGGCTAGGCAACTTTTGGCAATTCATCGATGAATTTTGATTGACCAAGGAATAGAGAACTTCGTTTCATCCCATTCCCCAACTAAAGCACACATATACACGCAAAAAGGGCGCAAAAACATAACCTCAAAAACAATAAGTAGAAGATGAAGATGAAGTAGAGTTTGTAGAATGGGAAGCAGAACAAATCAGCCGGCAGGCACAGACGACCACCAAGGGTTAGTCTGTGCAAAACAAAAACTTGATTGAAATATTGTCAAATTGACAAAGTTCTTTTTCTTTATATGTTCATTGGTCAATCAGAATCAGAATTGACCTAATTTTTGATCAAGCCTTATAAAAAGTTTTAGTATGTGCTTTGCGTTTATTATTTTTATTTTCGATTTCTCTTCTTTCATCCAATTGAGGGGCTTTCAACGCTTTCTACCGTATAGTCCTTTTTTTTATTTGTTCGTATATTATATATTATTTTATATTATAACTAATGTAAGTCGACTTAAGAAAATGTATTTTAGTAATAATGTTTTAAACCTTATCTGGTTTAGAAATTAGAGGCAAGCAAAGGCTAGCTCATACAATTCTACATAAATTAAGTTATTTTTATGATTATATATAAATATATATGGTTGTTTCTCTTTTGATTTTATATCTGTATTCTTCAATTTTTTTTTTTACTTTATCTCAATATTTTCATTTCACTTTAAGCTTTGTATTGGGCTGCGCCCTTAAACTAATTGCTTATCTTTTATTATGCACATCAACTACTCACGCTCAGGATCATGTTCTATAACATAACAGCCTCCGACCACCTTTATCAGTGCCCCCGTCTAAATTTCCCGTCTTTGTCAATTAGCTGTCGCAACATACATAAAAAGAGAGCCAGCAAAAAAAATGTATTGACGCGCTGTCGTTTGCCACTTGTCAAGTATGTTGTTGTTGTTGTTTGGGCAGTTTGAACAATTTGCGGTTGCCCACAAACAAACACACACAGCAAGCTATACAACTAATGCGCCCCGAAGCGTTCCTCAACTTTTCTTCTTTTTGTGCCCACGTCCTTTGTCCGTTTTTTGCGTGTGGCCACCCCCGCCTGTTGCCGCCCGTTCGTTTGCTATTTTTTTTATCAATTGATTGTCCTGCGACGGGGTGACAACAAGGTCGTCACACACACAAATGCTTTTATTTATTTCATATTATTATTACATGTATACATGTCCATATTTTTTTTTGGGTAATTTTTTTGATTGCTTGGGCGAACCTCTGTCCGGTGCCCGCTGCTGACTTCGATTTCGGATTCTGTTTCAATAATAACACAATAAAAAAAGAATATGTTTTCGCTTCCCCTCGTTGGCCTATTGACATTCGCTTTTTTTATCCATTTTTTGCTGTTGCTGTTGGGTATTTTATTTATTGATTGGCGATCATAGGCGTGAAATCGACGCAGGACGCAATTAGCCGCCTGTCTGACTCCATGAATTAAACATGTGTTGTTGTTGCTGGCACTCGTTATTGCTGTTGGTAGTTGGTAGTTGGTAGCTACTGCTGCTGCTGTTGTGCGATTGGCCAGTGGACAGCTAGCGGGCAGGTAAAATTGACTTGTTACCTGCTTTTATTTTGTAGGCGTTGCCCCGCGCTCGACTAATACTGGGAGAGAGAGAGAGTCTGTGCGTGTGTGCTATGTTGACCAGGGGAGAGGGGCGTAACTATTTGACTAACCGATTAGATTAGATCCGTCTCTCTGTGTGTGTGAAGAGAGATTAACGCGAGCGTCTGGCAAAAACTAGGTAAATATAAATAATATACAAAACTTATTGACAGCTCCAAAAAGTCTGCTGCAATATTACGAGTAAGCAAGAGAAAGAGAGAGTAGGAGAGAGGAAAAGAGGGGAGAGGGTTGCAGCAGCAGGCAGCGACAGCAGCTGCTGGCCAAAAGGTGTATCGAAAGGGTGTTCAAAGTGCCAGCAACTGTCAAATGTCAGACAGACGCTGACAGTCGCCTGACAAGTGTCAACAGAAGGTAGCTCTAAGTGTTGTGTGTGTGAGAGTGAGGGAGGGAGGAGGGAGAGGGAGCTCACGTGTTTTTGGCGAATATTTCATAAAGTCAGCTCATAAATTGAATTATCTGCACAAAAGGGCGAAAAGGACACGACCTAAAAAGGGTTCGCCATATACACAAAAGCGCAGCCAACAATAATTTAAGCAGCTAGAACGAATGCGCTAACACAATTCACTCAATACCCCCTCTTCTGCCTACGCCCCCTGACCCTTAACGCCTCTGCCGCTGCCCCTCACTTGACCAGCTGCGCTGATAGCCAAAAACTGTTTCGAGAATCTCTTGAATTTTGGCAAAAATGTCTGTGATGTCATCGCATATGTGTAATTAATTCAGCTACAGCCGTTGCCCTCAACACACACACACACACACACACTGTCTATACTCACATAATAAATAAATTGAAGTGCGTCGATTTGTAAGCCGCGCAGCTTAAGATTTATTTACGAGCTTCTGGCAATAGAGAAAAAAACTATCCTGCGGCTATTAATATGTGCCAAAGTGTGAGTGTGAGCATGTGTGTGTGTGTATGCGCCAAGTAGCACAATTAAGAATTAACATATTAATAGGACTTTTGCGCAAATTATCAAACAGACACAAATATGAAACTATAGCAGGACTCAGCTACAGATACACAGTCTAAGATACAGATACATCTGCGCCCTCTCCCTCTCTTGTGTGTGTGTGTGTCTCTGTTAAGCTCGTATTTTTGTTATTTATAACATTTTCATGTTATTGACTGCACGCTGCGGCAACTGCCCCACCAAGCATGCCCAACACAATCACCTCCCACTTGCCGCCTCCATCTCCAACTTTCGCCTCCCGCTCCTTCTGCTTTTTCTGATGCCTAACCCCCAGTTGCTGTGCCTGCTGCTGTTGTAGGCGTGGCGCAGGCAGAAAACAATACGTTGATTGTGCTAATTTATGCCCCCCTCCCACATACCCACACACAGACATGTGGAGCAAAGGACGCGCTTTATGGCCAAAAAGGTTATGGGCCAGTTGAGGCTGGCTGCGCATGTGGTCGGGCGCCTCGCCGTTCAGTTGCGACCAAGCTGGCCATAAAAACCAGGCGAGCGCCACACGGACGACTGTTTTTAGGTGCCCCCCCCCCACACACACACACACACAAACACATACACGTGAGCAGACCAAATGAAAAATGGCGACTGAAAAATGGCGGAAAATTGTTACGTGGAAAAACAGCGAACCAAATGTGAAGCAGCTGTAGCTTTGATGTGCGCCCAGCGGAAGGTCAGCGCGAATATTGCAGCACACATATACGTACACACATACACAAACTTATACCTATTCATACTTGGGAAAGAAAGCTTTAACCACTTTAAAGATATATTTCGTAAGACTGCGTTGGCATCAATTGATCTAGGTGGCAACGCTATGTCTGACATTTAATTATATTTAAAATAACACAATTTATATACAAAGTTTCTTAAAATTCATTTAATATGTGTATTCTTTGTATAAAGACTTTCTATAGATCGAACTATACTTAATCTAAATATTATTATAAAACCATTTAAACTAAAATTTAGGTTTTTGTCCATATAAATCTCAACTTTGTTGAACTAAAAATTTAGATGAACAAAATTTTAAAATTAAATCAATTTTCTAGAAATTGTTCAGCTGGAAGAAAGTTCTCTTTCTCTGCGTTACCCAAAATGTACTGTAAAAAAGAAATAGCTTGAGACATATAGATAAAGATATATATTTAAATATGAATAGATAAAGCTTTAAGATCTCATTTCATTCTCTTTTTTGGTATTCTTTGTCAATTAAAGAACTAAACATTTATAAAATGTGTATTCAAATGTTGAAATATTGTTTTGGAGTTTCTATTTTTCCTTTTCACTTATGAAATAGAAGAAGTGCAAGCAGAATAAGAAGAAGCATATTATGACATCAAGTGCTCCATTTGTCGAGTCGTTGTCTATAGACAAATAAATTATGTACTAAAAAACAAGTAAGAAAGCTCTAGTCGGGTCTTCCCGACTACGAGATCCCCTGAACCAAGTCCGAGGCAGTGTTTTAAACAATCTAGCTTATATCTTTTACCGGTACATATTACCCTCTGCGTGCACACACACACGCACACATAAACATACACAAGCACGCGCGCCGCTTACTGCGTAGATGAATTAGCTGCTACGCTTGGGCTGCATTCTGGGCAGCATTATGAGAAATTCATTGTTAAATAACTTCGGTTCTAGATCTACTTTGTTAATGAAATTTTCAGGACATAATATTGACATCTAGAGGTGTATATATACGAAAACCCACCTCCCTAGTATTTGAAATACGTTTTTTCCACTTATGGGGCTAATGGGGGGAGGTATCTAAAATTTAAAAAGTTTATTATCTGTATTTACATCACAGCAACCTACATAGTCAATTTGGTGTCTCTAGGTATTATGGTCTAAAAGTTATAGCTTAAAAACAAAGTCAAAATATCGATTGTTATCGATAAGGAAATAGGATGAGTTATCGAAAAAAAAAAATAAACTTGTACTGCGTATGGTATACAAGAATATATATCTAAAATCTCAAATCTCTAGCTTTTGTGGTTTACGAGATCACTGCGTTCATACGGACGGACAGACGGACAGACGGACAGACGGACAGACGGACGGACGGACAGACGGACAGACGGACATGGCTAGATCGACTCAGCTCGTCGTCCTGATCAAGAATATATATACTTTATGGGGTCTGCCACGCCTCCTTCTGGCTGTTACATACATTGTCACAAAACCATTATACCCTGAATTCCCATTTTCAATGGGTTCAGGGTATAACAAGTTGTTGTTTTTGAAAAGAAATGCTGTGTAAATATTTAAAAATGCTGAGCCACATTTTGTTTGTTGTCGACTTATTGTATTGTTTTTTATTATTGTAATTGTTATTGTTGTTGCTTTTTGGCCAACGGTGCTGCCTTTTGAGCTCATTTAAAAAGTTAACGAACAAAAAAAAGAAACACACTATGAAGCGGGACAAAAAAAAAGGTTAAAGAAATTCTAAATTGTTCGTTGCTATTGCGATAACACACAAGCACACGCACACCTTTTGTGGGGGCGTATGTGTGTGTTTGAGAGTATAGTGGACACACACACTCACTTACACACCCACACACACACTCACACACACGCTCACATACACACGCGCGCACACACACGCGCGCACAGCTTGACAGTGACAAAGCGACGTCAGGCAGCTGAAAAGTCAAGCCACAGGGCAGCTAAGTTGGGGGCGTGGCAGTTGAGGGGGGGAGGGTTGCAAGCGGACGCCTTAATTTGTTTAAACAAATTACGTGGATAACTAGCAGGCAGCTGAAACTACAACAAACACACATGCAATTGCTGTCCCCCTATCCCCCTGCATATGTGTATGTGTGTGTATTTGTGTGTGGGTGTCTTATCAGTAAGCTGGCGGCCAGCGACGCGTCGCCGTTGCCGTCGCCTTCATCGCAAAGTGTTTTAGCATACAAATTTGGTTTTATTTGCCTGTGTTGTTGTTGCCTGCTGCCCGTCTCCCACCTGGAGCGGTGCTGCTGCTGCTGGTGGCCAGGTGCCCCTGGCATAGTCCAAGGGCAGCGCTAGGAAAGGGGGCACCGAGGGGGCTTCGACACACTGGTTTGCATTCGAGGGTGGCGTAGTGGTTAGCCAAAAGCCAAACGCTGAATGCTGATAACACCCGCATGTGCCGCCGACTTCAAGACCCCTCTACCCCACCCCTCCTGCTAACATAAGCCCACAGCAGTACAGCAATGTGTGTGTGTGTGTGTGTGTATCTGGACAAACAAACAGTCCGCCAGGTTGAGGTTGAGTGAATGAGCCATATGCAAATATAGGCGGCCTGGAAGCGAGCATTAAATGTGGTCACATATACAAACACGCACACACACATACACGCACACACTGTGTGTATTATACATATATATTGTGCTCTATATGCCTCGCAACAACAACAACAAACTGAGCAATGTGTGTATCAAGCCAAAAGCTGGACACACATAACATACGAGGACTGTTGGACTATATACATATACAGTCGTACACACACACATACATATATAGGAGGTTTACGGGAGGAATATATACTATAGCAATGGCAACTGTGCTGATAAGTAGAAAAGAAATGAGAACAAGGCGGCTTGCCAAGCCAAATGTATTTCAGTTACATTTCAAATGCAACCGTAAACACAAATTATCGATAAATATATCGCTAAAGCAAAGTTAAAGCAACCTACTGATGTATTTCCCATATTGTGATCGATGGCTGAAGCACTCTTGACAATTAGTTGATAAATAAGTCAACAGGCAGCTGACAGCTAATAGACACAAACTAATTAATCGAATTATCGATAAGTGCCTATCGATAGCAGCTGCATCGGCAGCCAATGTCGGTTAGGTTTTGTGGGGCTTTCTCTAGAGAGGGCGTGGAAGTGCCATCTGAAGGTTTTTAGCCAAACAACAGTCAGAGCGGCCAAGTCCAAAAGACAGGCCCGCTGTTTACCTAGTGGCATGAAACGTTGCTATTGTAAGTGATAAGAGGCTGTTGCTGTTGTTGTTGTTGCTGTTGTTGTTGCACGTTTGCGACAATTTTGTAATGTGGAAGTCTTACTTTTAATTTTTCAGGTTACTAAAATATTTGTATTTGTTTTTGTGTTTGTATTTTGTGGTGAGACGCGCGGCGCGCAGTTGGCTTTATATTCACCCGAAAAGTCAACGACAACAACAGCAACAACAACGGACATGCCATATGTAAATAGGCACGATCTATATAAGCATGTCGGTGCCCCATAGATATATAAATATACATATATTTATATCTATATATATATATATATATATATATATATATATATATATATGGGTATTGTAGATAGGTTGGGTCTCTCTATGCCATATAAGACCTGGGTACACATAAAAGTATCTCAGATTGTGTGGGTGCGGGCGTTCTTGTTGTTATACTCGGTAACAGGCGCTTATCAAAAGTAAAAAAATGAACTGGAAAAAAGTGGGAAAAAAATGAAAAGAAGGCAGCTTGGCACACACGCACACTATATTTCTTTATTGTTGCTGTGTCTCCCATGTGGAGGACGGCAAATGATTAAAGAGACAACAAGAAGAGCCGAACAACCGGAAAGGTGAATAATTCTTGGAAATGCTGCAAACTATCTTGAAAGATCGTCTATCTCAGCGCGACTTATTACGCGCAACATTGCATTTTGATAAGCAACAACATCCAACTACCACCCCCTCACCTCTCCTCTCGCACTCTTCCCTGCTCTACTCTACTCTCTACTTCTCAACCCAATTTCGTAGCGCTGTTATATTCCCAAATTTTTTGGTACACTTACGGCTCAGCGAACGGAATCCATGATCCTCACTGATCGACAGCATTTTGTTGTACATTTTGTAGGCAGTTTATTTTTAATTATTTTGATTTATCAATTATTCACTTTAACATTCAAAAAAAAATTGTTTGTGCTTTAGTTTTTTTTTGTCACATCACAAAAAATATATATACATATTTTTATATAGTTGTTATCAAGGCACCGTGTTGCACACGCGATCGTAGGTAATCCAA
This sequence comes from Drosophila gaucha, assembly GCA_035045545.1. Taxonomy (NCBI): domain Eukaryota; kingdom Metazoa; phylum Arthropoda; class Insecta; order Diptera; family Drosophilidae; genus Drosophila; species Drosophila gaucha. The sequence goes on from JAWNOY010000040.1 coordinate 337,375, forward strand.
TTGTCCTGCGCCGTGTGCGGAGCCAACAAAAAAAAATCTCTACTTTTTATCGTTTGCAATTGTAGCACGTGTAACGGTTAAGTTAATATGTATTTTTTTTATTTTTTGATAAGTACGTTTTTCGTAATCTTTCTCGTTTAGCCTAACAGGATCTTGAGCGCGTCCTCTGGTCTGTAAGGGCAGAGCGCGTGTGTTGTTGACCCCACAGAGGCTTGACGTGGACTGACAATCGAAAGTCTTCCTGTGACGGTCGTCGACGGTCCTGCCCCTGTCTCTGTCACTGAGTCTGAGGCTGAGGCTGTGCGGTCGACGTCGACGTCGACTGCACAGCGTGTGCATGTGCATGTGTGTGAGTGTACGGACCGCGTTTGCCCGCGGTCCGTGTGCGGGACACACGAGAAAAATACAGAGAAAAAAAAACATAACAAACAAAAAAACGTGTGTGAACGCATACACACACATGCGGGGTAGTTGCTGCTTGCCTCTCGCTCACATTACTCACACTCATGTCTGTGTGTGTGCTGCGAGTGGACGTCGACAAAGAAAAAGGGGGATGAAAACATCTTTGGACTCTGCGGCTCTGCTCCCTTGGCCAGCGCCAGCGCCAGCGGCAACTGCGCAGCTGCTGCCAGCGTCGCTGTCGACGTAGTTCGCTTTGTTTGGCGCTCCTTCTGCTGTTCTCCCCACCTCCCCTTTCGCCTGGCCATCGCCAATTGAGATGTTACAACAACAACAACAAGAAGATGCAAGCGGCTAATGATAACTGAAGATCTGATGGCAAAAGGCTAACAGAGAGATAGAGAGCCAGAGAGAGAGAGAGTGAGAGAGAGAGCAAGAAAAGAAGAAAGAGGAAGATAGGGCGAGACTGAAGGGAGAGGGGGAATCAGTTGACAAACCTGGCATATTTTTACATTTTAAGGAGACATATCAAAAGGTACTGTAAACATTATGATGGTGAATAGAATGTACTTAAATAAAAAATAATAATGCTAAGATCATACGTTTTTTCTATACTCGTATCAATTCTTATTAGCCAGATAAATAAATATGAAAACTATTTTACAAATTCCAATTCTTGATATATAAATAATCAAGATCGCTTTTTTAAGCAAATATTTGTGTCGTACAAGGAGTGTATTTTAATAATTTGATCATTTTAAGCAAATATTGTTTGCTTATAATGTAACTTTTTATTTCATTTTGGAAGATATTGCAGAAAATGTATAACAGTACACTTCAATTTTAGATCCAAGCACAGTGGTCATGTTATGGAAAGCGAATAAAGTTTCAATTCAAGTGGATGAATTTTCAACTTTAACTGTTTTAGTTGTATTTCCCTATGTATATCCAAATAGGAGCTTTTTTTTCTATAAACCAATATAGATCTACAAGAAACTTATTACCCAGCACGTGTGTATTATTATCTAACTAAATTGTAAGGAAAAATTTTCTGATCTACTGTAATTCCTGTTGGTACTAAAGTCCTTATACATACATATATGTACATACATCTATGCTAGTTTGTCTCAGTCTCTAATGCGCACATTTGACACAATCATAGCTCTGCATATCCCCATTCTCATGCTGTTCCACTTGGCTGGCAGCATCTTTGACGTTGCTGGAATCCTTGGATTGCGCATCCAACAGAGTTGAGTTTGTTGCCCTCTGCGCAGTGCGAGGCATGTGCGCAGCTCTCTAGAAAGAGTAAGAGGGACAGCTAGGGAGAGAGATAATTTGCGCTTGGTCCATATGGAAGCTGCGCAATAAGCGTGGCGAAATTTTCGATGCCCCGTTAGCCACGACTGGATCTTGATCTAATAATAGATGATGTTCGACTGAAAGAGCGAGCGGGATGCACAGCTAGCGGGCAGCGGATGCCGTAATATTTTGCCATAGAATTCAGCCAGCAGTTGTTGCTCCTGCTGATATGTGTGTGTGTTGTTTTTTTTTATAGCTTAATCCTTTTTCGGGGGGTAAGAAATGTGTATTTTTTTGCGCGCGCATTTCTTGCAATCGCCTTGGCACAGAAGACGGCTGCGCAGGAGCCGAGCTCTGTGCTAGGGGTAGGCCACGGTCACGTCTTACGTGAGCTGCGCAGCGTGTAAAAGGATGCCAGGCAACACACATAAAAAAGAAAGTAGGGGAAAAAAACGTGTCCCTGCTTTGTGCGCCTAATCAAACGCCATTCAATGGTATGCGAAATGGAAATCTAAAATGTTTCTTCAGTGACAAGGGCAGATCCGCTGCCTGCAGCCTTGCAATTTTTTATGCAATTTTCTGATCAACGCGTGATTTTTTTTTCGAATTCGGTTTCTGTTCCCTTCCGTGAGTTTTTTCCTTGAGCAATTTTTCTTCCTATTTTTTTTGCAACCCCGAGGGTGCGCCTGCTTGTGGATCCTTATTTTTTGCTGCTACTGCCTTGCCAATTGCTTTGTGCTGTGTGTCCTGTCCAGGTAGGCGCTGGCTGGGCTCTCCACCCCTCAGATGTCATGCGAAAACAACGTCTTATGTGTGTGTGTATGTAACGGCATTTTTTTCTATGCAAATTTTTTATATTAATTTTTTATACCCAGCGTGCGTGTCCCGTTTGTGTGTGTGTTTGCGTATCTATGTGTGTGTGTGTCCCTGTTTTGTTGTTTTTTGCTCTATGAGCTGCTTCTTATTGTTTTTTTGCCTTCGTCCTTTTTTTGTGACTGTCAGACGTTGCGTTTTTTGGGTGGTGGCCAAGATTTTCCCAAGATATGAAATATACAGGGGAATGAGGCTGGCACAGTGGCAAAAGTGAGGATAGGAGGGTAGGAGGGCAGCCGCTGTCACATGTGAGGCAGACAAGGTTTTGCATTTGATTTAGGCAGGACGATCCAGAGCCACGACCCTCGCCGGCTGTGCGCGACTTGTACTTGCGCATTGATTACCGTCGCTTTTTTAATTCAATTCAAGAATGATAAAAAATGAAGCTGCTGCTGTTGCTGCCCAAAAAAAGTAAAAGAAAGGACGTCACACCCTGGCAGAAGCTACCGAGGGGACAATGCGTTCTGGGCCAGCACCCAAGATAGGCAATTGTCGTCTCCGGTTCTTTGTGGCCCGTTTTCCCTATGCACATCATATTTTTTTCGTGTGTTTTTTTATTTCCAGCAGTTTTCGTTTAAATGAGCAAATCTTGACAAAAAAATGCATTCGTTTTTAACGGAAAATTTATGAGGACTCGAATCGGGTTAGCGTAAGGATGTGCCCCTACTAGCTCCGAAATCTTTTTTTTATTTTTATTTCTCTTTTTCTTGCATAATTTCAGTCTTGGTTTACCGTTGAGTGTTGTAGATATAAATCCAAACTGCTGCACATTTCAACAAAATAGATCTCAGGAACAGCCTCGAAATAGCAAAAGCAAAAAAAAAACAATAAAGGGTGAAAAAAACCAAAAAAAATTGGAGATTTGAGAAACGAAACGAAAAAAAAAACAGATCCAACAAAAATTAATGAAAATGTAACGGGTTTTCTTGCAAAGCTTGAAATATTAGAGTACAAAAGGTTGGTAGAAAGAGATAGGCTCAAAAATTTTAGTGTTTAGAGAAAAGTTTCAAAATTAAGATTTAAGATTTTAATGAATAGTTGTATAATTGTATATGTATACAATGTACCAAAAAAGTATTTCGAAACATACACAAAAAACATCAAGTCTGATCTTGTAGCTTATTTAATATACTGAAATGTTTTCCAGTCGCTCTTATAACCTGCTTGACCTATCCTGGACATAAGCATAGAAAATAGGTTTTGCTGCTGTCATAATCAGGCGTATCAATCAGTTTGTACCATACACACATTTTTTTCGTATAGGTTTTTCTTTTTGAAGAGCTTGTTGCTTTGCTAATTCCCAACCACAAGGATATGGACAAGGAGAGTAAGAGAATGAGAGAGAAAGAGGGAGAGCCTCATGCATAATAAATAGTGGAGAGGTAGTCGCAAGACCTGAGTCTCAAAATTTCAAGTCCGAGTTCGAGCTCGAGGTCCATTCAGAGCTCGTCAAATCTCTTTTTGACAATTATTGTTGTAGGTGCTCCGTTTGCTTTATGTGCAGATCATCGTTCCGATCATAGGAAGGAGGATGATCATGATGATGATGATGAAATGTTGTCATTGGACGTGGACACAGGTCGACACCGGACAACTGAGGTACACGTATGGGACAAAATAAGAAGAGACACAAAAAAATGAAAAGAAAAAGAAAGCAAACTAAAGACGTAAACGGGCTAACAATGAGATACAAAACACGCACCGATACAAATGCAGATACGGATACAGCTACACAGATATTTGAGATGGAGTTGGACGGAGACAAAGTGTCCAAAATAGCTGCACGTTGAGCAACGTCCAGCATATTGGACATGCCAAACGATCGCACACACCCACACATACAGCCAGTGCTTGGGTCTGTTTGCGTTGGTCTCTTGGGAGCGTCTTGGCTGGCTGATGGGATCAAGACGCGACGCATTGACACGCAGATTGTGCAACTGGCCAGGCAAACCGGGAACAACGGCAACAAAGCCGCATGCTGCACATGTCCAACAGACAGACACCCGCGCCCCTCCTGCTCCGTCTTCGAATGAGATACAAAACTTTCTTCAATGTGCGCCGCAAGAACGAAACCGAAAATGGAATGGAAATAAGCTGCCTAGAGCAGGGGGCGAGTGGTAGGGGGGTGGGGCACATCAATTACTCCAAGTAACACATCTTCATCTTCATCTGCGGCGTGTGTGGACGTGCCTCATGCGCCGCAGAATTGGGCAACGGCTTTAAGACCTCTTTTTCTTGCTGTTCGCCTACGTGTGCTGCATTTTCGATTAGTTTTTGCTAGTCTGCGGCGCTCTGGAACATGTGCAATGAAACAGTTTTGCAATTAGACGAAATTAAATATGTAAGGCTAAAATTGAATGCATTTTTTTAAATATCGATTTAATTTCAGATTAGTTTACATTAAATTGCCGCACTTTGGAACAAATGGAATAAAACAGTTTTCCAATTAGTCACTAAACCAATATTATTAAGAACCGAACAAAGTATACTGATCGGAAAAAGTGTAAAAATCTGTACAAATTTGAGTTTTGTACATCTGTGCTTATCGCATTGTTGTCCCTTACCTGCCTACCTAATGTTACCTAATGGGCAACAAATGGGCGCATCCTTGTCCCTCTGGCGCGTAACAATAACAACAACAATGATTTACACGTAATAAAAGCAACAACAAGGACGCAGGATAAAACATATGAAACAGGACCGTTGTGGGAGAAACTTGTCGCTGACCAGCGGACAACGGCGCTGACATTAAGGACATGCCGGCAAACAATAACAACGCCTACAACAGTAGCAGCATAGGCGGCTGGCCTCAAGCAGCAATGGCGGTGAGGGTGAGTGCAACTAGTCACAACACAGTCATACACCACACACGCACACCTTCTGTTTTGATGCTGTCCGCAATCGTAAATATAAATTGCGTTTGGGTAAACGACCACCAAAACTGTTGAAAATCGAATGTAAATCGAACAAGTGCTACAACAAGAGGCTTGCAGCTGTTGCCATATCAAACGTGGGCGTGGCTGCAGCCTGGTCAAATGAAGAAAAAGGTTAAGTTAAACCAGGTGATAAGCAGAAAAGAAATGATGCAAAGAAATTTGCTATCAATAAGCTATCGCTTTCGAAGATCTTGCTATTTTAAAGGTAAACAACAAAAAACTAAACTATAGGCATTTTTCGATAAGCGACTAATATAAACTGCTATAATCGATATGTAAGTTATTAGTTATTGATGAATTTATAGAATTGACAAAACTGCATCACAAAAGGAAGCATATCAAGGTCTATCCAAACCTTTTTGACATGTGAATCGATCCAGATTGCAAGAAGCGAAAATTGATCATTAATCAAAATTATTTGGCTACTGTCGATTTATCGAAATGCATCTGCGCAACGAATTTGAATTTGTGAATACACTCGTAAGTGCATTTGTGAATACATACCGAACGCATTATTATATCATGCGCCGATACTATGCAATGCGGGCTGCCAAAAAGGGTTACATTTGGTTCTATGAATTTAGCTAATTTCGTTTTACAATTTAATTAGGTTTTGGATTTCCACATGCCCCGCATCTATGTGGCAGCCAGACGATCTAGAGGAAAGAGAAGACATTTAGCCACGGGCTGCGCACGCGCCTCAAAATGTTTGTTAGGCGAACGCTTATCTAAAGTCGTTTGGGTAATTGGGTCACAGCATATCCATATTTGGAGTCCAAGGTGGCCTGATTGACTGATTGACTGACTGAGTAAATGGCGCTCTTTTTGTTGATGCGTCAGCCACGCTTTCGGACAACATTCGCTGGCATTTTTTATTTATTTGTTGAACTGGCCTAATTTCACGTTTTTATTTGGGGGTATTTTTTATATCCACTGAAAATGAGATTTCAGGGTATAATGTTTTTATGAGAATGTATGTTACACTTACACATGTTAGCTACAGTCAGTAAACTTCGTAAATAAAACTTTGTAAATAAAATACAATTTTGGATTTTCTTAAATTTTGGATACTCTACATTTTACAAAATCATTTTAATTTAAGTTCAGTAGCAATTGAAGTCATAAATTAAATTAATTACATTTTTTAGTTAAAACTGTAGTCTTAATAAAACGAAAAGGTTCAATGCTGAAAATTTCATCAAAATCAGGTCAGTAATACAGAAGTTATGAAAGAAAACATTTTGTCAATATTGTCAAAGCGCAAGTATACATTCATTGAAGTGCGTGCACTCTTTGCAACGCGAGAGTGTCGCATCGCGGTAGAGTCGGTGGTTTGCAGGAGAGGAGACTCAGGTTGCATTCACATTATGTATGTGTGTAACGTTCAGGGCATCTCGTAGTCGGGCAGTCCCGACTTGAGCATTTTTAGTTGTTTTGTTTAAGATTTCAAATAACAAGCACTTTTGTTTTATAGATCTCAGTAATATTACTGACTTCATATAGCTGTAATCTGGGACATAAATTCCTCCAACATGTCTGTTATGATGTTATGAGAGAAATTTTTTTTATAATTCTATATAGGCTGTTTAGTTTAACATAAGACGTTGAAAATCTCAACTCTTTCCCACAAAATTAAAAAAAACCTATTTCAAAGAGTTGAGACATGGGCTTTTTGATACATGAGTATCCATATTAAAATTCATTAGGAAAGTATATCTATAACCGACATTGTCCCATAGTGGAGCTGAAGCACAGCTGTGCGTGTGAGTGTGTGTGCATATTTTTTTGTGTATGTATTTTTGCAAAACGTGTAGAATTAAAGTAATAGCAACTGTGCACAGGGTTCACGGTATCTTATTGTCGGGCACTCCCGACTAGAGCACTCTTAGTTAATCTTTTTGTTCTTATTTTAGTTTGTTTCAGGGCGTGTCGCTTGCTTATATTTCACGCTCGATTGGCAAACAGCTAACTCAAGTTTTGGCTATAAATTTCAAATTGTCATCAGCTTTTGGGCGCATTAATTGCCGTATTGCCCACGTCCGCTAGTGCAACAACGGCGCTCAACTGCAGAGGACAGTAAGAGTTCGTGAGAGCTTGATGCTTATCGCTGGCCAGCAGCAGAACGTCTCGCACCACGGCGAGTGGGCAGTGGGGAGCGTCGAATCGTGTAAAACGTGGTAGCCGGGCTACCAAAAAGCCAAACTCAGTTGACATGTGGCATTTGATTAGCCTGATTAACATTCGAATGCCACGCAGGGGCCACTAGATATAGATTGTGCGCTTGGTCAGTCCGATTCCCTGATTCTTCTTAATAATCAGATGATCTATTTTATTGATTTATTATTATATATTTTATTTATTTATTTTATCTGTAAAAAACCATTTCACTTTTGTACATTAGGAAATATGTAAAAAAAAACAAGTCTAGAATTTTTAATCTATTCATTCATCCACAGCCCATTCGGAAATAGCCTTAAATTTTGCAGAATGAAACGTTTTTGCAATCAGACACTGAACTTTTGACTTTGAATGATTAGTTAAACCAATTTCTTGTTGTGTTTGACATTACTCCATATCTTTCTTTAGCTTAGACACATTCATATACTTATATCTGTGTTAAGTACCAGCTGCTTCTAACAAGCACACACATACACATGTCCACACAAACACACACACATACTTACACATGCACCTCTTTCTGTTATGTCTTTGTTAGACACCTAAACGACAATCCTTAATCCTTTTTCTCACGCACCAAAAAACATTCGCTGGCAATAAAAAAAAAAAAAATATATATATATATATATATATATATTTTGAAAGAAAGAGGAAGCAATGGCAGGGGTAGCATATGAGCAAAAAGAAAGACCCCTAAAAATTTTCTCAAGCATCGAAACTCACCGATGACACGTTGCAAATATGCCAAATTCAGCAGTAGCAGCAGCAGCAAATGCGCATTGTCATTGTCCTGGCAAGCGGCGATTCCGCTACAAAACTGCCCCAGGTAGGCAATTAGAACAACGCCAACAACATCGACAATCGCCAACTGCATCTGCATCCTCATTCGGTGCAACAATGGCAAATCACGATCAATTCAATTACGCCCGGGTGAGATGTAGTGCAGCGAAAAGTCTCATATGTAGGATATTCAGGATATGCAAGGCATCGGGGCCTTGAACTGGAGCCAGTAGCTGCACCTGCTCAATTTTCCCATGACAATAGTAATTTCCCAACTTTCAGTGTTTTTTTTCGCATCGTTTTTCGCGTTGAACGGCCAGTCGGGTACAGGAGAAATTCGTGGAGAGCAGCGCAGCAGAGGTGAGGCGGCACCTGTGCGGGTGTGGGCCGCTCTGCGACTCAAGTAGCATACGAGGACAATGTCCTTGCTCGAGTCGAGACTCGATCGATATGCTTTTGTCAGGCATCGGCCTGAAACATGAAGCTGCCAACAAGTGGCTGAAGATGGCAATGTAGACGCAGGACTCTCAAACTCGAATCCCTCTATCTTGCTAGCTGTAATGGGATAAGCAGTGCTAAGACCCAGACCGGGGGTACTCACTTTTGCACACACACACGCACGCACGCATGCACACGCACGTACACACAAGTGAGCGATAATGAAATTTTAGACTTGTTCCTGCAAAGAGCAACAAATTCTTGGGCATTCTTGGGCTAGAAAAATTGTGGGAAAATCGTTGTTAATCTCTTGCTGATCAATTGTTTGATCGTTTTGCAGGTGTCCATTTATGTATTTCATATATTCGCATGTGTGAATGTGTGTGAAATTTAGACCAGATTTATATAATCGACTGATCGCAGACAATTGCGATCGCAACAGCTTAGCAAATATGAACATTTTGAGTATGCGAATGAGAGTTACTTTTATGCCAGATTAAATGTTCATATATATATATATATATATAGTTTGTATATACATATATATAAATATATATATATATATATATATATATATATACATATATATATATATATACATATGTATATGTATATACATATACATATATATGTTCAGATATCTTGATCATTAAATCAAAATGATTCTTGAACTGTGCTGATCTAATTATCGGAATGAATTCAGATGAGAAAGAAATGTTGAAGCCTTTTTACATTTATATCTGTGAAAAAGAAAAATATTGATTGCTATTACCCATCATTGAACAATATTAATATTTCTTCAACTTTGTTCTCAGATCACTAACTGATTATTGATCAAAAGTTCTGGAAACTCCCTCGCTCAATTTAAGGCCTCCAGCATCGATTTAAGCTCTTCTTTTTGTTTTGTAAAGTTCACTTTTAATTGCATGTGATGGGAGTTTAGTTCGAATGGCTGCTTCCAAAACGCATTTTGTGGTGCAGTTAACCGTTAGACTCACCTGTAAAAAGAGAAAAGAGAGGGATAGAGAGAGAGATGGGATGAGTATAAATTATTAATTAGTGGCGGTAAGAAAATGAGAGGCAAATGCAAATAAATTAGCTAGATACAAATGGTGAGAAAAAGCTGATGAGTCCGTTGCCGTTGTTGTTGTTGTTGCTGGCCACGCATTGCACGCGAGTGTAGGTGCAACGGGAACCGTTCACCAGGTGCCAGCTGCCAGTGACCAGTAATGACCTCCAGGAGCCTCTAGCCAAAGGGCCAATGCGAGTGCTGCTGCTGCAGTTGCAAGTTGCTGTTGCACGTTGCAGTCATGTGAATGTGCTGGGGAATTCGCGCTGTTTACGAGTGAAAAACAAAAGAAGTGAAGTTCGCATAACTGGAATTAAAGCAGCGCCAAACCACACAGCAGCAACACCAGCACCAGCACCAGCACCAGCAACACCAACAACAGCAGCAGCAGCAATTGCAACTGCAGCAGCAGCAGCAATAACAGCAACAGCAACTGCAACTGGCAGACACATTCAAAACGGAGCTCGTGGGTAGCGCGAGTGCTAAATGGGCCACAGAGTAGAGCCAGGGCCAGCTCACATGCAATCGAAGCTGCTGGGCAGTGGGAGCAGCAGCAGCTTCAGCGGCAGCAGCAGCAGCGCCTTCGGATGGGCTGAAGTGGACATTGACGTCGTAGTCGTCGTCAGTCAGTCGCCTCGTCGAGTCAGTCACCCCAGCGCCAAGGCGGACCAAGGGAGCAAAGAGAGCAGGCCAGCCCCAAAGACAATGCTGGGAATATTCTCATATTAAGAAATCGCGCGATCTGCAGCGCCAGATGTGTGACTGTGTGTGTGTGTGTGTGTGTGTGTGTGAGTGCTGGTGCTGTTGTGTGTGTTTATGCACATGCTTGTATTTGGTGCAACGGCAGGTCAACCCACCGCCCACTGCCCGCCAGCCAAGCTGCTGCTGTTGTTCGTGGCAAATTCGCAACGTGTCGTGGTCGTGCCTCCGTTGTCATGTCCGAGAGTGTAACAAAGACCTCGCTGAATAACCTGGTGCCTCATTCGCACCCCCTCCCACCCTCCTGCACCATCCCGTTTCAGCTGCCCCATTCTCTGTTGCAAACGCCCCCGTCAAGCAGCGCGAATAAACATTAAACACAAAAACAAAAAAAAAAATGTAGCGGCAACAGCAACGGCAACAACAATAATTGCATTACACATAAAAATAAATTGTAATGAACTTAGGAAGAGACAACAAAGCTACAGCAGCAGCAGCAGCGGCAACTGCAGCAGTGGCCAATGTGAAAATCGATGCGGAAGCGGCAACACGAAAGGGCAACAAGAACTGCAACATCAACAGCAATTCGTAGCTTTCTTTGCCATTTCTCTGCTTCACTCAAATAAAAACAATCTGAGAATGTTAGCCCATTGCCCATTCTTCCTCTTCTATTTGCATTTATTAACATTTTAAGCCCGCACATGCAATATTCATCTCTATTCGTATAAATATTAATCTAATCTTTATTTTATCTATCAAAAAATATCTTAAATGCAAATATCATTGAAATAACTTGGAATTAAGTTGGCATAGCTTCATAGCATAGCTTCTTCAAAACTGACTAAATCAACAGTCAGTTAGTTGAAAGTATTTATTATATTAAGCTAATCTATTCCTGTTCTCTAAGCTATTGAAAATACATTTTTTTGTAATAAAAATATTTACTTAGTTTTGTTAGCTACAATTTTTGCAAAATATTTAACTCTTTTTATACCCTGAACGCATTGAAAATGGGAAATCAGTTTATAATGGTTTTGCAAAAAGTATGTAACAGACAGAAGGAGGCGTGGCAGACCCCACAAAGTATATATATTGTTGATCAGGGTGACGAGCTGAGTCAATTTGGCCCTGTCCGTCTGTCTATCTGTCCGTCTGTCCGTATGTATGAACGCGTCGATCTCAGAACATATAAGATATAAATTTATATATATGTATATATAAATTTTGCATGATATTCTGTGTATACAGCAAAATTTTGAAAAGTGATATATATCCTTCACTTTGGGATGACAAATCGGAGAAAACTATATCTTCCAAAGTCTTATAGGTACAGCTTCAAATTGATATAATAAATGATATATAGGTTACTGTTGCCCTGCTTAAAAAATGATATATATCTAAATGATATATACCTAACAAGTAAGAAAGCTCTAGTCGGGTCTGCCCGACTACGAGATCCCCTGAACCAAGTCCGAGCTGATGTTTTAAACAACCTAGCTTACATCTTTTATCTATACATATTGCCTCTGCGCGCATATACACATGCACACATATACACAGGCACGCATATACACATGCACACATATTAACATGCACACATATACACGTGCACACATTTGTATACACATCAGTGTTGCCAACTTTTGTTGAGCAAAAAAAGCTAGATCAAGGAAAAATAAACCCAAAATAAAGCGAAGTTTGCGGAGAAAACAGCTGGGAAAAAAGCTTAATTTTCGAAGCATATTTTGTATGATTTGAAGGAAAATGTATTGAATTCTTAAATTTTTCTGCAAGATTTTTCTTAATAAAAAAAAAGGTATTCAATAATGCAGTCATATTAATTTGGCAACCCTTTTTTTTTTGCTAACCACAAAAATTTGTACTGAAATTTTCACCATTTTGTATTCAATTTTATAAGAAATCATGCAAACATTAAGTCAAATTAAAACAAGTAAGAACGCTTTAGTCGGGTCTGCCCGACTACGAGATCCCCTGAACCAAGTCTGAGGCGGTGTTTTAAACAATCTAGCTTACATCTTTTACCGGTACATATTACCCTCTGCGCGCACACACACACGCACACATACACATACACAAGCACTCGCGCCGCTTACTGCATACATGAATTAGCGGCTGCGCTTGGTATGCATTCTTGGCAGCATTATGAGAAATTCATTGTTAAATAACTTCGGTTCTAGATCTACTTTTTTAATGAAACTTTCAGGACATAATATTGACATCTAGAGGTGTATATATGCGAAATCCCAACTCCCTAGTATTTGAAATACGTTTTTTCCACTTATGGGGCTAATGGGGGGAGGTATCCAAAATTTAAAAAATTTGTTATCTGTATTTACATCATAGCAACCTACATAGTCAATTTGGTGTCTCTAGGTATTATGGTCTATAAGTTATAGCTTAAAAACAAAGTCAAAATATCGATTGTTATCGATAATAAGGAAATAGGATGAGTTATCGAAAAAAAAAATAAACTTGTACTGCGTATGGTATACAAGAATATATATCTAAAATCTCAAATCTCTAGCTTTTGTGGTTTACGAGATCACTGCGTTCATACGGACGGACAGACGGACAGACGGACAGACGGACGGACGGACAGACGGACAGACGGACATGGCTAGATCGACTCAGCTCGTCGTCCTGATCAAGAATATATATACTTTATGGGGTCTGCCACGCCTCCTTCTGCCTGTTACACACTTTTTGCAAAACCATTATACCCTGATTTCCCATTTTCAATGGGTTCAGGGTATAAAAATGTGAAAGCTAGGGTGTTTAAAATATAACCTCGGACTTGGTTCAGGGGATTTCGTAGTGGGGTACACCCGACTAGAGCGTTCTTACTTGTTTTAAGTTTTTTTTTTAGTAAATAGTTTTTGTATAAAAGTTATTAACTATAGTAAATATATAAATATATATTTTTGTGTTCATTTGCAGCTCTGATAAAGCGACTACATTTATTTAAGTTAAATTATTGCTATAGAAACATTTTATTGTCATCTCTGTCAAAGGCTTTTGTTAGGCAAATAACTGTTATAGGCACTCTGAACGATCGCATAATGCCATATATATGTGCATATATATGTATATATTTATATAGCATCTATAACAATACAAGATCTTTGCCTGAAAGTTTTGCAGTTGGAGTCAAGTAGCTGAAATTAGTTCAAGTTGCAATTCGTTAAAGTCCTGGAAATGTTTGTGAGTGTGTGTTTATATTGTTGCTGTGTCAGTCAGCGAGTCAATTAATTAGCCATGATTCTCACGACCTCAAATTAAGAGAAAAGCCATAACAAATAGAAAATAAAACGGCAGCAGCTACGAAACGGAGGCAATTGTTGCTGCTGGGTTGGCTGTTGTTTTTGTTGTTATTGCAAGTCCCGTAACAAAAAAAAAAAAAAAACTAAAAGAAAACAGAGTACACAATGGCCCTAACCTGCCCTGGCCTGATCTGTGCCAGCTTTGGCAGTGGCTTGGACAATTTTGGCCATTAGCCGCTGCCCCGAAAACTCGAGCTAAAGCTGGCGGCGCTAGGCTCAAAAACGATAAAGATTCGAGTGGGCTGAAAGCGAGAAGGAGGATAGGGGAGGCGGTGGTGTAGGCAATAGGAATGTCAAGCGGCTTAGTAGGCGGCGTTGGCGTTGACGTCGACGTCAGAGCCCGTGCAGCAGCAGCAGCGGGAGCAGCCACTCGCTGGTAGATCTGATTTAAAACGAAATTAGGAATAATGGCAATGGCTTGCACATGGCACACACATACACACACATACACACACATATAATGGAGCATTCACAGTTAGACAGAGAGGGAGCGAAGTAGAGTCTTAGCCAAGTCCAAGCGTTGACAGGCGGCAAATGCGAACAAGACAGTTTTGTGCCCACAATAGACCAACAACAACAAAAGAAACTAGAGAAAAATCAAATAAAATAAAAAGAGAAGCATCAGCAGCAGCAAAAGAAATTATTTCACGGATAATCCGAACAACACGATTCCCCACCTACCCCAGCTCCTACCCTCGTTTTCGCCCCTTGGCTGCCCAACCTTCACCCAAATGCTGTCTGCTCCCCCTTTTGGCCAGCTACATCGACGGCAGCGGTGCTGCGCAGCTCAGATCTGCCTCGGTGCGGGGGCGCGTCTCAAAGACAATGGCTAGCTACAAATGCACCTGACACGGCACCAAACTGGCAACGGGAAAGTGTTGCCAAGTTGCATGCTGCAAGTTGCAAGTTGCAAGTCCAAGTCGGCTGGCGCTGTGGTTGCTTGTCCCCACCACCCGGACCCTGCTGTGTTGTCGACATTGTTGTGCCAGCGCCACCCATCTGCCCCAAAACTACCGCTCTTCCCCTCGACTACCACTTTGCAGCGGTTCGTCGTTGTTGCTATCAGCACAATAGTTATTTTGTATTTGTTTGGCGAGAGAAAGGGTAACAGATTCCCACAGTCTATTGGCGGCATGGAGAAGCGGAGGAACGAAGGGAGGAGATACTTGGGACAGGGCACGTTGACAACTGTAGGTAGAGCCCATTGTGCACCGTCCCAGAGCGAGTCAGATATGAATAAAATGAATGAGTACTCGCACTCGCACTAGCCTTCAGTCGAGTCAGCTAAACTGTGTGAACACGGCTCAGCCTTAGCTGATTGATGAATGTCAGGCACAACCACAGCCCGAAATTTGGTATATGTGTATGTGTGTCTAACGGCACCTGAGAGGAGCAGGTGTCATGGGAACACAGTAAATGGGTCGCGGTCACACACTCAGCTCGGCTCGCACAAAGCAACAACCAATGAAGGTCGCCAATGGAGATCAGCAGCGAGTGGGAGTCGAAAAAAGCGTTGAATAGATCTTATAAGGGAAGCATAGAGAGTACAGGTAAAGCGCTAATGAGCGCGTAGAGGCATCATCAAAAGCAGGACTTTTCTAGAAGTTCAGGTTGCTTGATAATCAGGAAGAGTTTGCTTAGAAGAAAAGTTTGAGCTACAGAGGATCAGAGCTAACTAGCATAAAGAGCGAGCTAATACAGAGACTCATTCATGGCTAGCTATCAACTGCAATCGAATAGCAAAGGTACAATTTCAAAAGATAGATGAGAAGGTTGGATTGCCCTGCGTAGGGAGACTGAACTGGAGAGCTAACAAGTTAAGAGCGAACAACCTTGGAAATATTTAGAGGCAAGCATTTACTTGCGTAACGTTCAGTATACTATATATGTATATAAATACAGCTTGGTCAATGCTACAAGAAGCATTTATTGTGATTTGAAAGTCATTAAAGTCACCGAATCGAAGGATTTTTTTAGAGTAGATTTTCTGTATTTCCTTGTCTTGATTGCTATCCTCAAATACTCGCATGACGCCACCCAGTGTTATACAATGTGGTTGGACAGTGTTGTTAGCGCTTATTAAATTTGGCATACGTTAAGATCAGCGCAGTACCACACTTCACAGTGAGTGCAACATGAATTACAAGAGCGTGATCTATGGCTCAAAGTCTGACAAACGCGAACTAAGATTTCCGCGGCATTTGTGTTTGTGTGTTGTTTTTAGTGTTTGCGTAGCGCCTGTCGTAAAATAGGGCAGGCCGCTTGAAGCCTTCAATCCTGGGCACATTAATTCAATTCCATCATTTGAACGGCAGCCAGTTGAAAAATGCGCAAACAAACCAAAAAATGAAGGTAAATAAATAGACAAGTGCTGTGCAACAGGGTGGCACAGGTACAGGTCGCCGCAGTGAGGTCCAAAGCGAGGCGGGGGCAACATCAACAATAACCGCAACTGAGGGCAGGCTAACTGTACAGCGAGCAGAGCGAGTAACCCAAATAGAGCCAACAAAAAACGAAGCGGTGAAAACCAAAGTTGAAAGTTGAGAGGCAAGCACTGAGTCTGGCAAAAGTATCTAACAGATACTTGAAAGATGCGCTGCAGTCACAGTCGAAGCTGCTCGCGTGATCGACCGACTGTCGAAGCGACCTAAGCTGCCAGGTGCCACACAGTCAGACAGAAGACGGACAGACATCCATCCATATGTATGAACTGTTTGTATTACGTTTGAAAGTCATGTTGCAGATAGTAAAGCTAAAAGTATCTGCATATCTGCGGGACCTGCAGCTGCCCCACCGCTCGGCTGCAAGAGCAACACCATCCAGCCAGTCGCTAGTCGCCACTTGCATATCAATGCGGCCAAAATAAAATGTGACGCCTGGGCGCACGATTAAAACTGCGATACATGCGATACAAGTGCAGATGCAACTGCATCTATCAGATACTTTTGCCGCTGCCTCAGTGCGTCGACGTCGTCGTCGCCGTCATAGTCTCTCTGATGCAATTGAAGGCCTCCAAACACAAGCCTACAGTATAGAATCAACAAAAACAAAAATCTATTCAAATAATGAAAGAGAATGGGTCTGTTCAACTATGAGATACCCTTTATATGATGCAGTTGTAGCTACCTGATTCATTCATTCGCTCTTTATCCAACTATAAAATGCAGGTAAACGTGGCTCAGCTAGTGAAATATTCAAAAGCTGGACAACATATTCTTATAATAAGAATCATCGAGCTGATATGCTGTGAGCTATCCTTTACATTAAGTATTTGAACATTCAGAGGCGGAATCATTAATTGTCATTCATATCATTCACTCATCATTCAGCTACGAAATAGTATCTGCAAAATAATGTAAGGTTGGTTCGAAAGAGCTGAATACATTATTTACAATGTTACAAAATAAAATATCTTTTATTCACATATACCTATTATATAGATGATATTTTATATTTCAAAAATGTTATCTA
This sequence comes from Drosophila gaucha, assembly GCA_035045545.1. NCBI lineage: Eukaryota > Metazoa > Arthropoda > Insecta > Diptera > Drosophilidae > Drosophila > Drosophila gaucha. The sequence continues at coordinate 354,858 of JAWNOY010000040.1, forward strand.
CATTAAAACATATGCACTTTAGCTAAGTTTCTTGTTCAAACTGAATTTGTCGACTCAGATGAAATAGAACAGAAATTGTTAACATATGAAAACTCTTTTTAAGAAATATATTTATATACATATTTACTAATCAAGCAATCATAAGATAGTGTGATTCTAACCTTTATCTAAAGGATAATACATATTATACCAAAGCTCGGCTCTAGGTTTCTTATAGGGTATATAAAAACCATAAAACAGCAATAGCAACATATAAAACAGGCACACACACACTCAACATTGAAAGTGCAACAACGTCAACAACGAGCGTCGTGTTAGTTTTGGCCCTCGGCCTGCTGTCTGCGGTCGGCAATTGAATTTATTCAATGCAGCTCCCGCACCGCCTCTCTCTGCACTTCATGCCGCCACCTAACCACGCAGACAGTCACAGTCACAGGGACAGCGACTTGATTTGCTTTTTGGCTTAGTCGACCGCAACAACAGCATCAGCATCAGCAGCAGCAACAACCACGTTGACAAGTCGACTGAGCCCCCGGTCGCGGTTATTTCGCAATTTGTATTAAGGATTTGAGCTGAATGGACAAACGGGGCTGCGGTCGACGGCTGCGACGGGCATTTAACTAAATCCTCCGATTCCCAATTCAATTTTCGGCAGTACATTGACAGCATTTGCATTTACACGCACTTGGCGCAGGTCGGACACGCCGCAAGCCCGCAGATGGCATCACCGATGCCAGAGTCCAAACCCCAGCCGAAGTACAAGCCCAGGCGCGGGCTCCGTTTCCATGCCGGTGTCTGGAAATCAATCGGATTCCGGCAAAAAACTTTGCAATAATTTATAACTTAATCGATAAAATTTCAATAAATTATTGATAAATGCTTATGGGTAACATTAAAAAAAACATATTCAAAATTATACTATGCAAGTAAGAACGCACTAGTCGGGACTGACCCACTAAGAGATCCCCTGATCCTTTGTTCGAGTAGGCAGTTTTCCATACATATAGAAATATATGAATGCAACTTTAAACAAGTAAGAACGCTTTAGTCGGGTCTGCCCGACTACGAGATCCCCTGAACCAAGTCCGAGGCGGTGTTTTAAACAATCTAGCTTACATTTTTTACCGGTACATACTGCATTCTGGGCAGCATAATGAGAAATTCATTGTTAAATAACCTCGGTTCTAGATCTTCTTTCGTAATGAAATTTTCAGGACATAGTATTGACATCTAGAGGTATATATATACGAAATCCCAACTCCCTAGTATTTGAAATACGTTTTTGCCACTTATGGGGCTAATGGGGGGAGGTATCCAAAATTGAAAAAGTTTATTATCTGTATTTACATCACAGTAACCTACATAGTCAATTTGGTGCCTCTATCTGTTATGGTCTTTAAGTTATAGCTTAAAAACAAAGTCAAAATATCGATTGTTATCGATAATAAGGAAATAGGATGAGTTATCGAAAAAAAAATAAACTTGTACTGCGTGTGGTATACAAGAATATATATCTTAAATCTCAAATCTCTAGCTTTTGTGGTTTACGAGATCACTGCGTTCATACGGACGGACAGACGGACAGACGGACGGACGGACAGACGGACAGACCGACATGGCTAGATCGACTCAGCTCGTCGTCCTGATCAAGAATATATATACTTTATGGGGTCTACCACGCCTCCTTCTGCCTGTTACATACATTGTCCCAAAACCATTATACCCTGAATTCCCATTTTCAATGGGTTCAGGGTATAATAAGGCATTGACTGGTTAACTATGCCAATGAAACTTCATTTTGAGCCCGCGGTGCTAACAGTGGCTGCTTGAGCTGCCACACGGACACACACAAAGTTCAACAAGGAGGCGACACGTCAGAAAGGTTTCAGTTAGCTAGCCACGCATTGACACCTTCCAATAATTTGAAACACGATATGCCCACACCTACACTTTATCTCCCTCTCTCTCTCTCTGCCTCTTTCTCACCTGTCCCCTTTTGGGCTGAGGGGGTGTGTCATGCCATGCATCTGCGATTTGTTTCACTTAGTCGTCGTCATTGTTGTTGTTGCTGTCGATGTCATCGTTGGAAAACTTGCGTACGCCGTCGATGGGATTTGAATTGTTTAGACATGCACGCAACATTACCGCGCATTTGTGTTCCGTCGTGTAAGCTGCCGATGTTGATCAGGTTGATGACAAACTAAACAAAAAGTCAGCGCCAGAGACAGAGCGGGAGCCGGAGCCAGGGCCCAAGGATGAGCACAGAAGCAGAATGGTCCTCCAGCCAGTCAGTTAGTCAGACATCCGCTAAGCGGTCTTTTAACAGAGATTTCACTTTATCAGCCCGTTGAATGCCATTCAACAGACCAATAGTCGACCGACTAACCAACCAACCAACCATCCATGCATCCATCCATCCATCCATCCATCCATCCATCAGTCAGACGGCAGTCAAGGTTACTAATTAGGCAAATGTTACGTTTCGTCTCCACAATTCTGGCCCACGTGATGCTAATTAAGCGACGTTGCATCAAATGCTTGTTGCAAGTCCGTCAGTCAGTGCCACAACGTACATGAAATGAAAATTTTTTGCATTGCTAGCACAGTCCCGTTCCCAAGCAATTGACAAGCCAGCTCGGACATTGACAATGCGCCCTCAGAGGTTTGACATGCTAGGCCAAAAGCCGCAACTATTGAGATGTCAACGCCTGCGAGAGAGAGAGACAGAGAGAGAGAGGGGGAGAAAGAGAGAGAGAGATGATGGGGGCATTCGAGTGGGGCAAGCTATGTATCAAACATGCCGGCCATGCCTCGTTGGCATTTGGGCAGCTAACGAGCTCGCTCGCTCGGCTCTAAGGATTTGACCGAGAGGGCCTTTGAATATGCTGCTGGCATAATTAAAAGGCCAACATCCAACAAGTTGCGATTACACGCGTTGGCCATGTTGTGGGCCATGTACTTAACTTGTTGCAGCCGGCCCAGCCAGTCAGCCAGCCAGCCAGCCATCTGATTGAAATGCCTGCGACTGGCGGCCATGTGACCGACCCCAAGCCCAGAGTCAGGTCTCTCCCATCCACTGCAGCTTCTCGTTCTCGTCTAGACACAACTCGAGCACTGTATGAGAAATCAGAGCAATGTTCACGATGCTTGTAGAGCAGCAGAAGCTGCAGAAAATCGCTGGGAAATTCGTTTGGATCAGCAGCTAAACATGGTTGTGGTTTGGCATTTGAAGTAATAAGGAAGTATTCATCGCGTATTACTTGTGGCCATATACGAATCAACTGAGTGAGTGAACCACAAAGCAATCCAAATCGAAGTAAACTTATAAATAAAATTAGTATATGTCGCTAAGGACTTATTTCCATAACACCGTGTCATTCATATGCCTAGACTTTTCGATCAGGTACATTTTTGATTATCGATTATAATGACAAAAAGTCATTACCACAGTTAACGTATTTCGAGATAAATCACAGTATGGATTCCATATAAGTTTTTCTTTATCCATAGCTAAAATAATAAAAAGCATTCACACATTAAAAAAAAAACTTAGATTAACACCAAGAAAATTATAGACAAAACTCGATTTTGCTTCGCATAGACTTTACCGACAGTCGAGGAGGAAGTTCCTTTTGCTGCCAGAGCAAACTCTTTAAGACGTTTCATCTGGACAACTCACCTGCAATGAAAGAGAAAAATGTTCAAATTATTATTAAATTATAGGTTGGTCTACTGCAAATCCATAAATATACATTAAAGGCCACTCGACTGTCACATTTAGCGCAACAAGTTCTGGCATTTGGGTTGGGTTCATTGAGATTTTAGGTGTGTGTCTGACTGTCTGACTGTTGGACTGTTTGACTGTCTTTCTGTTGTGTCTGTAGTTCCATTAAATTCTCCCACGATTCGCAGCCTGGTCGCCAATGTCGGGTGACCTAAGCTTGGCCAGAAAGCCAACTTGGGCAACAAAGACGGCCAAGAGATAGGGAGACAAATAAACAAACAAAGGCAATTGAACGATCTCTGTGACCGGCTCTGTGGTGTTAGTTGGAGTTGGTTCTTCTGCCTGTTGCTGTTCTTGTTGCAATAAAATGAAACGTAAATGAAATCTATTGTATTCTATATGAATAATGAGACAATTTTAATAATTTATAGACAACTTTCGGTTAACCGCAATAAGCCAGAGCGATGTGCAGACAATGCATCAACACCATCCCAAACAACAGCAATAGCAGCAGTAAAAACAATATCCCCACCGCAAAGAGTTCGATGATCCTATTGCCCATAGAGTGCGCTTGAGTCGGATATGGTTTCTCGGGTCTGCAATCTTTCAGGCTGCCAACTGAAACTGCAAATGCAACTGCAACTGGGTAGAGACGATAACAAATCGCGATTGGCATCGCTTCCGATTCGCGACAAAGGTGAGAAAGCTGCTGGTCTCTAGCCTCGACTCATAGACTCTTCCACTGTTCGACTCTTTGACTCTTCATTCATTCACTCACTCATTCATTCATTCATTTTGGTATTCATTCATTCATTGACCGCAGGGCTTTCGGGGCAATCGCTCGTAATTGTATCTGTCGCAGCAATAACTTAGAGTTTGTCGACACGTCCGTGGCCCGTGGCTGAGCTTCAGTTACACTTTGGGCCACATGATCCGAGCTTGTTTTTTTTTCTTTTCATCCCGTTTGTCTCCTATCGTTTTATGGCTTGGCTATTAGCTGCAGGAACAATCAATCTATTGCTCGCTGCCAATGGGACAACAACTGGAAATGAAATGGCTTCGTTGCGGCACAGGTGACGGAATCTTGGTGCTGGATGCTGGATGCTGAATGCTGCCTCCAGACCTGCAGCTGAATCTTTATTATTTATAGCTACAAATGCGGTCGACAATACGTTGTGGCAATACACTGAGACCGTCTTTCAGTTTGGGCCACTAACAATTAGTAGCTGATTGATTAGAGAAAGCTATTGAATATAAGCTTTAGAGATTGAGGATTCGGAAAAGGTATAACAGATCTATGCATACTATGTATCGAAGACCATGCAACTCAAACTTCGGATGTCAATATAAGCTCTGAGATATGTTAAAAAAAACTAGACGAATGGGATAATTTCGGCCATGCCGAAGTTTGGTTATACCCTTGCAATTGTAAAGGATATATAGCGCCGAAGTTTTGCTACTAAAACATTTCTTAAAACTGATCTGTCCTATGGGAGCTATAGGATATATTCGACCGATCCGGATGATTCCGAGATAAACAATGCCTGCAAAATTTCAGCTCTGTAGCTTTAATAATCTCGGAAAAGATTGCATTGATCCAGACAGACAGACAGGAATTTTATATCTCTTGGATATATAACAAGTAAGAACGTTCTAGTCGGGTCTGGCCGACTAGGAGATCCCCTGAACCAAGTCCGAGGCGGCGTTTTAAACAATCTAGGTCACATCTTGGATCTGTACATATTACCCTCTGCGCACACACACACACACACACATGTACACACACAAGCACGCGCGCCGCTTACTGTATTGATGATTTAGCGGCTGCGCTTGGGCTGCATTCTGGGCAGCATTATGAGAAATTGATTGTTTAATAACTTCGGTTCTAGATCTACTTTCTGAATGAAATTGCATCACAGCAACCTACATAGTCGATTTGGTGTCTCTAGCTATTATGGTCTTTAAGTTATAGCTTAAAAACAAAGTCAAAATATCGATTGTTATCGATAATAAGGAAATAGGATGAGTTATCGAGAAAAAAAAAATAAACTTGTACTGCGTATGGTATACAAGAATATATATCTAAAATTTCAAATCTCAAGCTTTTGAGGTTTACGAGATCACTGCGTTCATACGGACAGACAGACAGACAGACGGACAGACGGACGGACGGACGCACAGACGGACATGGCTATATCGACTCAGCTCGTCGTCCTGATCAAGAATATATATACTTTGTGGGGCTGCCACGCCTCCTTCTGTCTGTTACATACATTGTCACAATACCATTATACCCTGAAATCCCATTTTCAATGGGTTCAGGATATAAAAATAGAAAACGCGCTCATACATACGGATAGACGGACGGACGGACAGACGGACATGGCCTAATTCTACTCAGCTTGTCGTCCTGATCAAGAATATATATACTTTATGGGGTCTGTCACGCCTCCTTCTGCCTGTTACATACTTTTTGCAAAACCATTTTACCCTTATTTCCCATTTTCAATGGGTTCAGGATATAAAAACTGGATATCGATATATATTATTGTCGATTCAATGGAAATGGAGAGACCTCTGTTCAAAATCTTGAAAGTTTTTAAGTTCTTTGAGACTGTTATATCTTTTAGCAGCTTTCTTGCATATAGGAATATGGTTAGACAGATTTTAGAAAATTTCTACTTTGACTCGAATGATCAGGTTGATAAGGAGTACAAGGATTTGTATGTATGTATATAATTCATGTGAAATGTTCTGAAACACAGGGACATTTAACATATAAGTACTTGTCTTAGAAACCACTGAATAAAATTATATTACGAATATAAAAATTATAAAAAACAAGGCTAAGGCGGGAATGTCCGACTAGGATATACCCCGATACCTATTGCCGTGCCTTCAAAAATGAGTTTTTTTCTTCGATTTCGGTGAAATGGGGCGAGCAATACAAAAATAGAAAGTGTTCCACACTCTTGTAGAATCTTCTAGAATCACTCTTCTAGAATCCATATACGAAGTTTGATTGCTGTAGCGATCAAAACATCAGAGAGCTGAGCTTGTTCATAATTTGAAATTTGAAAATTTGTTCTGAGGTTATCACTCGTATAGAAGGACATATGAACAGTCTGCATTTTCTGGTTCTTGTGAATCTGCATAAGCTAGCTACACTCATATCGTGAGCTCAATTTCTCAGCGAATGGGCGGAGTCAAGTGCCGGACATTGCAAATTTGTGAAAATATCACGCATACGTCGACTGACCACAGCACACGCCCATTTGTCCAATGGTCTATGTCCATGACAGCATCTTAATTCACATTCAGTCCAACCCTAAATAGTACACATGCACACACACAAATAGCACAATTTTGCACCCAACACAACGACGCATCGTAGCCAAAATCAATAGCGCCCCAAAGTCGGTTCTAACTGCTAGCGTGTGTGTATATGTGTTGGGGGCATCTTGGAGTTGTGGCAGGCAGCTCATGTGCCATCTCGCTCTGACCGGATGCGGCACTTAAACGTTGAAGACGATGACGTTGCCGACGCCGATTCGAAGTCGGAGACGGTATCGGAGTTGGAGTCAGATACGAGGTTGGTGTTCCAATCAGAGTCCGGGGCACGGGTAGAGCCAAATGTGGCCGATGACGTTGATAGTACACGTACGAGTCACACACACACATACACACACACACACACTCACACTCATAGACAAACATGCAACGGTCGCAAGCATTTTTCGCCTCGGGTTCACAATAAAAACTTGGAGTCCTGTCGATTCTATTTGCTTTCTTGCCCCCCATTCTCTGCCTCTCTTTCTCTTCGCTCTCTCTCTCTGTGTCTGTGTATTGCTGCCACAGCGTGTTGGCAACTGTTTCGCAATGTGAACTTTATGCGGCTGCGGCTGAGTGATTCCTGGCTGCCAATGCCAATGGCAGACAGCCCACAGCCCCACGGATCGTACCAGGGCCTGAGCTTCAAGTTATGCTCGCACCGAAATGGACCTTGGCTAAAAACTGTCCCAACTCACCAGCAAACCGGCAAAATCCAAGCAGACAGAATACATATAGAGCTCTGCATGTGTACATACATATATATATAGATATATTTCTATTTCTATAAATATATATATATATATATATATATATATATATATATATATATATATTTATATATATATATATATATATATATATGTTTTTCGTGTTATCGTCTCAGACTGCAATTTGGAGAACTTAACCGCAGCAGCAGCAGCCTCGACCGCAGGGCAGGACGCAAATTGTGAAGAAATGAAAGTAGCGAAAGATTCTGCAGCCGGGCTTCCTCTGTTCCTCTGCAAGTGTCGTACATGTGTATACCCTGCCGGGACATTCTCTCTCTCTCACCCTCTCTTCTTTTTCTCTCTCTCTGTCTTCACATCTGTCTGACTGTTTGGTACGCTGGTTTTTGTTTTCTCGCGTCTGCTTCCTTTTTTCAGCGGTTTAACTGGAGGTCAAGAGAAGCGCATTGAATCTGTAGCCGAAAACGCTGACGCATACTCCGAATGCTTCAGCCGGCATCCGTAATGGGAGACCATGCTCCATTCCATGGCTGTTGGTCATTGTGGCCCATGTGTGGGTGGGTAAGTGGTTGGCTGGTTGGTTGGTTGGTGGCTGTTCCCGCCGTTAACCGCAGCCAAAAAAGGCACCAAATAAAATGCACAAGTTGAAATAATTGAAAAGCGGGCAATGTTTATGAGCGCAAATAATTTTCGGGCATTGGACTTGGCTGTCAACGCAGCAAAAACAGCTACAGAGATATAGTTTTCCTAGAGGCCTTAAGAAACAAGGACAACACTACGCAATAGCCATAGAATTGATCTTGCAAAAGGCTTTGAAAAACGTCAGGAAACTAAAACAAGTCGAGTATTAAGAAACGTAAAGGATTTTTTATTTTAAGGGTATATTTTATTTTTCAGAAGTTTGCAACGCAGAGAAGGAAGCATTTCCGACTATATAAAGTATATATATTTTTGATCAGCAAGACGAGCAGCGTTGATATAGCCATGTCCGTCTGTCCGTCCGTCCGTCTGTCCGTCTGTCCGTCCGTCCGTCTGTCCGTCTGTCCGTCTGTCCGTCCGTATGAACGCAGTGATCTCGTAAACCACAAAAGCTAGAGATTTGAGACTTTAGATATATATTCTTGTATACCATACGCAGTACAAGTTTATTTTTTTTTTCGATAACTCATCCTATTTCTTTATTATCGATAACAATCGATATTTTGACTTTGTTTTTAAGCTATAACTTATAGACCATAATACCTAGAGACACCAAATTGACTATGTAGGTTGCCATGATGTAAATACAGATAATAAATTTCCCATAAGTGGAAAAAACGTATTTCAAATACTAGGGAGTTGGGATTTCGTATATATTCACCTCTAGATGTCAATATTATGTCCTGAAAATTTCATTACGAAAGTAGATCTAGAACCGAAGTTATTTAACAATGCATTTCTCATAATGCTGCCCAGAATGCAGCCCAACCGCAGCCGCTAAATCATCGCGCGTGCTTGTGTATGTGTATGTGTGCGTGTGTGTGTGTGCGCAGAGGGTAATATGTACCGGTAAAAGATATAAGCTAGATTGTTTAAAATACCGCCTCGGACTTGGTTCAGGGGATCTCGTAGTCGGGCAGACCCGACTAGAGCGTTCTTACTTGTTTTAATATGAAGTTAAAATATTATAGTAATTACCAAATAAATTGTATCTGTGATATATCTGAGCATAATGTGTGACATAATTTTATTAGCGCCATAATGTGATTTGAATTTATAGTGACTTGCCTGGTATTGTTGCTTATTAGCAAATGGCAAGAGCATTTGACACTGCAAGTCACAGCAGACCACACACTCAGTCACACTTGCTCACACACACAGAAACACGCACAGCTGGCATATTCAAATATGCGGTTTGGCACTCTTCAATTTACAACAAATCGTTCAACAGCAACCCAAACACACAGCAACAGAATCAACAGTAGCAACATAAATCACACACACACTCGCACACACAGCTTGCATATTTCTTACACACAATTGTCTCTTTTCTTTTGGCCTAGCACAATACACAGCTCCCAGCGAGTCGGAGCCCCCTGGCCCACAGTTGCCCCGTCACCTCCATGCCCCTTGCTGCTCGGTTGCCACAGGAGCTGCCTCGTCGTTGGCTTTTGTGAATTGGTGTCCAAGCGTTTTATGTTTCAATTATGCGCAACTTGCGCCCAACAATGGCGACGCTTTAGCTGCTCGCTCGCCTGCGCTAAATGATGATGCAAAGTGACTTGGCCCGGGCTCCAAAAGGATCCTGTCCCATGCTACTCCAACTGCTTCAGCTGCTGCGTGTAGCACTGTCTGTGCCAGTTGATGCATAAATTCCTTTAACATATGCCACTCGCACACACACACACATGCAGCCGTTTAGATTGACACACGCACGGCGCACAGGAGCTAGGTGTACTTGCAACTGCGTTTATTTGCTTGCGTTACGTGGGGGCAAGGTGTGCTCAAGTAGCCAACGGTAATTTTCCAGCATTCCGAGGCCTTTGCACTCTTCGCCCTAACTTCAAACCTTTGGCGGACGGCCAGCCAAAGCCCACAGGATAGCAACTCCTCAGCCTTAATCCTTAACCTTCTTTTTTCTAAGTTTTTAATTTTTTTTTTGGTGGGCTTATGGCAAGACTTTTGGCTAGAACTTGGCAAGCTTCAAGTCCACAAGCCCCAAGCCCGGGCGTAGCTATTCAACATGCATTCGCCCGTACAATGCGAAGCCGTCGAGCTGTGAATACATATGCGAGCGTATTCATAGGGTATATTCAACAACAAATGTGAATGTGAATGAATTGAATTGGGAGCAATGTGTACATTGAGAGGTAACAATTCGATCGATAGCGTCTATTAGCTATCTTATATGTAGTTGTAGAAGTATAATATACCCATATTATAATATTCTTTTTTTTTAAAGAACTTGACATTTAAAAGGAAGTTAACATATAAATGAGCTAGAACTAGTAAAGTTTAAGTTTAGTTTTTTAGTTTTTTTCTCTACTATCCGACTTTTTGTTCAGCTACACTCTTCGTCTTTTATTTAGATTGTTATACCCTTGCAAAAAGGGTATATTAATTTTGGTCAGAAGTTTGCAACGCAGAGAAGGAAGCATCTCCGACCATATAAAGTATATATATTCTTGATCAGCAAGACGAGCTGAGTTGATATAGCCATGTCCGTCTGTCCGTCTGTCTGTCTGTCCGTCTGTCTGGATCAACGCAACCTCCTCCGAGACTATAAGAGCTACAGAACTGAAATTTTGCACATAGGCTGGAAGGTGCTGCAGGCATTGTATATCTCGGAATCATCCGGAAGGGATGACTATATCCTATAGCTCCCATAGGACAGACCGGTTTTAAGAAATGTTTTAGTGGGATAACTTCGACGTAATTAAAGTCAGAGACTTGAAGTTTGGAATATATACTCCTGAGTTGCACCTAAATACAAAAATATATAGATTATATAGCTACGCTCTTTGGGGGCGTGGCAAATCGGATAAAACTATATCTTCTACAGTTTTGAAGCTAGAGCATCCAAATTTAAAAAGTAATATACTTTTGCACTCCCCTTCAGATTGATCAAAAAGTTATATATCCACGCCTACTTGGGGCGTGGCAAATCGGGAAAGTCTATATAGTGCTCAACATAAATCCTTCAATATTTTGGACGCTGTTAAAGCCAGAGACTTGAAACTTAAAGCATATAATTGTATCAATCACTCCTAGAAAAAAACATCAAGAATTAATATCTACGCCCATTAGGGGCGTGGCAAATAGGATAAAACTATATCTTCTACAATTTTACACCTAGAGTTCCAAAAATTGACACAGACGTTAGACTTGACCGTTTCGAGAAAATTATAAAAAATTATATATATCCGCCTCTTGGGGGCGTGGCAAATCGCAGAAAACTATATCTTCCAAAGTCTTATAGATACAGCTTAAAAAATTTGATATATAGGTTACTGTTGCCCTGCTCAATAGATTGCCTAAAATTTATATATATCCGATTGTTGGGGGCGTAGCAAATCAGACAAAACTGTATCTATATCCTTTGCAATGGCAAGGGTATTACCAAACTTCGGCATGGCCGACGTTAGCCCATCCCTCTAGTTTTTAACTGACATGAACCAACTTCGTATTCATAGAGGCAAATAGTCTAGAAACGAAAGTCTCTTATTATTATGTCCATTAAATCTCAGCCCAAAATTGTTTGCATAAAAATTAGTTTTCTAATTTTCACCAATTATATAGGCTTAAAATAGCTATTCATTGGTATCTTCTTCACCTTTCAGCTATTAGATATCCAAGCGATCTTTTTTTTAGCTTTTAGCTCTATTTGCTGGACTACCCCTAAAAATGATTAAAATGTTGTTATGGCTTCAGTAGCTGGACCCGAATCTTGAACCCCTTCCAGGCAACGAGACGACGGCCAATAAATGTCGCATCTCAAGCTGTGCCCGCACAGCGGCAATTTGCAACTGCCCAAACATTGCAAGAGCAAAAAAATGAGAAATGGGCAAAAAAAAAACTTTTGACTCTTTCTCCAAGCGACTCGCTCGCACAAAATGGCGGACAATTGATGAGGCATATAAATCGGAGCGCTATATACCCTTGTATATATAAAGGTGTGTGTAAGTGTGTTAGCAAATGCAAATGTAGTTGCTATGGGCATGCTGCGAAGTCGCAAATGCCAGGCCCAGTTTTGAATCTACAATCGATGCTGCTGCTGCTGTTGATCATGATCATAATGATCACAATAATAATAATATTCATTATGATTATTATGACCATGATGATGATGATGCCGAGGCGATGCAGAGCAACGCACGCAGCCGTTGGCTGGCTGTTGTTTCTGTTTTGGACTCAGCTTTGGGCTTGCCCGGCCGTCCCGGCCTCGGCCTATGTACAGTCGGAGATATCAAGGTCTGGCCAATCAAAAAGCCAACTAAGCACACACATACACATTTACTGTTTCGAGGCTGGGCAGATTGAATCGTTCGTGCGGAGGCCGCGCGATCGACAATGTTGTCGACAGACAGGTGTGAAGCCCCAGCGCTGGCGGGCTATAACAAACCGTAACACGGCTGCAGATAAGCTCGCTCACCTTGCTGCCGCTCTCTTTCTCTCTCTCTCTCTCTTTATCTCTCCGTCTGACTCTGTCTCTGCTCTCTTTGGCCAGCCATAAGCCTGCTGATATTCGTTCAATGCGCTTGGCCACAGCTCGGCCCGTTTGATTGTTTGCTCTCGCGCGCTCTCTCCCTGTCACTCTCTCTCGCTCGCTCGCACACACGAAGCAGCTAACCAGCCAGCCAGCTGGGGCTGGGCCACGGCCAGGCCAGAGCTGAGAGGCAGCCAACGGTAAGCGAAGCGACACGGCGACGCGGCGAAGAGGCGAAGCGGCGACTAACGGCCAAAGCCCCAACCCAAAGTAAATAAGTTATCAGTTGAATTGCAACTGGAAACTCAGAAAACATAAAGCGAAACAAAAAGAAAAACAAAATAAAATACAAAAAAATGAATGAATATATAAAAGGGGAGGCGTCAACAACGAAAACAACAACAATGCGAATAACAATAAGAAGACGACGACAACAACAACAAGAAAGCGGGCAACGTCGTTGACAAAGATCAGAGCGCGTCTTGGAGACTGAGCACACACACACGCACACACACACTTTGGGAGTCTGAATATGTGTGTGTGTGGCTGCATGTGTGTTTGTGAGAGAGAAACAAGCACAGCGAATGGCGAGCAAGCAATTTATAAGTCGCGCGTGCCCATTCAAATCCGAATGCGTTTGCAAAGAGGGGCCCACAAATGAGCAGAAAGCGGATGGAAGAGGGAAGAAGGGAAAAGCGAAAGGGAGTGCCAGAAAGGGGGCTTAATCAGTGTGTGTGTGTGTGTGTGTGTTTGCATTTGGGGCAAAGCGGCCAATTTGAGCAAGACTTTATACAGTTGATAGAAAGAAAGCCAAGAGAGGAAATAATAAACCCACTATATAGCGCAGTGAAGCCAGCTACATGTTGAACGATAGAAAAAAGAAGTATTTACTGTATTTAAGTCTCAACTTTAACAATATTATAAGGGTCAATTTTTAGACTGTATTTAGAGTACTCAAACGAACAAATCAATTAAAAGAAAAAAAATCTGGTAGAACTATAAGGAATCTTAGTATCCAAACACTCATAATAAGCTGATAACTGTCAAATCACTTACATTTTGAATGAAATTGAATAAGTTGACTTTCATTCAAATACTCAAACACATATTATACTTTTGATGTTTTAGTAGTTATATTGTGAATGCATTTGAATGTACAGATATGCATTTAGATATTCATAAGTGCACTTGAATTCACTGAATAGCATTTAAGCTCAAGTTGGGCCTATTTGAATATACATATGTATGTAATTGCGTGCATTAAAATACTCCTGAATGTATGTGGTGTTAAATATGTAATCAAACAATCATGAATGTATTTGATTCAAACATTCATTTAGTGCATTTGAATACACTCACTTACATTCCACGATTGATTTGAACATCTCATCCAAAGAGCTCTTGGGTTTTGCCTTAAAATATTTATGATTGTGTAGAGTACATGAATACATTCACTAATATTGAAACTTGATTCATTTGATTATTACTGGCAGTATGCATTTTTATATGAGTGCACTCGTCTGTCAGAGAAGTATTGACACCCACACGCAACCATTCATTGTTTATTCATTCTTAATATGCGTTGCATTGCAATCAGTGTGGAATGCCGTTGCACAACCAGCTGCACCACATGGACCAACAGTGCTCCAATTGAGGTGCGCAGTGACAAAGGCAGCTTAATGATGGTAATGATAATGATAATGAAATGATGATGCTGATGGTGGTGATAAGGGAGAGGAGGCGATTGGAGCTGGGCGGGTTCCTGGTGCCATCTTTCGATATTAATCGCCCAGGCAAGCGGAAATGGGGTGTGTCGCACACACACACTCAAACACACACACACGCTCGTACGCACACAAACACAGAGAATGATTCGAGGTGGGTCTCCAACACAATTATTGTTTGCCACGAGAGAGTGGCATGATTGATTTATTTATTTGAGCTGTGGACGCACGCGTCGCCTTGTTGTTAGTTGTTGTCGGATCATGGGCAACGCCATGCGTCTTCGTTTCATTTAAAATCAGTAATCATTGAATTAAATTATGCCAGCTAAGCAACCAACCCAAAAAAAAGCAGAGAAAAAGGCAGTGAACCAAGCCAAGCCAAGCCAAGCCAAGTCGAGCCAGGTAGAGCCATCCATCTATCCATCTAGCCATCCATCCATCGAGCCGGGGCTGGGCTGTAGCCGCACCCACACCTACGAGCAAATCTTCAGAGATTGCAGCACGCGTCGTCAACCCAAGAGAGTACATCTCTCTAAGACGAAGAATAAATACCCCAACCAAATTGCTTTGCAAGCTTCAAGAAACTGGCTTAAAGAATAAAGTGGTTTTATAAAAGCTTTGAAGAAACTTCATTGTAAATATATGGACGCTTACTACAGCTATGATATATAGTAAGTTGATCTGGGTAACTAAGATATATTTATGTATATACCAGCTCAAGCTACAAACTAGTTCTATAACAAATTTATATTTTGATATATATATATATGATTTTTTTTTTGCTTGAGTTACATATAGACATAGAAAGCTCATATACCCTTTGCTAGCGTATGGAAAAACTGCTTATTGGCTGTGAAGTTTTTATTGAATTCATCTGCAGCGTTGACACCCACATGAACAATGAGCGCGAGCGAGAGAGATGGCGATTTTATGGAGGGGTATACCCCTCAACTTGACAGTTGCAGCGTCCACACACACACATGCACACATACACACACATACGCGCGCACGCACACCTTGACCATCCAAGACGCAGTTCCAATTCAAGTTTCAGTTCCACCTTTGAAGCTGGGTGCGGCGAATCGCGTGGGCTTCAGTTTTCAATCTGCGCTATTTTTATATATAATGAATGAGCGAATGAGCGAGTGAATGAATGAATGAATGAATGAACGAATCGACGGCCGGCCGGACAGACGGACAGCAAATAATAATTGCGCGCAGGTCAATTAAAAAGGTAGACAAAAAGCCAAGCGAAAACCAAAAACCAAACCCAGAAGATGTTACCGAAGTAGATAGGGGAGGGGAAGTTGAAGAGGAAGGGGCATCGTAGTAGATGGGGGCACGTAGCGTAGTACTGTGTGTTGGGGAATTGGTGCTCCCCACATTTTGACATTGCGTGGGCGGCCAAGCCAAGCCCGTTTGGGCCCGTTTAATGAATGACTCTTGGCCCTGACTCCGACTCCGGCCCTGGAACTAATCAGGCAGCCAGGCAGGCAAGGGAGATAGGGTCTAGGAAGGACCCTAGCCAGGCTTTAATTTATGCGAAATTGACAAAACATCTTAAAAAAATAACTTAATTTTTTGGCACTTTTTTGGGCGCATTTCCTGGCCGGAAGCAGCGGCCGTCGCAGCCGTCTCGGCTAGACTCAAGTTCCAACTTGTGGCACGTGTTCGCAGCGCCTGCCACAGGATGCGCGCCAGCAGCAACAAAGGCGAAAGGCGAAAGGTGTGCAAGGCGCGTGCGCTGTGCAAGGAGCAAGGGGCGTAAAGTTTAGATAGGCTACGAAGCAAGGCCGCGCTTTCTCTATTTTTTTTGTTTTTTATTTCTTTGGAGACGGTTTCAGTATATAAAGTGTTTGCGAGCCGCGTGAAATACATTTTGCAGTTTGTTTTGCTACGCAAATTTCAAGACAGCCTCCAATAGCCTCAGCTACCCAGCACCTAGTACCCAACGCCCAACACCCGCAGCAGGCAGTAAAAGGTGCCAAGTTCTCTCGCAGCTTAAATGCAGCAAGTGGGTGGTTCGGTGGTTGAGTTGGGTTGCTGCGGCCGTCATTGAAAGTGAAAACTTTGCCAAAGTGCGGAGTGCGCGTCGCTGTCACCGTTGCCGACGCCATAAAAAATATGCGCGTCAAAACAAACGCAGTAAAAGATTCGTTAAGTCTGCTTTTCCTCGCCTTAGTTTTTTTCCTTTTCATTTGCTGGTTTTTCTTTGCTGTTTTCCTCTGCCTTATTTCGCGAAAAGCAGCAGCAGCTGGTCAGCCAAAACAAACGCACAGCTGCTTGGACGTTGCGTATACGCCGCTTTTGCCCAGCTGAGAAATTGGCGGGCAAATTAAAAATTCAAGGTCTGAGCTCAATATTAATCAGATAAATGTCTTTGGAGCTGTTGTATATAAGTATTTACTATATGATATAATATGAATCAAACAAACTACATCTAATCAGCAGCGCCCCCTGATGAACCATTTATTTGAGCTTTGAAAAACAATATTATATTATATATATATATAAATATAAATATATGTATAGAAATATTTATTTTCTATTATCGATTACAAAACTGACCCACCTGGTGAACTAGTTCCATGAACTGTTTGAGCAATAGTTTATAGAATGGAAGTACTTTATCTATAAGTAAGATGTTGTAGGATTTCTAGGATTTTTCCTCGCTATACGATTTATCGATTTATCGATCAATAACAGCTTCTAAGTGTCCAGCTACTGCAGAGTTTTTATACATCCTGTTTTGCTTTAAGAACTCGCTTGCATTTGTATTCTACATATATTTGTACACGTATTCATATACGTGTTTAATATGTCTTATATATTTATTTTGGGCTGACTACAGTGTATTATTGTGTGTGTGTGTGTGCATTTTTGGTAGGGATTTTTTAAAATGTTTTTTGTTGGTATATATTTATTTCAAACTGCGCTTTGTTTGGTTTACTTATTTGTTTCGCTTTTTATTTTTGGAACAAAACTTAAAAAGTAAACCGAGGGAGAAAGAGAGAGTCACTCCCCCTCTAGAGAGATAGAGAGAGAGCGAGCGCGAGAGTATGTGTGTGGAAAACAATAGGCAAAAAGCGTATTTAAAACAAAAGAAAGTGCAAAACAATTCATTCGCCTGGCCGGAATCTGTGCATGTGAATGTGAATGTGAATGTGACTCGCTGTTAATGTGAATGTGAGTCGAGCCAAATTCGAGGAGAGTCGACAGCAGCTAGTGTTGTTGTTGCTATTGGCGTCTGGGTTGGCCGGCCGACTGGCTGCGACCCCCGCTGGCTCCGAGTGTCGAATAAAAAACGGACACGGATGCACCTAGTGCGGCGACCGCCTCACAATTGAAACCCAGCAGCAGCAGAAGCGGGCTGAAGAAGTGGTTGGGGTAGGGGCATCTGGGGAAGGAGTTGTTTGTTGCAGCGGAAGCAACTTGCTGCGCGCTGTTGTGGCTGATTATGCTGCCAGTGGCAGGAGCTGCTGGCAGAGTCTTTGACTGCATGACGAGCATATCAGCACGCACACACACACTCACACAGACACACACACACACACAAACCCGCAGTGCCTGCAATTTGTTGTTTGGGGGTGGCTGCCTGTACAGATGTCCTCCAGGCTCCAATACAACAGTTCTAGCCAAGTGCCGTTTAAGCAAAACCAGCTGGACAAAAGTTTGACATCCACATGACGACACAAGCAAATCGGATGGTATGCCGTTAATGGTGCTGCCGTTATTTGTTATAACAAGTGCGGGAAGGGGCCGGTTAAGGGGGCCACTGAGACGTTGCCATGGCGCGCTTGCAGCAGGAGCTGGATAACAATGGCAAGCGGACGAAGGCGGCCGCGGTCGGTCGCTCATTTAATGGACACTGTTTGGTCGATAATCAAATTAAAAGCAACAGCAGCAGCAAAAAAATGACAAGGTAAGCAGGAGCTGAGCCAGGTGAGACGAAGGACTCGGGCGTCCAGCCTAACTATCGATTCAACTAATTCGAGGCCAGCTGCTTGGACCGCGTGTGCCGTTCGATTAGCCTTTGACCGTATTCAAGCGAAACGGACACGTGAAATGAAACAAAGGGTTGCCAAAAACCAAAACAGGTGAACAGGCAAGCAGGTGAGTCAAAATTAAATGTGGCCAAACAATTTACATTATTTTCACTGAAATTAATCAAATAAGTTCCATCAACGTTTACTCGAATGTCAAAAAATATTTATAAACTACATTTTGACTTTTTACTTTTTCATGCAATCAAATTCGGGAAATATAGTACGAGCTAATCTTGTGATATTTTATATACAGGTACTCATATATCTAATGCAAGACCCAACTTCGAAATTGAGTCAATTATTGTAATTATGATAAAATAATATTGCTACGTGCTATCTCTATTGATTAGAATGCTTAAAGTTTTATTAACAAAAAACAAAAATATGGCTAAGAAATATTTGAGATACAATTTTATATAGAAAAGAAGTATATAATTTTAAATATTTGAAAGCGTTCTTTAGAACTGAACATATAAACGAAGGGACAAATACCCACATTTTTCCCTTTGGTCAATTACCCCTCAGACCCCGCTCCATTTCCAATTTCTCCGCTTCTAACAGCTCTCAACTCTCATTTAACAATTTTTGATTGGCATTCGGCAATGCGACTTGCGACAAAAAAATACTCATTACCGTCTGATAAGAGGCGCGACTCGTCATGACGAAATCTTGTAAAAACGCAGATCAAAATGATTTCAAAATTGTCGAAAATGTGAGGAAAATTGATGAAATTGTAACAATTAATTATGAAAACGGGTAGCAGAGGGGCGAGTAGCAGCCGCTAACAACAGCAATTTTGGGGGAAACATCGATATCGATAACAAACGGAGTCGAGGTAGGGGTAGGGGGAGCGGAAGAGAAGAAACTCAAAACGGGTCCACGGCATAAGCGATCGTCGGCAATTAGTCGTTGCGTCTACAATTTGCTTCTTATCGCATTGAATTGGGAAGCACCACAGCACCACTCAACCACCCAACCACCCACTCAGTACTGTTTCTTTTGATTTGTAACACAAATAAACCGAAAAATATCGCAACGAGTAGGAGGAGTAGGAGAACGACAACAATAACAAGGCAAACAACTTTGCGAGCAATTAAAACTGTTTGACGACATTTGGAAAGGTTGGAAGGAGTCGGGGCAGATAGGAGGGGTATGTTGTAGGTGTTAGTTAGTTCAGAGCTACGTCTCAGGTAGGGGCACAGAGAAGCTCTGATAGCTCGGATAGCTCGGATAGCTCTGATAAATGGGCAGCAGCGCGAAACGAGGCAAGTGCGTCATTGGGCAGTTCGGGGCTGGACGGCAATGTGTTATCTAGATAACAGCAGATAACAACAAATGCGATGGTGGGAGTGTAGTGCAAGGGGGCTACAGCAAAAAAACACAAACTATATACATATATAACATATAAAGAATCTCTGCCAAAAGTAAAAGCCAGTCATATTTTATGAGTAGTATGATACGGAAATACGCGCGTGTGTGTGTGCAGGTGTGTGTGTGTGTGTTGGAGTTTATTATTATACGGCTTTGATTTCGCTTTGAACTAGCCGTGACCAGGCGCAGGCACAACTAAATATACAGATACACAGATATAGATACAGATACACAACAAAAATGTATTTGTCATGTTAATTGTTGTTGTTGTTGTTGACCCGCCGCCAATAATAATAATAATAATAATAATAATAATAATAATAATAATACTAATAATAACAAGCAGCAATAAAGAAACTAAATTGCGACCATCGTCGAGCCCTGGCCAAAGGAACCGTTAACTTTACAACCGCCAACGCAGAAAAAATAAAAAAAAAAACATAAATAATGCGCGAAAAAATCTGAAAAATCATGGCAAAACACACCCAAACGAACGGGCTCTGATTTCCGAGCGATATCGTCGAGATAACAAAAATGTGGGAAAAAAAACAAAAATATACTAAGAATAACAGCGAAAAAAAGCCTCTCCTATATATGGGGAGCAGAAGAAAATGATATATGGGCCATGGCCTATATAAATGATTATATGTATATAGTATTTAGTTTATTATAGTGCATAGGTCTCTATTCTGGTCTATAGCCGGATATCTGTTTATTTTATTTCAATAAACTGGCATACCAAGTTTTGTGTGTGTAAATGCAGTAAGTCTTTTACCAGAGTTCACATTAAACCCCTGTTTATACTTTCTATATACTATGTATGTATATACAATAGAAATAATAAACAGGAGATTACAAATAATATATGTTATTGTTATACTAAGCTTTATTTATATATTTACCAGGCTTAGATATATCTTGTGGTTACATCTGGTTCTACTAGCTGATATCTTTTATAAAAGACTGAAGAACTGAAAGCCTATCATTTCAGAAATAATTATTTAATATTGCATTAAGAACAAACATTTATTAAAGTCCATCTAAAAGCTAAGCTATATCCTAAAGCTTTATTGTATCTATTAAAAATTAGTTATATTTTAAATTTTAACAAAATTAAAGTATTAGACAGATAGAGAACTAAAGTTCTTAATCAATATATAAACAAAATTCCACAAGTCTTTAAGGCTAGATTCATATTTAATAAAATTAGAATTTTTAATTGACTTTCGCTAGCCTAGCCTCAATTATAAATCCACTTGGCCAGGTGAATTGAAATATATCACGTTATTCAACACTTCAAATAAAGTAAGTCTTTGTACATGTTAACATTATATATACATATATATATATGTATATATATATATATATATACATGTATCTTGTCAATATATGTATATATTCAAATTTTAGTCATACTATGTCTTATGCTGCGCTCAGCATACCTAGCCTAAGCCCACAGGTGTTACACCTTTTCTATTCCATTCGAGTTACAGAAAAATTTCACTTACCTTGTGCAATTCGAACCGCGGGCATTTTAATTCTCATTTTTGTTACAATTTCCAAAGGGGTTTCAAAACTTTTCGAGAGCTCGCCCACTGGCAGCTGGGCGGGCAACTCCTTCTGCTCCTCTTCTTGCCTTTGAGCTGTTGCTCAATACTGGTTAAATGTTTTTTTTTTCAATTTAGTTAGCTTTTGATTTCTTTCAGTTTTATTGCACTTTGTAGTTGTTTTTTTTTTTTGATTTGCAGTTTTTCTTTTATGTTTAAAAAAATGCACTAAATTTTCTTTTATCTCTTATCTGTGGCCTTAGATAGGTTCCACTCGGTCCCACAGCTTTAATTTTAGAAATTTTCTTGTTGCTTGTGTCATTTTTCCAACTTTTTTTGGTTTTTGGGTTTAAGACATTTTTAAAATTATTGATTAACAAGAATATTATATATTTTTTTTAAGTTAAAACAAAACATTTAAAAAAAAAAAAGAAACAAAAAAAATTTTCGCACTTGAAAAAACACTTTTGGCTGCTTGCTTGTTATTCTTCTCCTATGTTGCTTCTTCTTCTATTGCTGTTGCTTCCGCATTAGAATTTCTTATAGGAACCGTATGCACTCTAGTTGTTGTTGTTGTTGTTGAAAATCTTATTTGCATTTGCTTTAGTTGTTGTTGTTGCTGGCAGTTTGACAGCTGTCGAAATTGTTTTTGCGCGTTCCTTTTGGCCACATGCCTTGTTGGCGTTTTGTTGTGCTACACAACTTTATCAACACATTGTTGCTGTTTCCTTCTTCGCATTGTTGTTAGCGGTACAATCCAATTGGCAACGAATTCAGCATCCAATTGGAATCGAACATTTGTTTTTGTTTCTTTTCGAACAATACACCAAAAACACTTGAAAAAAATTGAACTGTTTGCGTGCTGCTGTGTGCGTTTGTGTGTGTGTGATTTGTGTTTGTATTAACCGGGTATAGTTGCAAACTGGCGAGAGACGGTGAATGTCGAAAGATGTGCAACCAAAAGAAGAATATTTTTTTAATACGTTTTTAAGCACGCGTCATTATTTGTCGTTGTCCTCTGGGTAACTGTTATTGTTGCATTTGGCGTTCAGCGTTTGGCGCTTGGCGTTTGCTGCTGCTGCTGCGTGCACCGCGACGGCGGTGGCAGCCTCGTCAGAAATGTGTGGTGCTAACGGTAACGGCGGAAGTACGCGACTACTGCGAGGCGTCAAGCGGCGAGCGCGTCTTCGCTGGCTCTGCTGCGGCTGTGACTGCGGCTGCGGCTACGGCTACGGCTGTCGTAGTTGTTGTCGTTGTCCAACCAACAAAGCGCCGTGACGACACCAACATACACACTCCAACACGAACACCAACAACAACACTAACACACACACGAGGCCAGTGAGTGAATGGGCAACGGGCGGCAGTGCGAGAGAACTTCTGCTTCGTTGTCGTCGTCGTGTCGGCAAAACGAAACGAACGAAAGCTTGACGAGTGGACGAACACAGTGCGTGAGAGAGCACACGATTCCTAATGTAAGTGCAAGTGTAAGTGTATTAGTGAGTGAGCGAGCGAGCGAGCATACGTATGTGTGGAGAGGCAGCGCGACAGCAGTAGCTGTGGCTGTGACTGTGGCAGCGACTGTGACTGCGGCAGCGGCCAAGCTTATGTGAGAGCCTAGAAAAGCCAAAGCCAGTGACAGAGACAGAGCAGCGACGAGAGCATGTCCGAACGCGACGATGTCCTGCGAGCGACTGTGGACGCACACGTTCAGATAATTCAATTTTATTTTAGGGTTTTGCACTTTAATGCCAATCTGAAAATTTGATTTTGGCTAAGCGACGCCAACGCCGACGCCAACGTCAAAGCTACAGCCCTTTTGCTATGGTGGCAGTGGTAGTGGTGGTGGTGGTGTTTTGTTGTTATTGTTATTATGCTTGAGTTGTTGTTGTTGGCGGTGGTGGGTTGGTGGGCTGCTGATGCTGCTGGCGTCGCTGCCGCTACGTTTGTTTATTTGGTTTGCTGCCACTCGTTGGTCCGTTGGCCGCATGTGTGTGCGTATGTGGGGGTGGACACACACATACGCTTATGACTTCGAGAGCGAGCCACCGTGTGCGCGAACGAGAGCGCAATAGTCAAACAGAGAGAGAGAGAGAGAGAGAGAGAGAGATAGAGAGAGCGCCAAGCTCTCGTCAGTTGAAACAAATGAAAATAGGCAAGTTCGATGTGGCGACTGTTTCATGGCAGACTGCACACGACGTCGACGTTAGCAGCGCGGCGGCCGTTCAAATTTGCCCCTGATAACGGTTCACACATGTGTGAAGCGTGCGTACGCTATGTGAGGAGAGGAGAGGTGGGAAGGCTTAAGGATTACGTGTGGGTAATATAGTGAGCGCAAGTGGGCAGAGCTGCTGCTGCCGCGTTGTCCATTGTCCGTTATACGCAGCCGGCATTTGACCGAATGCGCGCGCAGCTTAAAGCGGTGACTGCTCGATGTTTGCTGCGCAAAATCAATGCGTCAACAACAACAACAACGTAATGAACAGGAATATGTATAATCGCTCGATATAGTGTCATTACCATTACGAATGATAATCTAATTGGAATTCGTACCAATCACTAGGTGGAAACACATTTACTTTTGTAACTCATCTGTTTATTGTATTGCTCGTATTTTTGCGCGCGCGCTTCCCGACGACCGGGCAGAACTTTTGCAGGAACTTCTGGCACGTCCTCACAACGCGGCTGCTCGTGTGCATCTAATAAACTAAACTTAGTTTATGCCCATCTTTCATTCAACAAGAGGCCACTGGCGCTGTCGCCGCTGCCACTGCCACTGTCACTGCTTCAGCTTCAGCTGCCGAGCAGCAGGCAAGCAACCTACCAAACCACTCGCAACGCCGACGTCGCTGCCAGCGCCAACTGACGGCCGGCCGGCCATAGCCTGCCCTCGCCTGGCCGCTTCGCAGGCCCCAACGCCATGTCAGTCGGCGTTCAAGCAGCAGCTGAAGCTAACGCTGGAGTCTGCAGTCGGAGCTGAAGCTGGCGAATGGCCCGAAGAGCGACGTAGTTAGTTCGACAAGTTGCATGGGCTGAAGTTCAGTTGGTTGTGGGTAATTGAGTTGCAAATGGGAATACTCTTTGAATAGATTGCATAGTTCTGTTTGTATAAAAATAATTCGTAATATGCATTCGAATAGGTAAACTCATTGAATATTGATTCATGCTTTAGAAATCATTATGAATTACTCATACTGAATATACTCATTTGATTATTGAAGGTAAGAAACTGTATTCGTGAGTGTACGTTTTTTTTTATTATTATACATAGCTATAAGCTTATGAGTGAATCTGTGATTATATTTGTGAGTTCAATACATGAATCATTCATTTTGAATACACTCATTTGAGAGTTTATGGTAAGTAAGTGTATTCATGAGAGTATGACCTTTTTTATTACAGATATACGTATATGAATATAAACTCGAGTGTATGAGAATTTTAAATACGTATAGATGAGTACACATATTTAATTATGAATACTCCCATGAGAGTATCAATGCTTGTATGTACATTCATATGTGTAGTATTCATGGTTATACGTGTGTTACTATGAATGCATTGAAGATATCGATATTATAGGTACATACATACCCTTATTCAGTACTAAGAACACTCATGAGTGTATTCATACACAATTTCGTGTTGGCAATATTTACAACACACCCATGAATATATATGTACATACTCTCATTCATTCACGAGTTGTGTTAACTACTTAGGTCAATCATTCTCAATTGCATTCTTTGTTAAAGCCATGAGTTTATTAAGTTCATAAATATATTCATAAATACAAACTCTAACATTAAAAATTATAATTTGTATTTATTCATGAGTGTATTGATGATTGCATTTGTGAGTACATACATATGTTGTACGTATATTCCAAAAATATATGTATGTTTAAGAATACGCTCATTCTGTGCATGTGCTCTTACGATTCATGTAATCATGAATGTATTCATGAGTGTATTCATGAGTGTATTCATGAGTGTGTTCGTGAAATTATATAAACTCAAAAATATATCTGTATCTCAGAATAAGTTCATTCGCAGCTAAAATCATTTGCCTGTTCGTATGAGTGTATCAGTGAATGTATTCATGAGTGTTTACTTGAATTAAAAACCAAATATATTTATTTGAAATAAGAGTAAATAAACTTGCTTCTGAGTATGGTATGGAAGGCATTCCAATAGCCACACATATTCACATTTATTGATACATGTACATATGTACATATTTGTATGTGTACGATTGTGTGTGTGTGCGTGTGTGTGCCTAGGTGCGTACTAACTGCAATTGGAGTCTGCTGCATTGGAGTGGAGTCGGCTCCTACTTGAGTTTACTGTTCGCCCACCGCGGTCAACACCGGCTAATGCACATTAATCACTGCAGCAGCGGCGTCGACAGCGACAACGGCAGTGGCAGCGACAGTGACAGCGTTTCGGTGGGTGGGCGCTGATTCGGGTGGTTGGTGCTTCGCTCGTGCAGCATGTTGCAAGCTGCACGTTGAGAGGCGGACCACAACTGGACGCGAGCTGTTCGAACCACAAACACACACACTTTCGCACTAGCTGCTGTCAGCGCTGACGTCGCCGCCGACTTCGCTGCCCAAGCATTGCACCATTAATGTCAGCTTTTTGATATGAGAAGCACAGCACGTACTCGAAGCATGTGTGTAAGTGCGACTGTCTGTGTGTGTGTTTGTGAGCCCAAAAGTGAATGCGAATTGTTTTTATTGCAAAGGTTTGCGTTATTGTTAATTGTACTGCGCGCTTTGTGAGTGTGAGTCACAGCGAGCGAGAGTGAGATAGAGGGACAGAGAGAGAGAGAGAGAGAGAAAGAGAAAGAGAGGAGAGACATAGTGCGAGCGAGACAGATAGAGATCATTAGCGCCACACATGTTGTATGCGAGCACATAAGTGTATTGTGAGTGTCCACTGAGACGCAATCCCAGCCCCAGCCTACGAATGTGAATGTATGTGTGTGTGTGTGTGTGTGTGTCTGAATTGTCAATGCACATACATACATACATACAACCATACATACATACATACATACATACATACATACATACATACATACATACATACATACATACATACATACATACATACATACATACATACATACATACATACATACATACATACATACATACATACATACATACATACATACATACATACATACATACATACAAGTGTGACACTTGCACGAATGCTTCGCTGATAACCTCAAGCTGAACCCATTGTTTGCCACCCATCTAGCGTCAAAAGCCCATCCCGAACCCCTTTACTTCACCCACTCGCACACGCATGTTTCGCTGTGTCCGCAGCTATAACCTACATGGCTATAGCATATGTATTGGCGCATTGGCTTATGTGCACACACACACATACGCACACACACGAACGCACTCACATATGCATCGCACTCATATGAGAGTCGCACACGCGCGTTCTCCCCATCGATTGGCCATCGTCGCTCTCGCAGTTCGAGTAACTGTCCCAACCCAAGTCCCCCTCTAACGGCAGCCCCCTTCTTCAGCCTTGCACTCAACCTGCCGTTAGTCGCGCTCTCGCGCACAGGTAGCCACTGAGAGCGAGAGAGTGTGAGAAAGTGCAAGAGCAAGAGAGCGAGATTTTGCGGCTGCGGCTGCTGCTGCTTCTGCTGCTGCAGTCGCAGCAGAGGCCAAAGCTACCCCTGCTTGGGCCAAAAGAGAGAGAGACAGAGAGAGTGAGAGAGCGCCGAACGAGAGAGCAACTGATAGTGGGTCGCCAGATTCGGATGGGGTTATGTGTGCAGGCGAGCTTTGGCATCCGCATTGTGCTTATCAGTAGCCGCGCCAGCGTTGACGACGCCGGCAGGAGGTAAACGCTTTCCGCACGCCACATGCCACATATCATGTAGTCAGCTTAAGATGAAGTCTATATAAATGATCAATTTAGAGTAATTACATAAAATAAAATAATATTCTTCTTTCATATACACAAAAGTATACACACTTTCACAACTTTTCCGAAACTGACCCGATTTGCACGATCCATACCATTATCGTAACGGTATTCTTTATAAATTTAGCAACTTAATTTTCATATTTGAATCTTAAAATCTAATTATAGTCTGCGTCAAAATTAATTATTATAGGGAATCTTCATTTTGTGGTAACATTTCTAGTAAAACATCGCCAACATTTTGAGTTGTTAAGCCTCCCCACTAAAACTTGCATAGCCTTGTCAAAACAGAACTGATAATGGGCAACAAGAGAACATACATAATAAAATTGTATGCATGTCGCCCCTAAAGATTTCGTGTAATGCCTAAAAGAAAAGTAATTTAATGAGAAAATGTGAAACAATTGAAAAAGCTATACTCTTCGTGGATAAGAGGGAGTCTTTATAACTGAAAAATATATGAGATAAATGTATGTTTTTATAATGTGCATAGATTATGTTGTCCAAGCCCATTCAATCATTAACATTACAATATTATATAAGCATGCAATATGTGATGAAGCATCTGTGGATCCGTAAGACTTATCTGATAGCCACATCGATTATGTCAATTGTGTATGGTTTGTGTGATGCATGTATCAAATATAATGCGTTGGTTTTTGGGCTTGTCCAAAAGGTTGCGCTCGTTGACAGTTGTGGGTGTGCAAGGTGGTGTGATGGTTTGTGTGATTCGGTGGTGCACGGCCGTATAGGTATGCGGCAACAGTTGCCAGCATGCTTTTGTTTTTGTTTTTTTTGCAACAGTCGGAACGCGGCTACATCAAACGCAGCGAAAAAGGAGCACTCGTAATAGTATATAAATGTTTATACATATATTCATATGTATGCATGTGAATCGCTTAATATATGCACAGCCTCCACGTCGGCGAGATGTGAGAATTTAAAAAAGCGAGACTCAACTAAAACAACAGCAACTGCATCAACTGCAACAACCGTAACAACAGCAACAACTGCAACAAAAGCCTGGAACGTAAATTACAAGAATTGCCAACAATTACCAAAGCCAAGAGGTGTAGTTAACAGTGGTTGAGCTAGGGGGAGGCAGGGGTTGCTTAGCTGTGTGACATATGCCGTGGCATCAATAGCAACCTCAAACAGCAACTGAAACAGCAGCAGCAGCATCAGCAGCAAAAGCTGCTTGAGTTTTGAGTGCACTCCTTGCAACTGCAACTGCAACTGGGCTTCATTATATAATCCTGCGGCGCATGTCCAGCATCAGAAGTGTCGACAAATTGGCCAACAATCTGGCTAAAGCTATCCCTAGCTGGCTGACTGTCTGACGATCTGGCCAACGGGCAGCTGCTGCATTAGCATTAAGCTGCCCCAACCAAATAGTGTTGAGCATCGTCTTGTCTTAAGAGTCAAGTTTAATTTCAAATCTGATCCAAGTTCAAATTTCATTTTAAATTTGTGAAAGGTTTCCCATAACGCTTAATATAGCTATACAGAAGGTGAAAGAGAAAACAAAAATGTACTCTTCATAATTTGTGTACATACTCAATTTGGAATCTCCAACTTTAAAGGTGTTCAGATGACGCTTTGAAACCAAAGTTGAATTTCGTATACAAACATTATACCCTGAACTAGCATTTCGGGTGAAGAAATCAAACCATGCCATGCAGCGCGAAATGGGTGGAAACTATAATAAACCTTGGAAGTAGACATAATTCTTGCATATTAAATGCCTAAATCTGTTAAATGAAGTATGAAAAGAAACTTCAATATATTTGGATTATATATTAATATTAAAGAATATAAAAGATAAGTTAAAATTAGTCTAAAATAAAATAAAATAAGAAAAAAGTAGCCTTTTTTTGGTTTGTCTAAATAACTAGCTTTTTTGTTCTGCAAAAGTTGATAGCTCTGCTTAGTCTATCTGTCTGTCCATCCGCCTGGTCGAGTCGCTGGTCATGATTGCAGCTAAAGTGGCAGCCGCTCAATCGCTGCCAATTTACAATTGGCCAAAGGGCTGCACAAGCTGGCCATTATCACGGCTACCGTAGAGAAAGCTGCAGCAGCCAAAGCAGCAGCAGCAGCAGCTGAGGAACAGCATCTGTGCCAGTTGCTGTGGCTGTGGCAGGTTCGGTACCAGGCGTGGTTGCGGCGTTGCCCGGCCATTAATTGTCGCGTGAACAGCTTTGTTGGATCGATTGCGGGTCACAGTTTCGATAGCACCACTATGTCAACCCACAAGGCGATCCATAAGGCGACCCACCAAGCGTCCCACCAAGCGACCAATTGAAATGTTCTCAATGCCAAGCGCTGGCCGTTGATCGATTAAACGAGCAGCCAACCACACAGGATGCGGGTCGTCACATAAAGGGCATTCCATTTCAAACCATTACGTTTCATTCCATTTCGTTTCTGTTGACAAATTGTTGGTTGGGCTACGTAGCCATGGAATCTAAGAGCTCTGCCTTTCCATCACATTGCGAGCATAACATTTTGTTCCATTCGTTTCGTTCCATTCCGTTTCGTTTGCGTTGACAAATTGTTGATTGACGCAATCCGTTGGCCAGGGCCGCGTAGCCATGGAATCTGAGAACTCTGCCTCGCCTGTGGTTAGCCCCTCACCAAAGGTGGTGCAGGTGGTGCTGCTGCTCTTAGGGGCCGGCTGATTCTTGTTGTTTCCGCGGGCTAAACAAAGTTTATCGATTTAACAAAATTCATTGAGCCCAAGTGCTCAAAGTGCCACATTTGGCTCCTGGGACGGCCTGCGCCGTCCGGGTCTGGGTTTGGGTCTGGGTCTAGGGTTTTGGTTTTGGCTTTGGCTTTGTTTAGATGACCCAACAAACTCAGCGCTCGGCCCGTTGGCTGGGCACTGCCGGTGCCGGGGGCCCACCCAAGTGATCGATTATACATTCGATGGCCATGAAGGCTAACAACTATAAACAGCTTTGTCCTCAATGCCCTTCTCTCGGGCGTGCACCCATTAGTCGTTGATACCATAGATACTACGTAGCTGATAAATACAAAAAAAAAGCCACAACTATAGCTGATAATAATGGCAAAGTTGAACTTTATATGCGAGCAGATTGCGCACTTAATGCTAACAAAATACAACTCAAAGTAAAGTAATTTTTCGAATTGGTTTTATAAAGTTTTCTAGATATTATCCTTAAGAACCCAATCAAGTTATGATATTACTTTGTAAAGCTCCTGTTCGAATTTTCCTGCATTAGTTACATTTTATTTATCAGATCGAGCTTTTAAAATTATTAAATACTCTTAGGGCACTTCAGTTGTAACTATTCCCAGTTCAAGGTACCACTTGGTACTTAATCAATTCCAGATCTTACGCCACATGTGCAAGAATTTTTAGGCGGGAGTCCTTAGCGCTCGTTAACCCCATGAGGAGTGGGTTTTGCACTTTTCAAAACAGACCTAAATGAATTTTACAATTTTACAAGTACCACGCACTTGATATCTCAAGTGGACAACCAATTTTGTATTTATATATCCCGATACGCTCACAGGAGGCGCCTTTTAAGAGTTTTGTTTTAACATTTGCGGTTAAACATATCTTGAGAGTCAAGTCTAAACCTTAACTGAAAATGCGAACAGGTATTCGAGGAGAATTTTCTTTAAGAGAAATATTTTAAGTAAATTAAATTGTAAAAATATGTATTTACATATATATATATATATATATATATATATATATATATCTATATATATTAGAGATGGGCGTCGGGATCGGTATTTTCGGGAATCCCGACGGTCCCAAAAAATTTTCGGGATCGGGCGGGATGGGAAAGATTCTGAAAAAGTCCAGAAAGGTCGGGATAAGAGATTGATACCGAAATTCCAGCGGGTCCCGATAAAAAATAAATAATCGATAAAATTACTTGTATTAATCAAAGAACAAATATTAACGAGGAAATGAATTCTTATATAAATCATGTTTAATTTAAGAAAAGTTCAAATATTTTATTATTTTGAGAACAATGCAATGAGTTGTTAGAAATGCTTGCTAGACAAGTACTTCTAATTCTAGTAGAATTTTGGAAGAAAGGAAAACACATTTTAGAGAAGAAACTTTGAGAAAATATTATTTTTAAATAAAAAAGTTTATCTATCATAAGAGTTCTAAATGTGGAGAAAAAAACTTCAGGAAATGTAGGAACCCGCGGGAAAAATGAAAAATTTATGGGGACAATCGGGCGGGAAAATCAAAAATTATTTCGGGACGGGATGGAAAGAAATTCGTTCCCGATACCATTTCTAGCATATATACAAATATATTATTATTATTAAGAGAAAACAGTTAGATCACACTTGGTACTCTGTATTGATATGATGTGTTTCATATATTTAACTTTTCCATTTTTATTTAATATAATTTTTAATTTTATTTTGTATTTTGCTAATTAATATTTTTAATAGATGATTGTCTTCTGATGATTATAAATAGTAAATATTTTTTATTCTATGGAAAATATTTTCTTTTAAAGTTAATTAACTTCAAACTCCTTCAATAGAGCATGCCCAACAAGTAAGAACGCTCTAGTCGGGTCTGCCCGACTACGAGATCCCCTGAACCAAGTCCGAGACGGTGTTTTAAACAATCTAGCTTACATCTTTTACCGGTACAAATTACCCACTGCGCGCACACACACACGCACACATATACATACACAAGCAAGCGCGCCGCTTACTGCGTACATAATTTAGCGGCTGCGCTTGAGCTGCATTCTGGGCAGCATTATGAGAAATTCATTGTTAGATAACTTCGGTTCTAGATCTACTTTCTTAATGAAATTTTCAGGACATAATATTGACATCTAGAGGTGTATATATACGAAATCCCAACTCTCTAGTATTTGAAATACGTTTTTTCCACTTATGGGGCTTATGGGGGGAGGTATCCAAAATTTAAAAAGTTTATTATCTATATTTACATCACAGCAACTTACATAGTCAATTTGGTATCTCTAGCTATCATGGTCTATAAGTTATAGCTTAAAAACAAAGTCAAAATATCGATTGTTATCGATAATAAGGAAATGGGATGAGTTATCGAAAAAAAAAATAAACTTGTACTGCGTATGGTATACAAGAATATATATCTAAAATCTCTAGCTTTTGTGGTTTACGAGATCACTGCGTTCATACGGACGGACAGACGGACAGACGGACAGACGGACAGACGGACATGGCTAGATCGACTAAGCTCGTCGTCCTGATCAAGAATATATATACTTTATGGGGTCTGCCACGCCTCCTTCTGCCTGTTACATACATTGTCACAAAACCATTATACCCTGAATTCCCATTTTCAATGGGTTCAGGGTATAAAAATGAAGTCATATTTGATTTTAAGTGCGGTTTCTCAAGTGCTCTCAAAGAGACCGCATGTGTGTGTGTGTGTGCGTCTTCTCTTGTCTCTTGCTGTGAAATTGTCTCCCTTCTCCATTTACATGATGCGACAATGTCCAAATGACATTATTGTGAACTGAGCATTTGGGTACAAAGAGCGCGACGCAATGGGAAAGCCAAAAAAAAACAAGAAAATAGTAGCCTTTACCATAAAAAAAAACCAGTGGCAAAACAACATGAAAGATTTGGTAAATGGAAAAATAAAGTAAATATTTTGGAATTAATGGAATCTCAAGTGTGTCCACAAATGCAACACTGAAAAGATGAAGCTGTACAAGCAGCAATAGGGTCGACTGATCGATGGAGGCGATCCCACCAACTCGAGAAGCAAATTTTTGCGGCCCCGAGACAATGTCAAAGTCGCCAGCATGAACAATGACAACAACAACAACAGCAACAACATTATACGGCAAGAACTGTAGCAGCCCCACGTCTAGCGACTGCGAGTGCGGCAGAGATTCGACGCCTGTGTCAGCGTCTGCGTCTGTGGCAGTGTCAGCCGTCCGTTCCGCTGGCTGGCAAGGGCTCATGGACAAACATGTGGCAGACACATGTGCACCCGCCCAGCTCTGCGGCGGGCAACAGTCCGGTTGTTATTTTTAAGCATCGATGGGGACGCTCGTCATTGGGCACTGTCAGCAGCCCAGATCACAGAACGCTTGACAGTGCGAACGGACGCGGTTTTCGAAATGGGATTCGAATTCGGATTGGGCTTTGGATGCGGCAAACAACATTTGACCAGGCGACGGCGGCGGCAAGAGAAACAGCTCCCAGTTTCAGTGCCATCTCGAAGAGGAGCAGGGGAGCCAGGGAGCTGAGCAGCTGAGGAGTGGGGGTACGTGGCGGGGGGTGAACTTGAAATTTTCAACATTAAGTGTGAGATATTTATATATTTCAACTAGGTTTTCCCTTTCTTCCTCTTCTCTTGTTTTATGGCATGCAGCAGAAGCGACTGAGGTACAGTTGAGATGCGCAGTTCGCAAAGATTCATTTTAAAGACGGCTGTATTAAAGGAAGACAGAGAGCGAGAGCCACTTACACATTTATTAAGTGGAATAGAGAGTTAAAATTGATAGCATACAAATCCGAAATCCGAAATTGGATTGAAAAACTCATGCGAATGTTTTGGTATTTTAGCTAGAACTCACATCAAAAGTTATGCTATTCAATTTTAACTTAAATACAATCAAAACTATGAATTTTTGCTATAGATGAGTTGCTCAAGTATCCTAGTTAGTTTCTAGATGATGTCTGGTAAATAGTACTAAAAACTTAGTCGAAGTTGTCCAAAGTGATTTTTTAAAAACAAATTCAGTACTTCAGCTTTTAGGTAGACTTACTGCAATTAACTACTATTAAACGCTTCTTTCAGTCTACTTCAAATTAGGTTTTGGAATTCATGAGTGGTATTTCTTTGCATGGAATGAACGCGTCAAGCAGAGCTTGCAGAGAGTCTGCAATTGGGAGCGGGATTCGGATTTTGAGTTTGTGGTCCGTGCTCTGCCACAGAACCAGCTACAGAGTCACGATGGCATTGCCAATGACTGTGATGCAACAACAACAACACAGGGTGACAGCCAACAACAGCAACAACAAATAATAATAATAGAACGGCTTAGGGGATGTGGGGAGGGATGAAGTGGGGCGACAGGGGATCCGTTGCGCTGGCTAAATACTTCGTATATACGGCATTTGTGGGTTTATCTTAATTGCAATATCTCTGGATATCTCTTGATTGCAATCTGAGGTGCATCATAGTGCACAAACTGAACTTATCTGGCCAGGCATGCGACTTACTAGTATATATATATATATATATATATATATATATATATATATATATATATATATATATATATATATATATATATATATATATATATATATATATATATATATATATATATATATATATACTTATATATATATAAATATATTAGAATATATGTGTGTGTGTGAGTGTGATATGTGTGTGTGGCTCATTGCGATCGAAGCGCAATCGAGGCGGAGCTGCAGTCATAGACGTTGAGACAATTCGAGCATTGCTATGTGTACAGCCTGTGGGAAGAGAGGGTACTCCGAATTTTTTGTGAACTATGTACCTATGGGCATGTAAATATTGTTTTATATTAATAAGCACATAAATCATAGCTTAGGAGTAGAAACCAATGATTTTATTTTTAACTACTCGAAGTCTTATCGATAAATGCTTTGAATATATTATTGTATATATATATATATTTCATTTGTATATAAAAAACTAATAATTGCTTCAATTCCTCTTTCTTCAGAGTAAATTTACATTAGCTTAAAAGTTTTATAGAGCATAGAAAAGTCGCTTTCAGTTTTCACCATCCTCGTCAAATTGTTACCTGTACAATAATATAGTTATAATAATATTAGCTTATTTTTAACTAAATTTAAAACTTATCGATTCATTTTTATTGCCTTCTCGATAGAGTATATATAGTCTTGGTATATATGTAATTATTTATTTTATACCTTTAAAGTTTGATCACAGTTTCTTTGTTTTTCCTCTTCTTTGTCTCTTTGATATTTGGGGCGATTTACAGAGTAAGCAAGATTCGAATTCATAATTTTCGTTGAAATTGTTAATATAATATCTTGGGAGTCTCTTTTGTTTCGTTTGCTCTTTAGCTTAAGCGGCGGCTGCCCACGCAGTCTGTCTATGAATCGTATGACTCGCCTGGCTAAATCTGAGCATAATGAATGAATTTCTGCCGGCTTGACAGACTGATTGACTGACTGACTGAGTGACTGGGTGACTGAGTGACTGAATGCTTGGTTGGCTAAATGACAAATGGGACTGGCAAAAATGTTGTTAAGGTGGCGCATTACAGCAAAAAAAAAATAACAAAGCAACAGCAAGAACAACAACAATTACTACTGCAGACCAGCATTTAGTCAAGCCCAAGCTACTGTTGGCTAGGCCCACAAGGAGGTCTGGCAAGATCTGCGAGCTTCGTTAAACGGTGCTCACTGTACTCTGTGGCTAGCAATCTGTCCCCTAGCTCTGGCTTAAGATCTGATAAACGAATGGAATGCTTTGATTGAGAGTTGGAGTTGGATTCTTATTAAATATTAATAGAATTCAGTTTAATATTTTTGGTATTTCATTTGTTTTACCTCGTCGATTTCGTGAGTTTATTAAATGTTAAGTAAACTCTGTTTAAAAGTATCTGATAGCTGGATAACTTCAGATAGTTGGTGCTTACTTCAAATATAATGATGGACGGTCACTCAGAGCTCAGTGCTCAGAAAATCGGTTGTTGACCTGGATCAAGACTATATATTTTCTTTTTTGTTGTCGGCCACGAATGCTACATTTGCTCATTTGCTCAAAACAATTATATTCAGTTAGTGAGAATCGCGTAGTAAGCTGATATGTACGAATACGCTCTTGTTCAAAGAAGCAAAGCATTGTTGGTCTGTCATGTCTGTTTGAATAAATCGGAACCCTTTGATACCCATTGAAAAGTCAGTAACTTCTCGCCTCTAAACTAACACTATGAACAGATAATAATTTCAGCTACTTAGCTTGTGTCGAATCGAGTTGATCACAAATTAGCTTCTATGTGATTCGAATCTGGATTCGGTCACTTAGGTGAAAACTTATCAAGCAAGCTTTGTGAGACTTCATTTATTTTTCTTAATAGTTCAAATTAAATTCAATTTATGAAAGGTAGGTAAGATGTCTTTGGTCGCCTTTGTCATTTCCTGTGCTTGTGCGTTAGGTGGGCATTTAGTGGGTGAGGTAATTGTAATTGCGGTTGCGAATATGCCAAGAGTCCTCCATGGCTGGCACTTGCACACGCACACGCACACGCACACACAAGCACACGCACACGAAACACGGAGCGTGCAACGTGGCCGTGCCCCTGGTCGGAGCTGGAGCTGGAGCCGGTGCTGGTGCTGGTGCTTGTGCTGGGGCTGGGGACAGATCGGACTCGCTGCTCCACATCAATGAATATCAAATGAGCTAAGGCGTACCTGCGATATGTCTTGCTCTCATTCGCAACGATATCTCTGCATCTGTGGCCCCAACTGTGGCCCAAGCTCTGGCTCACGCACACGCGAGCGAATGAGAAATCAGAAATCAGCGCTCAGAAATCATTTTGGGACCCCAGCAATAACAATAACAACAACTGAGTGCAGCTGAGCGTAGGTTGGGACAATTTTGTACTTGTAAGTGATCACACTTGGAGCCGGGGGGGTGGGCGAGAGGGATGCCGGGGTATAGCAGCTTGGCTTTGATTTTGCTTTTGCTTCCTATTTTTACTTTTCTCCGCTTTTTTTTTTGGGTGTGCGCCCATGCCCAAGCTGGGTGTATTAAGGGGCATGCCAGAGAGCCACGCCCAGTTTTTGTGGTCATCAATGGCACCCCAGGCAAAGGCAAAGGCACAGCACCAGGGCACAGATGATGATCATATTGTTGGTACTGCCGGCAAGCCCGAGACAAAACGAGACAAGACGAGACGAAACGAGACGAGACGAGGGGAGAGTCGAAAGTTGACACAAGATTTGGTTGGGAATGGAACTGGCGCTGTACTATTTTCAGTTGGGCTGTCATGCATCGACGACGTCGAACTAATCATATGGCACCAATGTGCGTGAGCCGGCATTGGAGTCCATGACTGAATGCAGACCTAGCTGAAACTGAACAGATCTGAGCTGAAGACGCGACTCATGGATAGCTCATGTGATGGCGCTTTGTGTATTGAGCTCATTTCAAGCATACCCTGCATCAACTAGCTGACATGGGGTATGCTGTATTTAAGATTTAAGATTAGCAGACAGCAAAGAAAACATTCAATGCTTAAAAGCTGAAAAATAGATAATAGGATAGAGAAATAGACAAATAGATGGCAGATAAGTAGTAAGATTTTTTTTGGGGTTAACTTGAAATCTGCAATGGGTTGAAGACTGACGCAACAATTCTGTAAAATGTTCTGTTATAATAGAAACAGGAATTTGTTTAAAAATTGATTATAACCACAGTGAATAACCCATATGATAGGTTGTATAGGGAAAACTAGTCTTAATAGTATCACATAAAGTTTTTATGGCTTATGGATTAGTTATACCATAGACTAAAGATAAGTATTTAATTATGTTATTACATTCAGTAAGACTTAAGAACGTGTCACAGATCCATCAAAATATTTCACCGACCAATACGTTTTAATATGAATATGAACATATTTAAATGAGTATACCTGGCATTATCGCTTGTTTAGCATAACTCTTGCGTATAATGTAAACTTAACAGAAACTTGACAATTACTACGTGGTATCTCGTAGTGTGTCATTCAGTAACAAGCCAGTTTAGTCTGTTAACGTCACCCGGCGATCATCGTCAGCGGCAAACAATAAATGTCAGACTTGAGTTGGCATTTGACGATCGTCGTCGCAGCTTTTGGCCGGTCAATTTTCAAGAGCATGTGAATGTGTGTGAGTGTGAGTGTGCAGCTGCCTTTGCAATTTCTCGCTTGAACAGAGATGACAACAACGTCGACCGACGTCGAGGTCAAAGTGCGCGAAATCGCATATAATTCGGACAGAAATTGAAAGTGAGCCCTGAGAGGAAGCTCTGGACAGAGAAGAAGAGGGACGCGCAAATAGAAATGATACGTAGGTAGGGATTGCCTGGCCAGTGACTCGGCACTTTGCATTGCGGGCACACTGATTTGTAATTAGTCATGCCTCAGGCAGTGCCACATCATTAGGTAATGCCCAGTGACCATTGCCCAACTGATTCGAGCAGCTGGCATAGATCAGAGAGCCGAAGTATTCAACTGGGTCTCAACTACATCCACATCCACATTCACAAATCCAAATCCATCGATGACTTGCTGTGACAGCGAGCACAACCACAGATCTGACGCCGACAGCGGAGGTGTGTGTGTGTGTGTGTGGCTGACAGAGAGTACGACTTACGGCCTCAACTCCATGGCTCATTATTTAAACGACGCTGGCTTGCCTGTTAAAAGCCATCAATAAAAGACAACGTATGGGCTAGCCGCAGAGAAACACAGTGATCCACAGTGATCCACAGAGATCCACACAGTGATCCGCTGACCATTGTGGAGGGCTTGGCAATTGCATCATGCAAATGTGAGTGGGTGGGCAGCCGTTGCAGTTGTCGGACGCTCCCCAAACGGTTTGTCGGTCTGTCGGTCTGTCTGCTTGGCGGTCTGGGAGCAGCACTTGGTTACAGATTGACGCTCAGATTTCTGGGTATATGCAGATGTGAATCTCTGACAGAGGCTACCATACACTCCATGTAGCCGATACCTGGCGTTAAGGGGCGCTCGCAACACACGCACCACTCAAAAATGCGCCTAATTGAGTCCTCTTCGTATTATGTTTGAATGTGTCTCATGTCATCTATATCTATGTATACATATATATATATATTTATACATCGTTATCCCATAAGCTGTATATAATAAATATATATATATATATATAAAATATATATATCTTATATACATGCATATAAACTGTTTCAAATTATATACAGCTTATGGGATAACGATGTATATGTATAAATATATATATTGTATATCAATAAAACTGTATGTTTCTGTGATTGATGAGCAACATTTCCAATTTGGACTTCAATTATCTTAGTAGCTAGGAAGCTAGTTTGTTCAGTGACAGGGCGTTAAAATTTAAATACGAGTGGCTTAAAGTTTCCCACTGACAGAAAACGAGTGGAAGAATGAACTCGACAATTGCAAACAGGAGTACGCCGGGTAATACTCAAGTATGTAAGTCGTTCATAATCGTAATTTTAAGCATTGAAGAGAATTTAGGATCATTTTAGTACTCGTCCTGCTAAACTGTAGCTCTCGGTCGTATAGCATTTAATCTTGAACCTCTTCTTCTAATTACAGATTTACTTCGCTGCTTTTTCTTTTTTATTAACATTCGATCTCTCTTCCCGTTCTCTCTACTGAGTTCCCCTTTTGTTCATTCGTCAGCTGACTGGTACAGCTCAAGGAATCTTAACTCGAGCGAAATTATAGTCGTTAATTCAATTAGCGGCAATTCGAAACATCTCCGTTAAAGCCAATGGCCAACAATTGTTGGATCCAAAGCTGATCAACTCACTTGCCGCTCACAATTAAGCTTTGCGGCAATTTAAAATGTGTGTCCTTAAAAGCCAATTTGTGGCTTTTGCTTGGCCGGCACGGAATGGAATGAGAAGAACAAAGCGGACATTTGTTCCTCTTCCGTTTGCTTATCCTTTTTGGATTTTCAGCTATTGCTCTGTCGGCCAGGCGATGCTTATCGTCAACTACACACGTTGGCGATAACAAAAAAAAAATTGGGAAAAACAAAACTTCCGCCTCGCATTGCCTCTCGTGCTTTGAGGGGTAGATGGGACCTGGACTTCAAGGGGTAGATGGGACCTGGACTTCGAGTTGAGCGTTGGGATTTGGAAGTTGGGTGTTCAGTTTTTGTTGGCCATTTGTGCGGGTACGTGTACCTGACGGTGATACGGAGCTCTTGGCTTCATCTTTGGCAACTTTTTTTGTTAAGGCATGCACAACGTATGTGACAACGAGAAGGTGGTTGCTGTTGTTGTCTCTGAGCTAGCCCGGCTTCACACTCGAGTGCGCACAATTAAAATACAGCATGTCCAACTGATAAGCCTTCATGCATTCTTTTCACTCGTCGACCACAAGAAGTACAACCAGCCCCACTGGTCCCTTCTTGCCCAACAAAAGGCACTTTGGGTCCCTTTGCTCGGACGACTTTTGTCAAAACAAAAAATTGAAAAGTTTTGCTAAATCGCAAGCAAATTGAAAGGCCGTAGGGTGGTGCGGGTGGATGGTGTTACGCTGTAGCGGTCTGGCTGAACTGCCAGCAGGCACAACATTAAACGACACGCACACACATGCACACTCATCAATTGACTAGGCCACGATACACTTTTTTGAATTAGTTAGCTTGCACCACCAACCGCATATTTCCACATCCACGCATCCACTTAACGGCTCATTCAAAGGCTTTTCACACACACACACACACTCAAAAAACTTTTAATTTGGCCAGCTTGAAAGGTGAAAAGGACATTTTAGCTGGTCCTGCGATAAGCTGCTTGGCCTACCAATGCAATATTTATGCCGGACAGCAAGTGCCTTCAGAAAGGTATGTGGCCAAGAGGCCAAGAATAGGCTGCACAAAGGACACAGTGATCCGAGAGCTGTGAATATGTTAAAACGCTTCAGTGAAAAGTGTATGAATAATGTTAGAGGTCTTTTTTATACCCTTTTAAAAAGGGTGTATTTATTTTGATCAGAAGTTTGCAACGCACAGAAAGAACCATCTTCGACTATACAAAGTACTTTATATATATTCTTTATCAGCACGACGAGCTGAGTTGGTGTAGCACTGTCCGTTTGAGTCCGAACTACAGAGCTGAAATTTTGCACATATAAAATCTTAGACTTGAAATTTTGAATATATATCCGTGTATCCCACCTGCATACAAAAATTTATAGTATATAAAGCTCTGCCCATTGAAGGGCTCACAAACCGCATAAAACTATATCTTATACAGTTTAAGAGATAGAACAACCAAATTTAGCAAGTAGGCTACTGTTGGCCTTTGACATCAATCAAAAAGTTATATATCCACGCTAACTAGGGGCGTGGCACATCTGGAAGTCTATCAAGTGCTTAATATAAATCTTTTAATATTTTGGGTGCTGTTATAAATTATATACATCCGCCTCTTTGGGGCGGGGCAAATCGGAGAAAACTATGTCTTTCAAAGTTTTTTAGCTAAAACCCGAAAATTTGTCAGATAAGTTACTGTTGCCCACCTCCATCGATTGATTTAAAATCATATAGATCAGCCTCTTAGGGGCGTGGCAATTCGGTAAAAACTGTGTCTTCAACAATTTTACATCCAAAAATTAGTGAGTACGTCAATCATGATCTCTTGTTAGCAAGTCAGAAAATCAGTACTTCTATAATATAATATATAATGTTTGGCTAGTTTTTCAGTCGCTAGGTCCCTTTTACTAAAGTCTTTGCTTAAATGATTCTCACCTTAGAGAGGTGGGACTTATCTAAGCAATTATAGTCTTGAAAACTAGTGTTAGTTTACTTTTGCATGTGAGAGAGAGAAAGATAGAGGGAGAGAAGAAGACACCAAACAGCCGAATGTCCCATAAAAGTAATAGATGAACAGAAAGAGTCCTAGAAAGGATAAAAACAAATATGATCGTTCAACAATGTACACAAATTGGGATTGGATTAGTCCAGCACTAAAAATAAACAAGTAAGAAAGCTCCAGTCGGGTCTGCCCGAC
The DNA here is from genome assembly GCA_035045545.1 of Drosophila gaucha. NCBI lineage: Eukaryota > Metazoa > Arthropoda > Insecta > Diptera > Drosophilidae > Drosophila > Drosophila gaucha. Next base: position 397,258 of record JAWNOY010000040.1, read on the forward strand.
TACGAGATCCCCTGAACCAAGTCCGAGCTGATTAAAACAACCTAGCTTACATCTTTTATCTATACATATTACCTCTGCGCGCATATACACATGCACACATACACACAGGCACGCATATACCCATGCACACATATACACATGCATACATATACACATGCACATATATACACATGAACACATTTGTATACACATGAACACATATACATACCATGCACACAGAAGCACGCGCGCCGATTACTGCGTAGTTGATTTGAATGTATGTGTGCACACGTACAGGCTGCTGCAGCGTGCTTTTACAATGTTTCCTTTAATAACTTCTGTATTACTTAACGGATTTGAATGCAATTTTCTGCATTGAATGCTATTAATTTATTGAAAATACGGTTTTCACTAAAAAATTTGAAAAAATTAAATTGTGGCTTTGATAATTTTTTTTTTTTATAATTTTTTTTTGTGAAATCTGGAGCCGGTATCCAAAATATGAAAAAATAGAAAATGTATTTTATTTACAAAAAGCTAAAAACAAAATTTGGTAGCTGTAGCTAAAAATATGTAAAAGATATGGTCAAAAAACTGAATCTTGATAACGTTTTAAATCGATATCATTGAAACGGAAAAATTGATCGAATATCTAAAACAAACTCGATATTTTCGCTGTATACACAGACCATCATGCAAAATTTTAAGTGTCTAGCTCTTATATGTTCTGAGATCGACGCGTTCATACATACGGACAGACGGACGGACGGACAGACGGACAGACAGATGGACAGGGCCAAATCGACTCAGCTCGTCGCCCTGATCAAGAATATATATACTTTATGGGGTCTGCCACGCCTCCTTCTGCCTGTTACATACTTTTTGCAAAACCATTATACCCTGATTTCCCATTTTCAATGGGTTCAGGGTATAAAAAGCCTCAACAACTCATATCTAGCGACTGTCTGACACTCACAAGGCGGCTACTGCGATCGACAGACATTGCCAATCGATGGATCAATCGAGACTCGTGGCGAGTGGGGCTGGTTGATGGCTGATTTGGCGGCAGTTGCTGACTGTGTGCTTGTGTGTGGGCGGCAGAACATTGCAGCCGAATGTGAGCCACACATGCCACATAATGGGGCAACATTGAAGCGTCGTTGCAACTGGATTTGCGCCAAAGTGCCAAGTTTCAGTTCAGTTGCAACAGGGAGAGGGAACATAAGACTCGAGACTGAGCTTAAGACAGAGCGGAAGTCATGACTAGCCGAACACGAAGCGCTGAGATGAGCTGCCGTGTCACAGCGCAGCAATCACAGCAACAACAATAACAAGTAAGAACGCTCTAGTCGGGTCTGCCCGACTACGAGATCCCCTGAACCAAGTCCGAGTCGGTGTTTTAAACAATCTAGCTAACATCCTTTATCTGTACATATTACCCACTGCGCGCACACACACACGCACACATACATACACAAGCACGCGCGCCGCTTACTGCGTATATGATTTAGCGGCTGCGCTTGGGCTGCATTCTGGGCAGCAGTATGAGAAATTAATTGTTTAATAACTTCGGTTCTAGATCTACTTTCTTAATGAAATTTTCAGGACATAATATTGATATCTAAAGGTGTATATATCCGAAATCCCAACTCCCTGGTATTTGAAATACGTTTTTTCCACATATGGGGCTAATGGGGAGAGGTATCCAAAATTTAAAAAGTTTATTATCTGTATTTGCATCACAGCAACCTACATAGTCAATTTGGTGTCTCTATCTGTTATGGTCTTTAAGTTATAGCTTAAAAACAAAGTCAAAATATCGATTGTTATCGATAATAAGGAAATAGGATGAGTTATCGAAAAAAAAAAATAAACTTGTACTGCGTATGGTATACAAGAATATATGTCTAAAATTTCAAATCTCAAGCTTTTGTGGTTTACGAGATCACTGCGTTCATACGGACGGACAGACGGACGGACGGACAGACGGACAGACTGACAGACGGACAGACGGACAGACGGACATGGCTAGATCGACTCAGCTCGTCGTCCTGATCAAGAATATATATACTTTATGGGGTCTGCCACGCCTCCTTCTGCCTGTTACATACATTGTCACAAAACCATTATACCCTGAATTCCCATTTTCAATGGGTTCAGGGTATAAAAACAACAACAACGGAGACAACAACGAAGCTCAAAATAAAATGGAAAATTGTTAGACACAAAACTGAAAATAAGAAAGTTCGTAGATTATTTCGGGCAGAAAGACCACAAATTGCGGCATCGTATTTGTGCGCGTGAAAGTGCGAAAAGTTCCAATTACTTTGATGGCAGCGTGACGCCTATCCATTTAGAGGATCTACCCCCTCTCTCTTCTCTCTCTCTCTCTGACTGTCACCCACATTGAAGTAGCATCCACCCCCTTTAGCGCAACGTGTTGCATCCAAATTTGTCATAACCACGATTACGATTACACCTGGTGATTGTGAATGTGATGCCTCGAATGCCGCGAATGAATGCGAGTGTATTCGAATGGATGTGAGTGTATTTGGGAGAGTGAGCGAGTGAGCCAAACACGAGCAGCTTGTTCCGCGTCGCGTTTTAACGCGTGGCGAATTTCGCGCTTGTGTCCTAATCGTGCCACAGATAAATTCGTGAGCTTAGCATACATATGTCGGATGTAAATCATTTGACAATTTCGTAAGCGCTGTGCGGCCCAGCTCCGAGGCTAGCTACTGTTCACTCGAGTGGGTGGATGTGGGTGCTGAAACAATCAACGAATTGTTTGTCAAGTTAAGAATCATGAAAATTATGTTATCGATAACATACAATCGATAGGATACATGTTAAAATTTCAATTAATAAGTCGATCATTAGAAACCAAAGGCTTAGTTTGCATAAGTTATCGATGCGCTCTGGCTTTTATCGATAGCACTTATCTATTAAATACTATTATTTGTTTTGTACATCAATGCCTTTTTTAGATAAATGTTATCAAAAGTCGCAGCTTTCGCTCTACTTTTGTCATCGATAATTAGTTATCAAATAGTTTCAACTTAAATTTACTATTTATAGTCTCCAATAAGACTCTGGCTATTCTCAGCCATTAAGTTATCAAATATCAATGCTTTGCTTATGTTTTGACAACACTTTCTTATCGTAGAAATGACGCCTGGGGTATTGATATTTTCTATGTCGATAAATGCGCTTTTCTCTCAAGCCATTCAATCGATACATTGCTGACGTTCATCTTCTAATCGATCCACTGTGCGTGCTGCCCTGGCCCACACTTTGGGCTCAAACCCCTTCATCAGGAACAAAAAAATAAAGAGCTTATCTTACATCGGCCGTGACGAACTTTGTATACCCTTACAAATTCAAAATTTGTCTACAAAATGTCAACAATAGCCCACATGCCAAATTGGGATGTTCAAGTAATAATGTTGTAAAAGATACAGGCTTTCCGATTGTATTATATATCGTGTATCTTTTTAGACTCTGTTCCCAAAGGGAAAAAGAGTCTATTGGATTTGTGCAATGTCCGTCTTGCTGTCTGTCCGTCTGTCCGTCTGTCCGACTGTCCGTCTGTCCGTCTGTCTGTATGAACGCGCAGCATTTGGACACTATAGAAGCTAGAGACTTGTAATTTGGAATATATACTCGTGTGTATCCGCGTCAGATCAAGTTTGAGTATTTTTTCGATACGCCCACAGGGGGCGTGGCAAATCGGGAAATGCTATATCTATTAAGACTAAAACGCTGTTATTTTCGTTAATATTGAAGTCTAAGAAATGGGATTTAGAATATATATTCGTGTACACCACGCGGACGTTTTAAGATATAGATTATATATCTACGCCCATTGTGGGCGTGGCAAATCGGATAAAACTATATCTTCTACAGTTTTGAAGCTAGAGCATCCATGTGGGTTACTGTTGACCTTCTTTTAAGTTAGATCAAAAAGTTATATACCCACGCCTTCTGGGGGCGTGCCAAATCGGGAATATATATATAGCGATTTGTATAAATCCTATAATATTTTGAGCGTATTAAGAGCTAGAGACTTGAAATTTGGAATACATGTGCAAGTAGATCACCCGGAATCAAAAATATATATTATAGATATTTACGCCCATTGAGGGCGTGGCAAATCGGATAAAACTGTATCTCCTACAGTTTTGGAGCTAGAGCGTCCAAATTTTGCATGTGGGATACTGTTGACCTCCTCTTAAGATAAGTCAAAAGTTATGTATCCACGTCTTCTGGGGGCGTGTCAAATCGGGAATTACTATATCTTTTAATAAAACCGTGATAATTTCGGCAATATTGCCGGCAAAGAGTTGGGACTTGGAATATATATAGTAGTATCCTACCTCTACCCAAAAATATATGTTATATATAGCTACGCCCATTTGGGGCGTGGCAAATAGGGTAAAACTGTATCTCGTACAGTCTTAGACGTAGAGTATCCAAATTTGACATGTGGGTTACTGTTCATGAAATTTAAATTTACGAAAAAAAAAATAATAATAATCATAATGTAAGCCTCCGTAAAACAAATTCTAGTTGACCTAACTAGGGATTGAAGCAGGGTCTTCGCTACCACAACGCAAGTCTGTTTAACCAAATCAAAACACTTCCAAACTCAGTTTGGCACATAGCCACGCAAGAGACGCCGTGGTGTTGTGGGTAGAGTCGGTGGCATGCGAAGCGCGTGACCCAGGTTCGATTCCCATCGCTGCCGCGTGATATTATCATTTAATGAAATGTTTTTTTTTTATTTTTTTTATAACTTCTATGTTATTTAATGGATTTTGATACAATTTTCTGCATAAATCCTTATATTTTATTAAAAATACGGTTTTACCTAAAAAATTTAAAAAAAATGTAAATCTGGCTTTATTTGCAACTGAACTTATATTAAATTGATTTTGTGAAATGTGGAGCCAGTATCCAAAATATATAAAAACCAAAATAGTATTTTATTTTAAAAAAGCCATGTGTAACATTTTATGACTGTAGCTAAATTGATGTAAAAGACATGCTCAAAAAAGGAATCTCAATAATCTCGCATTCAAACATACGGAAAGACGGACGGACGGTCTACATATTTACTAAGCCTACACACCTTTAACAGGAACAGAGTCTGACGCAGTCGGTGGCGCCCGACTGCAACGTTCTTACTTGTTATACCCTGAACCCATTGAAAATGGGAAATCAGGGAATAATGGTTTTGCAAAAAGTATGTAACAGGCAGAAGGAGGCGTGGCAGACCCCATAAAGTATATATATTCTTGATCAGGGCGACGAGCTGAGTCGATTTGGCCCTGTCCGTCTGTCTGTCCGTCTGTCCGTCTGTTCGTCTGTCTGTATGTACGAACGCGTGGATCTCAGAACCTATGAGAGCTAGAGACTTCAAATTTTGCATGATGGTCTATGTATATAGCGAAAATATCGAGTTTGTTTTAGATATTCGATAAATTTTTCCGTTTCAATGATATCGATTTAAAACGATATCAAGATTCAGTTTTTGGACCATATCTTTTACATATTTTTAGCTACAGCTACCAAATTTTGTTTTTAGCTTTTTGTAAGTAAAATACATTTTCTATTTTTTCATATTTTGGATACCGGCTCCAGATTTCACAAAAAAAAATTATAAAAAAAAAAAATTATCAAAGCCACAATTTAATTTTTTCAAATTTTTTAGTGAAAACCGTATTTTCAATAAATTTATAGCATTCAATGCAGAAAATTGCATTCAAATCCGTTAAGTAATACAGAAGTTGTTAAAGGAAACATTGTAAAAGCACGCTGCAGCAGCCTGTACGTGTGCACACATACATTCAAATCAACTACGCAGTAATCGGCGCGCGTGCTTTTGTGTGCATGGTATGTATATGTGTTCATGTGTATACAAATGTGTGCATGTGTATATGCGTGCCTGTGTGTATGTGTGCATGTGAATATGCGCGCAGAGGTAATATGTATAGATAAAAGATGTAAGCTGGGTTGTTTTAATCAGCTCGGACTTGGTTCAGGGGATCGCGTAGTCGGGCAGACCCGACTAGAGCTTTCTTACTTGTTTTGTTTGGGGATGATACACGAGTTTATTTTCCAAATTTCTTGTTTAAGATTTAAAAGCGCCTAAGTTTTAAGCACTAAAAGAATTTTCTAAGCCGATCAATCCAGTGGGAGCTATATGGTATAGTCGTCTGATCCGGATAGTTAATAAATATACAATGGATGCAGTAAAAATAAATCTATATACACGATAGATAAGACTCTGGGAGTTCGAGTTGGTCCAGGCGGACAGATGGAGTGACGGACATTTCTATGTACTTCATATAGTTGAAGATGTTTCCTTCTATGCGTGGCAAGCTTTTGGGCAAAATGAATGCACCCTTTTCGCAGAGTTATAAAAATGGGTAGCGATTCGCGACTCGCTTTCATTGATTGGCTGGTTTAGGCGACGCGTCGGCCGGATAGGACAAAGATGCAGAAGAGGCTACCGCTGCCTGGAACAAATGGGCGCTGGGTGAAGCTGGAGCTGGTCGGGGGTATTATTAATATTGCTGGGCATTTTATTGTGGCGCGACTTGGTCGCTGGCTGCCTCGCGGGCTTCGTGATTTATTTTTTAAGCAAATTGTCGCCAGCGAAGCCGCGAGTGCTGGCAAAAACTGTCGCCAAATGGCTGCCATGTAACGGGGCCAATGAATAAACGACCGTGGGAGTGGGTAGGGTGGAGGTGGGAACTGGGGAAGTGGAGGGCGAGACTAAGGGTATATGGGTTTTAAAGCCTGGTTGCCTGAATCGTGCATGGCTATGGCAATGTGCAGCAGTTGCATCTGCTAAAGATTACCACCTCCCTGGACGGTCGCCGGCTACTGCTGCTGTTGCTGAGCAAATGTCGCATGTGATTTTCCAAACTGTTTCCACGCTCGCTGCCCACAAAAGCAACAACAACAAACGACGGGCCAACAGCTTCTGCTACTGCTGCTGATTATCATCAAAAGATCGGAACTTGCGCAGAGACAAACGAAGAAGCTCTCATGTGGCTCCATGGAGCGCTCCAACTTGGCGCTGACTTCCATTTGCTAGCGAGCAATTGTTGCTGCTGTTGCCAGCATACCCTGTTAGGCATGCTATATATATATATATATATATATATATAGGTTACGGAAGTAAAGAGCAATCAGTATAGAAAGCATAATATTAAAACCTAAATTTAATGCAAATCTTTCCAGTTTCTAAATCGATAAATATCGATTTATGAACTTAGCTCTTTCATATGCCTATGGATGTCTCGAACTGATGGATACACTAAAATAGGAAGGAAGGCATTCGATAAAGAAATATATTAATGATGAATGATATATGGAATCCATCTAAATTTAACAGTTAGACATTGATAGTCACACAATTTTGCTCTGTATAAGGAATGCCAACTATAGGGTATAACACTATTTGAGCTGCTTCATTTTCATAGAGCTACTTGCTGTTGTTGTAGATGTTGTCGCAGTGAAAAGCGTTATGCCCTATAGCCACAGTTCCATGTGGCACAAACGAATGCAGCAAGCGGCAAGCAGCAAGCGACAAAGAGGCGAAGACGCGAAGAGGCGGTCTAGCATTTTCGTGGCAAATTAAAGTCCAAGTGCGAGTCAAATTATTTCTTTACATGTGAGTTACTGTTTTCATTGCGGCTCTTAATGTAACTAACTGTTTAGAAATATTTATTATTATTATTGTAGGTGATGTTAGGCCGCTAGTTGCGTTTGCCATTGTTATTATTTAGCGTTGTTGCTGCCTCGTTTAATCGCCTGATGATGATGACAACAGAGACAACAACAATAACAATTATTAAAAACCACTCGAAGTCTTGAAAACGCAGGCAGGCGAATGAAATTAAACGGCTGCCAGGCGCATCTAACCGCTACAGAGCAGCTACCAACCGTCGAACCACCAAACCACCCAACCACCGCTCGATGCCCAGGTTCCGATAAGCCACCAAGCCAAAGTGTAGCATCAGGATTACGACCATTAGATGAGAGTTAGACGTTCGTTCTCATAGCTAGTTTCCAGCGTTTCAATTTCAGGCAAACACTTCAAGATATTCACTCAGCTGACTTTCAGATGAAAGTGCTACAGACATAGTTGAGTATGGGGTATTTCGTAGAGCCGCACAATATATTATCATTGAATGAGATGATATTAAGTTTTAAAAGCGACCTCCACAATAGAAAACAATAAATTATGGTGGGAATTACTAAAGCCAGCCATTTAAATTTTTTTAAATATATGTTATATTATTTTAAAAGGCCCTTTAATCAGCTTTGCAAATTCTTGGAATTAAAGCTTATTCACATATGTGGCTATTGCGATCAAGAGTCAACATATACAAACCTGTGATTGATCTTTTATAAACTTTTTGTTCATATATAGTTATATAGTATATATATAATTATTGATTTTCCGGGTAAATGATATATTTCAAAATTAAATTGATATACTGACGACATGTTTCACCAGCTGACTCTCGACTTATCTACTATTCTAGAATATGCACTTACGTTCAATTGTACAGGCTACAAAATATCCAACGATTACTGCAATTGACATCATTTAATGAAGCGGATCAACTATTTGATTGAAGCAATTGAAAAAGCTTAAGCCCCATTTTGATGCATTTTACGAAAAACATAGTAACAAATAATAAGCCAAAAAAGCAATATAATAACACTGAAAGCCAATAAATAGTTTCTATTTATAATTAATATATTAAAAACTTGTTTTGTTTATTTTTAAATATTAGAAAATAGTAAAAACTGACATGATTTATCTACAATTGTATTTTATTGAAAATTTGTCATTTCATGAGAGCTGTACAAAAACTAACTTATTCATCTTTTATCTGTGTCTCAAAATGTGCAACTCCTAGGTCTGGAAATTATTCAAATCTAGCTTAACTATCTGATCCAAGGGTTCGTTGCTCTAGAGTTCTGCGGACCAGCTAAGTAGCTATGAGTGAGCTATCTGATAATGGTTGTCGAGCCAAGTGCAACGACTCTTCGACTTAACCTAAATTAACTTGTATGTCATAAGCTTGGACATTGTCTATACTCACACACACGCTTACACACGCTCACACACGCACCTAGGCAAAAACAAACACATGTACAGATATGGAGACAAAGATAAGAAAGCAGAGGAGGATAGTTTTTGGTTTTGGGTCTGGCCAGTGCTCTGGCTTCTATAGCTGGGTTCTTCCGCTTCTTGAAGGAGGAGGGGAAGGGTGGGGACGGTCTGTTGAGAGGGGTCTGTGAAGGCGCTGGTCTGCTGCCCTTGTCGCTTTTGCGGCTCAGTTAATGTTAATGTTAATGCGGTCCAAAACTATTTGTACGCCTCTGCAGCGACACCCGCCCCCGCTCTGTGAGTGTTCTATGTGCATGTGTATGTGTATGTGTGAGTGCAATTGTGACCAGTGGGTTAAACCAATTTCACGCCGGTAAAACGCCAAGAGCGTTGCAACCCCGGGCAACAGCATTGAGAAGGTTCTCGTGTCATCTACCTTGGCCATGAGCGGTGCATGGGTGGTGCGGTATGATGCATTGTGTGGTTACTACTAGAGCTAAATATGCATGACGTACACTTTTGGACACAGACACAAATACGACTAAATACGTATGTCGCGCTGTGATCTTTGGGCGTCTGAAACCACTGGAACCACTGAAACAACAACATGGCAACCACTTTCATTCAGTCAGTGGAGCGCAAAACGTAGACAACTGAGTCCGTGGACGAGCAAGTCTTGACTTGCCCACATTATCAAAAGCGTCGACTGGTCGCAGCTATTGTCAATGCTTGAACCACACACACAGAGACAGCAACGAGAACTCATATTAGCCCATTAAAAGAGCGATAAGAAAGTTCAGCGGAACTGAAGCGCGCAATTTCAGGCTTAGTTTAGTTTTAGTTGTTAGAGAGTGAGTGCCAAAGGGGGCGGGATGGCTAAGAGGGCGGTCTGAGGAAGGGGAGAGGAGAGGGCACCTTAGTGGTTTACTCCGACGCTGTTGTCTGTTGCTGTGTGTGAGAGACAACAAACGTGTGTCCACTACAAATATCACGATCTAGCAATACATGCCACAAACACATGTCGATAGATCGCGCGGCGTGCACAGCTTTTAAACATAATTTTTGCCAAGGCGAGCGATGGCTATGGTGGTGGCGCGGATGGTGCGGGTGGTGCTCTGTGGTGCTGTGTGATGTGTGCTGTGTGGTTGTTTGGCCTAAACAATTTTATTGATTAATGAACCATAATTAGAGACATTTACAATGAGCCACAATAATTCTTCATTACCCCCGAAAAGCGGAGAGAGTCGCTGCAACAAGCTGCGGCACAAGTGGCACCACATGCCGCAACATCACAGCAGTCAAGCCAGCAGCCAGGCAGGACCTACAACTCGAGGCGATCGCTGACCGGCCACCGTCCTCCTCGCTCCTCTACCTGCTGCCTTTACGCAAACGCTGATCGTGGCTCACGCGCACAACTCATTCAATTTCCATGGCAGACACGATTTGGGCCAACCAGCCAGCCACCAGGCCACCAAGCCACCAAGACAGCCAGCCAAACCACCAGTGGATACCATTTCGGCTCTTGAATGAATGAATTTCGCGTCTGTGCATTGCCAACATTCGCATTCGCATTCGCAGTTGCAGTCGCAGTCGTAGTCGCACTCCCAATCTGAACTCTCAGTTGGAATCGGCGCATGGAACGTGTCAATCGCACACACATACACACACACACACACATACACACACAGCCACAACAAGCTGTACGTATAGGTGGACGCTCACGGACTCTAATCACTTCCGACTACAAGTTCATAAATCGAACCATTCCATGCCAACTGGAGCCCTCCTCAGCTCCTCTTGTAGTTAATTTTGAAGCGCCAAGCAAATTGTGTTAACGCATTTTCCCAGCGCTTCACGACTGGGAACAAGTGGATGTGGACTTGGTTGTGAATGTAGCATAACATCTATGGTTAAACGCGCTGTCAGTCGATATGCTGGCAAATGTCCACTATACATATGGTAAATCGAGCATTTTCAATGATGGTCAAATTTAATACTTATCGATTTATCAATTTAACTAACAATGTAGTTATCAATAATTTTAATGTTAACTTTCCATTATCGATACGGTGTTGTCGGTATTGTAAAAGTCAACTGACTTTAGTCAGCTATTGATACAAAAGTCATAGCAATAGAGTTATCGTTATGTATAATGTGATGTATAACTGTGAGAGCCTTATAATAGCTATCGACATTATACTCAATCAAGTCAATGAACTTTAGAGCTATCGATACAAAAATCAATTACCGAACGATTATAGACTTATCGATTAACTAACATCTAATTGTTGAGACAACCAAATCTGTTAGACTTATTACATTAAACCCAATTTAGTTTTGACTTTTCATATGACCGACATACGATAACTTTGCCTTCAATAACCCTGTTCGCTTGGAATTAAATTTGTTTGTCTTGGAATTAAATCTTAATTCAATTACGTACATTTCTAACGCTGCCTTCGTTTAGTTGCTCGTGTATGCAGTTCGATCGATTAACGATAACACCAGCACCGACATCGACATCGGCATCGGCAGCGCCAGCCACTGCCAATGCCACCGCAGTTGTCTCTGCGATGGCCGCTCGATAACCGCAAGCCAGCCCAGCCAGCAGTTGGCAGCGCCTCTCAAATGAGTTTTACAGCACAATTCACAATGCATATTTATTTTGGGAAAATAAGTAATCAATGGAAGGCAGCGAGTGGGGAGTGGGGCTAGGAGTAGGCAATTGGGAGCAGGAAAGAGGCAATTGGTATGGGAAAGAGCAACCGAATTGGCACAGGAAGCTAAACGCCAAACCAAGCTCCCAGGCAATCGGCCAGCCAGCCAGCCAGCCAGCTCGCAACTCAACAAATGTATAAATAAATAAAAGCTGATTTATGTAATTTCACAAATTGCGAGCACTTTAACCAAGAGTCGCGTCTTGGCTTTGTTTTTTTTTTGTTTTTGTGTTTTGTTTCTTTTATTTTTTTTTATTTTTGTGGAGCCGCCTCATGATCCAAATCAATGCCAATTATTAGCGGGCAGTAATCGTGTTTGGGCTGACCAAGCCGCAGCGAAGCTGACCTGGCCCCAACAGAAACTGAGAGAGAAAAGAGATAGAGAGAGGGCTAGAGAGAAAGAGAGAGATAGAGAGAGAGATAGAGAGAGAGATAGAGAGAGAGAGAGAGAGAGAGACAGAGACAGAGACAGAGAGTGCGAGAGTGAGAGAGGGGTAGGGCAACAGCAGGAGCAGACCACTAAACAATGAAGCCAAGACGCTGAACTCGCAACACGACGATCTTCAACATCATGATGATGCTGATGATGATGATGCTGATGATGATGATGACGGTGGTGATGCTGCAGCGGTGCGAAATTTAAATTTTCGCTCGAAACGCTTCTGGGGACATTGCTGGTGCTGCTGCTGTTGCAACAACTCCAGAGCAACTCTCGACCAGCACTTGCCCGGCGATGGCGGACATGGACGTGGGAACTTTGTGTCTAGGCAGCTGCCCCTTGGCAAACGCTGGGCAATCGCTGCCGATTGTCGAGTGCTGCCTCGGCTGCTTTGGCTGCCTGAGTTGCTGTGTGCCTCAGGGGCTGTAGGCTTGGCGGAATATCGCGCACGATTGAGGAGCCACTGGCAGTCCAAAACAATGCAGTCAGCCCCCCTCGCCCCCTCACCTGTCATCCCTCTGCAAATGTACAGTTGTAGCTGCTGCTGGCTGCCCACTCCCAGTGCTGTAGCTGTGGCTGTAGCTGTTGCTGGAGCCTAGGCTGTTGTCCAAGGCAACAACAATGCTGGTGGTTTGGTGGATCGATTAAATTGGTCGCTAAAGGTCGAAATTAAATCACGAAATAATTGTTACACCAAATAAGTTCGTTTTCTTCTTCGTCGTCTTCTACTTTTTCTTCTTCTATGAGGCTTTGGGCAAGTTGGCATCTTCGTGCCCCTAGCTGATCAATCTATGGACCAAACTGCAGAGCTAGAGTTTGACTGACCGTCACTCGTTTACTCTTTCCCTGTCTCCCTCTATCATTCTTTCTCTCCCTCTCGTACTATCTCTCTCTCTCTCTCTCTCTCTCTCTCTCTCTCTCTCTCTCTCTCTCTCTCTCTCTCTCTCGGCCTCATCAACATCTCAAGCATGATGAGAATTGTCTGCTGCTGGCTAAGAAATTGTTGGACTCTTAGCCTGTGTTATTGGCCTTAAAGTGTCCGTTTTGGACAAAGTAGACGTAATGCAGCCCCTGGCAATTACCTCGTGTCACAATAAATTGTTTTTGCAGCTGAAGCTGGAGGCAAGAGGAGCCAGTTGAAGGCACCTGGAGGCTGGCAGAGGCAGGAGCAGGCGGCGAGAGCCGTGTTGGCCAATGGCCACAAATCTTGTTTCGACTGCCCTGTAATATGTAAATTGAAAATGCTAAACACCAGACATTAAACTATACAGATACCGATACACAGATACATAGATTCACAGATACAAATAAACAATAAGAGACGCAGAGACAGATACAGCAAATAGACGGCTGCATTAGCAATAAAGCAAAGCATGCACAGGCCGCTGAGTAGGCGACAAGTATGAATTAAAGTTTACTCAGAATTTTTTAGCTCAAACATTCAATTTTAGATACAAATTGGAATGACTATTAATCTGTGCTTTGATGTGATGAAGTCGACATGGCTTAGAGTAGATTAACTGTCATATTTAGAAACGTTTGCTGCCTAAATGAGAGAGATATTGAAAGTTCCAACTTGGTATATAAACAAAAGCCCATAACCCATAACCCGTTTTCAATTTATCAATAGGGACTCAACATAAATTCTTTTTGAGGAATCGAAGCGAACAGATGTTATTATGCGAAGGAGGGAATAACATATGAAACATTAAAATGATAATCAACATTTTGCAGTTTTTGGTTGCGTACTGCGATGATTACTGTAGAATCGACTGATATATTATCATTTTATGTGCACATAAGTCATATATGTATAATCAACTAACGCGTTTATCATTATATATGTCACATGTATTCAATTGTAGCCTACGTAGACCAGTGGGGTATGCGTAGGCACATAAGTTATCAGAAATAGGGTTCGAGGCCTACTGACTTCGTATAAAATACGGTTAATTATCAACTAATTCGCTTGATGTCCTCAAAAACAAAAAAAAAAAAAAAAAAAAAAAGTATTCAATTGATGCATACATCGTTAAATATTTCGGATGTATTCAATCGAATGTAATCGTATGTAATCGACTGATGAATACATCAATAAATATGTCGTATGTAACCAATTGCTGTTAACATTATTACATTACATATGTAATCATACATAATGTATACATATGTATGTCGTATTTAATGTGTATAATGTGATGTATGCATCAAAACATTTATCTATGTAAAATGTTATCGACTGATGAAAACATCATAAAATATCAAAATATGTAAAGAAATTATATTATCAAAATATATGATGTATGCATCATTATTAAATATGTTTGAAGCAATCAATTTATGTACTCATCATTATATACGTAGCTTTCATTATATATATGGTAGGTACGCAATTGATGTACGTATAAGTTATATGCATTTGTCTCTTTTTAAATTTATTTTAGCGCTGATTATTTAACACTTTGGAAGCAGATTCCATTCTCTTTGCCTTTCTCTTGCATGCGGCATGACGTGGCAGCTAATTGAAAACTAAAAGTAGAATATTTTTTTGGACAGAAACATAACTGCAAACATTGCCCGTCGCCAGTTGCCAATTGCAGGCTGCCAGTTGCCTGTTGCCTGTTGTAAATACACGGACACATACACACACACACACACACACAAACAGAGAGAATTGACAAAACGATTGCCATCGCACAGTGCCAAACAAATTGAGCTATTGTAATTGCCCAAAACGTTCAAATCCATCTTGAGCACTCCACTGTACCGTCTCCACTCTTCCCCTTCGCCCCTCGCCTTAGCTTGCCTTGTAGTAATGCAAAGTACGTGGGGCATGCGAGCTATACTCGTACTACTGGGGAATTCAGTGCCACGACTTCTTGAGTGGCATGTGAACGAGCAGCGTTGTTGTTATTGTTGTTTTCGCTGTTGTTGTTCTTATAGCTGTTGTTCTTATTGTTGTCGGGCTTGCGAAATGCGACCAGGCCACGATGCACTGGTCCTCAGTTAGTGGGTGAGTGATGCGATGGCGATGCAACAAGATTCAAGGTGCAATGCAACCGAAAGTCGAGGCAGTCCGCAAGCGTAGCTACGCCTCTGTCTAACTGTGCACCCCTGCCATCTAGCTATACTATATATCCCTCTGTCCATCTCCAGCTCGCAATGAGTGATTGCCAGCAAGTCGAGCTGGGATCAGGTGACAGACGACGCTGGAGACTGCAACTGCAACTGCAACTGCAACAGCAACATCAACAGCAAACAGCAACAGTAACAGCAACAACAACTGTGACTTCGGCGTGCCATGACTTCACCGTACCCACATGTTTGAAAATTACACACGATCATTAAAAGATTGTATTCATGTCGAGATATTTTGCGCACTACAGTTGCCGTTTCTATATGCCACATACGTACATTTATACGTACATACATACAAATATTTATATATTATATTGTCTATATATACCCTATACACACGCTCTTTGTTTAACAGTTGTCAACTTAAAGTTCATTCCATATATAGAAAATCAATTATAATTTTTAATACAATGTTTATTTATGCTTATATGCACTAATGCAAAATGCAGTTGCTTCGTACTAAAAGTTTAGCCAGAGAAAGGGATGGATTGTAGGTACAACTTTTTTTATTTAACATGATTGATAGTTAATTGAAAGGTAATGTAAACATACTGGGTAAGCAAACACACTTAAAAATTTTGTACCTTGAGCAACCATGACACAAGTTATAAATTTTATAGATTCCAAATAAAATTATAAAATCTTACATTATTTTTTAAACAATTTATTGTTCATTCATTGAGAAAGCTAATTTTTATTCAAGATGTTTTTAATATATCTAGAAATAAATTAGAACAAATTATAACTTCAATTTTTAAAAGCTAACAGCTTAAATTTAATTTTTAGAATACTTAAACTTTGCGGAAAAATCACTGTTACAGTCGCGTGTCTAATGTGAATATTAAGTCTGTTATGCATAACAGACAAATGTTAAAAAAAGAAATAAAAACAATGTTAATTGCAAAGAAGTTTACAGCTGCAACATCTGAACTGCAAATGTTATAAAAGCACACAGCTGCCTAACAGCATGCACGTCAGTTCGACAGTAGTTAACACATTTTAACACAATGCACAGCTGTTAAGTATCTGGTAAGTGCTTGTTAGAGTATATATTCTTCGGCTTACGGCTGATCACACAGCGTTGCTGTTGCTGGTTGCTGTGGCTGGTTGCATGTCGGGCGAGCGTGTATCGGCTGTCATAAGCGGCAGCCGCGCCAAGCTTTAATGGAGCAGCAGCAGCAGCAGCAGCGGCAGCAGCAGCGGCAACAGCAGCGGCAACTGCGGCCGCGCCGGCCACATTAGCGCCACGAGGAAGCAATGACAGCCTCGGGTAGCGGGCAACCAATCAACTAACTAAGCAACAACAACATCAACAACAACAGCGAGCAACCCGGCAGCAGACAGAAGGCATCAAGCACCGGCCACGGCGAATGGCAAACGGCAACAAGGTTGTTTGTCCGACATGATGATGAGTGTTTTAGGCGGCTGTTGCAACAACAAAAACAGCAACAACAACAACGATATAATCATGACTGCCCAAGTTGTAGCCAACCTTTTTTTGCTGCAAGTGATCTGCGTCTTGAGCCGCCACAGATTCAAGAGCGCGCCGCATGTAAATGAGGCAAAGAGTCAAAAAAAGAGAAAAAAAAACTGAAAGACGGGAAATCTGTTCGGCATACCGAATCTTAAATGCCCTATGACATACGAAACGAAGCAAATTGGACCTAAAACTAAATCAGTTCCTTTTGAAATTCGGATAGATCTTCCTTAAAGCTTTCATCCAGTTAGCAATATCAGCTAGATATGTAGATGAAATTATGTTACCAAAACTGAGCTAATTATCTTTGATTGCCGGATGTATCATAGATATGTATTCAATAATGAGGTAATTTACTGTGATAGCTAAATAGATAGTAAAGAGTCGGATTGGTTGCATATTTGATGATCAAGTCGAAATAACCTAGCCATATGCTTCAAAAATAGTTGAAGCTGTCGATATCATTATGATGAAGATGACAACGCAATGATGATGGCAACAATGAGGCTTACAATAAAGATGATGATGATGCCTGGGCCATTGCTGCTGATGCTGCGACGTTATTGTGCCAAGGTAAGAGACGGTTCCGTTGCCAAATAGTTGTAGTTTCTATTATTCGATTTTTTTATATATATTCTCAAAATAGAAAAGAAGGCAAATTCGCTAAGGATTTGTTGCTGCTGTTGTTGTTGTTGTTTATCTTCTATACTTTTTTTATTTTGCCAGTCACCCAGTGCGCAAATCTGTGCAACAAATCGACAATCTCTCGCCAGAGTTGGAGCCCAGACCAGAGCCAGACCAAAAACCGAATGCTGCCACAGATCCGTTGCACAACTCATAGCGCACGAAGAGATGGAGCGAGAGAAAGGGCGGGGGTGGGGGCGGGGGCGATCTACAGCTGCATGTCAGTAAAGCGCTGTAACCACATGCTAAAGGTGAGCGCTGCTGCTGAAGAATCCTTTGGATTGTCAAAATATTGTATGCCAGATTCACTCACGAGTTGGCAACTTGCCGCGCTGCCCGTGCACCCGTTGCCAGCTTTTCCCAGCCGGTCATGGGGCATGCCACAAGCTGAAAAACAAAAAAATAGAAGAAACAAAAAAATAGACCTAGGAGTGAGCGGCCCAAAGTCAAAAGCTAACAAAACATGAATAAGAGAACGAGCGTCGGACCAGCAATCGATACTCGAATGCTTCGATACTTGTGGCCAGATACTCGATACTAAATGGCAAATGCAATAAATGTCCAGTTTGAAGCTATTGACACATTTGCATGCGGCATTCGGCATGCTGCTTGTGGCATGTGGCATTCGAGGGGTTCGGCATTGAACCCACTGACAACACAGCGAAGAGCAGCCACCAAATGTGGCACACAATTTGCAACTGCAGGTGTGTGTCTGTATGTGTGTGTGTGTTTTTGTGTAGCTGGGTGTGTGTGCTGACATATGTGACCTGTTACGTTGGTGCAGCTCAAATATTGAACATCAAATGGCCTTTAACGCGACTTGACCAACCTAACAACATATTTTTAATCAAAATTTTCTCTCCCTCCGTCGTTTGCTCTCTTTCAATCGAAAATGCTCTATATTTCCATATATATCCTTTTCTTTCTTCATATCCTTAGCTCTAAATATATATATCCCTATATCATACACTTAGTTCCTAATCTCTCTCTCTCTCTCTCTCTCTCTCTCTCTTTTTATCTCTCTTTATCTCACTCTCTCTCACACACTATTTCTTTCCTTCTTTCGGTCCCTCCCTCTTTTTTTCTCTCAGTCTCTACACCAGACCATTAAATTTTTATATCGCTATCTTCGCAAGAATTTACATGGAAACAGGCAAATAGTTCGACGGACAACTTATCTATGTTGGTGTGCCAGCAAATAGCGAATATTAAATATTAAGCATATGTTCCGTCCAACTCCCAACCCTGGGCCCATGGGGTTATTGCAGGAACCTCATTGCTCTATAAAAGAGAAAATTGAACTAAATTATGCCCGATTCTGTCATACTTACTCTTAGTTCAATAATAGTCTCAAACAGCTTACCAATAATATGCCTAATACTCTCATCTCTCATCTCAATAACCAATTGAAGGAGTCCAAATCAATATACCCGTTTTGCCTTTGCGAGCGTGTAAAGCGATTTAGTCAAAACCGAGTATTTAACTCATGAACTTGTTGCATGTCCCCACAGCTGCTGTAGCAACGATTGTTGAGCTTCATATAAGTCGATATGCTCTGGTAATTTACATGACTACTTGGCGCTGGTTCCAACTGTGTTCAAATGTAGATTCAACATGCATGATGAAAGTCGCAAAACGGGAGACTTATGAATGCATAATGAGTGGAAACACAGTGAGAGAAAGAAAGAGAGAGAGAGAGAGAGAGAGAGAGAGAGAGAGAGAGAGAGAGAGAGAGAAAGAGAGAGAGAGAGAGACAGATAAGGAGAGAAGAGCTGCACCACATTCCTAATTATTGATCATGACAATGTTTTGAAATTAGAATTTGCTTTGTAGCAACACTTTTTGGCCAACTTGTCTTGGTCAGAGCCGTGTGCACAGCTCACATAATGTGACTGCTGTGAAATGCACGATTCACCCGTTTTGCTGCCAGTTGCCGAATGCCACAAATCCCTGCCCTCTCCCTACTTCCCTACTTCCCTACTTCCCTACTTCCCTGCCTTCCTCTTCCTCTCACCCCTCCCATTCTTTTAGCAGTTGCAACCGTGAGCAATGGGATTTCTATGTTTTTTGGGCTAGGAAAGTTCAAATTGTTTGAACTTTTTGTGGTGTTCCAAATAGACCGAACTGGACGGCAGGTTGTCCCTTTTTTGGCCATCATGACTCTGGCCAACAGTTGACCAAGGGCCAAGAAGACACTGTTCGACGCTTCAGTTCGTTTTGTGCTGTTTTTGGCTCTATTGCACTCTGTGCCTTATCAAAAGTCAAAATCTTTGCTCGCTGCCCACAAAACGTGATGCAGTAGGAAAATGACTTGTTGTAGGCTGCATGCTGCCTGCTGCCTGCTGCCTACTGCCTACTAACTGCTGCCAGCTGCCTGCTGCCACATGATGGCATTTTGGTAAATGCATAAGCTTGGACAATCAGCCAAATGACAAAGTGACTAACTGACTGGCTGGCTGACTGAGTGACTGACTCACTGGCTGGCTGACTGGAGGAGCGTCTAGTCTAACATGGACCTTAGCCATTAGCCAAATGGCGCAATTGCTTTTTTTGGCGCTGAAGCAGAAGCTGCTGCCTAGCGGCCGCTCCCGTTGACAACTTGGAAAATTATGAACATTTATTTGGGCTTGCCTGCTGCACCTCCTCCAACCCCCGCTCATATCGCCTCACCAGGCTGTGCCACACAACCAGTTGGCGGCAATCGTCTCCGTCATCGTCTTCATCTTTGCCTGCTAGCGTGAGATCTCGCACAATGCAGAACAGTTGCTACCAATATGAGCGGCTCTGCCCATAAGGGCTCGCTGCCCATCTGGCAGCTCGATTGTCTCATCGATTACCTGGAAACTGTAAGTTAGATGGAGACATTTTCAAATTATTATTATATTATTAATTATTATTATATTAATAATTATTGTTTACTGTTATTTAACAACAAGTTTGCAGTTAATTCAAGCAAAAAGACATTAACAACGGTTTTTTATAATTGGCAGCGCACAGGGAAAGAAATGTTTTAAGATAGACAAAATAAGTTATATTACAGCTCTGATCACAATCACAACCATTTATACATTTATTAAGGCTTGATCAAAAATATTATGAGTCCCAATAAAAATATAGGGAGCCTAAAGCTTGGATTTTCTAAAAAAACAAATGAAAATTGTTTCAGCTGCCTGTTTTGTCATTTGCAAATTGCTTCTGAAAAGAAAATACTTTCAAGATGCGAATCGAGAGATGGGTGTATTTCTTTTGCTTAGAACTGCCTGCACATGCCGATCGACCGGTGCGCAGCTCAGTGAAACTGTCATGCTGTCAGTCTTTTTCTGGGCGTCTGTTTGTCTGGGCGCATAATCCCATCGAGTATATCTCACATATCTAATGGATTTTGCACACATTACGACAACCGCCTTGCAATTTTCAGGACAACAGATGCAGCAGAAAGAGAAAGAGAGATGGAGATGGAGGGACGATATCCCCTGATGTTATCCAAAGTTGAAGATACTCCAAAGAAAATCATCTACTAGGCAAACTCATCTACTCGTTGCGTTGGCCTGGCTCTGCTGCTGCTGCTGCTGATCCTGTCCGGGCTCGAGTCCCCAATTAAAATCAATCACATTCTGAATGCGCAGCGAAGCGAACCGCTAAGCAGATAAACCATTGAAAACCTATCATTATTGTGATCAGTGCTCTCCCTCACTCTCTCTTTCTCTTTCACTTTTTCTTTCTCTCTCTCTCTCTCTCTCTCTCTCTCTCTCTGTCTTCATGAGGTTAGTTTTTCTTTTTCTCATATATCGCCTGCCTTTTTTTAAGGATACCGGACGGCGTGCAAATTGAATAGAAAGCCGAAGGAGCAGCTAGAAGTGAAAGAATGGAGAGAAAGAGAGGGCGTGCATGTCTGTGCGAGGGTGAGAGAGAAGGGCTGGCGCATTGTGTGATATTTGTTTAAAAAAAAAAGAAAGAAATAAAAAACCGCTAGGCATTTGTTCTTGAAGTATGCGATCCATCCCACGTCCTCAGATGACGGTGCTTCGTCCGGCGCTGGTCCATTTTGCTATTTTCTGCATGATGATCATGGGGCAGGATGTTGGTACCGCTATAAAAAAGAAATAAAACAAAACGGTCGAAGCGTCTTAAGTTTCCTTTTCATTTCTTTTCAGCATATTTTTTGTTGCTTTTGTCCACAAACAAAATGGGAACAAGCCTAGAAAGCAGATACCGTAGAACGTTGCCGTCATAGGTGGTTACAAATCCCCCGCCCCCAATCCTCAATTCCCCATCCCGTAATCGTTTGATAGCAAGAATCGGGTCTCTTATACTATTTGCTGGATAGACTCAGAGAGGACCTGCAAAGGTCAATGCCATTTTAGCAAATCAATTGATTAGCTTGGATTTCTATGGTACGATTGGAGAGAGATAGTCGATTTTACTGCGCTGCATGGACTTTGTTTCATGTCTTAATCAATAAAATATAGAGAAATGCTTGCTTTTGTATGTTACATACATATATGTACAAAAAAGAGTATGCTCTTTGAATCATCTCTCGGAATTCAACAATGGGAATTCCAATATTTAAGTACCAAAAAATAGTTCACTCGCTCAACAATAGATTCAACGACTTGACACTTAATTTCAGCCAAATTTCATTATACATCTCGTGGGATAATTCTCATATCTCTACTTTCAAAATATTCACACTCCGGGGTCCAAAGAGTCCAGTACTGCCAGTGATGCTTGTCTGGCTGATGGTATCATGTGGGTGTGCACCTTGTGCACCTTCTGCCCTGTGATTGAAAGGAAACACCATGTGTGTTACAAATTTCCCAAATGCCATAGAAAATATGAAAATGCACTGGACCCAGAGGCTGGGGCAGCCAGCAGGACAACGATTTCCGGTAATTCCCACAGTCCGTTCATAATAATCAGAGGCAATAGCACCTTTCCCTCTCCATCTGCCTCTCACTCTTGCTCTCTGAACACCCGCATCCAGCAGCAAGTGCAGTGCGCAGGATGAAGGGCTCACAGGTCACAACTGTGAATCCTATGAGGATCTTTGTGTATGCTGATCGCGTTCGTATCTGGCTTTGATCTATTATTCCATTTTCAGAGTGTTTACAAACACATCACAGCGCCAGGATAGAGGTGAGCGTCTGTTACCTGTGCCTCCTACCTGCCTCTCGACACACACCGTATTAAAAGGAGATAGAGAGAGAGAGGCACAGCTGGTACCGTTAAGTTGTGGGCACACAGCAGGAGTTGCACAAAGGTCAGCGCACGACTGGGTCAGTAGAAGGCAGAGCACTTGGCAGTCGATTCATTTCCGTGTCGATTGCGGTCAGTGGACTTCCTGGTCCCTGGTCCTAGGTCCTGGGTCTATTGCCCGGCACTAATCCAACGTGTGTTTTCATTGGGTTTTGAATGAAGAGCGTTGATGAGCCAAATTGCTTAAGCAGGTATCCCATGCTTTATCTATTATCCTTTGTCGGTATGCGCTACTAATTATTGCCGGCAAAATCAAAAACCGCAGCAAATGATCCTTTTGCGGATCTACACCTTAATTGCGTTTTAAGGAAGCACTAAGAAGCCCTAACTGTAGGAATATTAAAGCCAACTGGACAACAATCAGCACAATTCTTTGTTAATGAAATTCGTCGAGTCAATCTATTTTATACATTGTAAACCAATTGCTCAAAAAGCAATGGTTGAGCATTTCTCAAGCGGAAGAAGCAGCAAAGATTAAACAAGCGATATTGATCGTATTTGGTGTAGTAAAAAGGAAGTCTGCCTATATAAAAGGTAATTAATTTTTTACATTTAAGCTCATTTATGAAAATAGATAGAAGAAATATATGGTAAATCTATATACAATACATTTTCGAGACTGATTGTTCCTACAGAAGTCATGGCTTAGAATAGACTATTTAAACATAGTTTTCCCTGCAAAAAATAGTCTTTACCTCTATGTGAACTAAGATGCGGAAATGTCTAAGGATCAAGCTAAGATATCTTGAAAAACAGACAGATTTATTAGGTAAAAACTCAATATTCAACAGATTCTTCCAATAGATATATAGTTTCGACTGGACTATATTTTGTATGTTACGAGTTTTTATACATCTTCACTAGGTAACAAGTAAGAAAGCTCTAGTCGGGTCTCAGCCCGACTACGAGATCCCCTGAACCAAGTCCGAGCTGTTGTTTTAAACAACTTAGCTTACATCTTTTATCTATACATATTACCTCTGCGCGCATATACACATGCATACATTTGTATACACAAGCACACATATACCATGCACACAGAAGCACGCGCCCCGATTACTGTGTAGTTCATTTGAATGTATGTGTGCACACGTACAGGCTGCTGCCGCGTGCTTTTACAATGTTTCCTTTAATAACTTCTGTATTACTTAACGGATTTGAATGCAATTTTCTGCATTGAGTGCTATTAATTTATTGAAAATACGGTTTTCACTTAAAAATTTAAAAAAAAAAATTTGTGGCTTTGATAATTTTTTTTTTTAATAAATTTTTTTTGTAAAATGTGGAGCCGGTATCCAAAATAAAAAAAATAGAAAATGTATTTTATTTTCAAAAAGCTAAAAACAAAATTTGGTAGCTGTAGCTAAAAATATGTAAAAGATATGGTCAAAAAACTGAATCTTGATAACGTTTTAAATCGATATCATTGAAACGGAAAAATTTATCGAATATCTAAAACAAACTCGATATGCGCGCTGTATACACAGACCATCATGCAAAATTTGAAGTCTCTAGCTCTTATATGTTCTGAGATCGACGCGTTCATACATACGGACAGACGGACGGACGGACGGACGGACGGACGGACGGACGGACGGACGGACAGACAGACGGACAGGGCCAAATCGACTCAGCTCGTCGCCCTGATCAAGAATATATATACTTTAAGGGGTCTGCCACGCCTCCTTCTGCCTGTTACATACTTTTTGCAAAACCATTATACCCTGATTTCCCATTTTCAATGGGTTCAGGGTATAAAAAGTGTGTAAAATTTCAGTGTTAAGTAAAGTCCAAAAGGTGCAGGCTTAGAGGATCGGTAATGATTTTACCTATATTAAAAACAAGTAAGAACGTTGCAGTCGGGCGCCACCGACTGCGTCAGACTCTGTTCCTGTTAAAGGTGTGTAGGCTCAATAAATATGTAGACCGTCCGTCCGTCTTTCCGTATGTTTGAATGCGAGATTATTGAGATTCCTTTTTTGAGCATGTCTTTTACATCAATTTAGCTACAGTCATAAAATTTTACATATAGCTTTTTTAAAATAAAATACTATTTTGGTTTTTATATAATTTGGATACTGGCTCCACATTTCACAAAATCAATTTAATATAAGTTCAATTGCAAATAAAGCCACATTTCCATTTTTTTTTAATTTTTTAGGTAAAACCGTATTTTTAATAAAATATAAGGATTTATGCAGAAAGTTTTATCAAAATCCATTAAGTAACATAGAAGTTATAAAAAATAAAATAAAAAACATTTTATTAAATGATAATATCACGCGTCAGCGATGGGAATCGAACCTGGGTCACGCGCTTCGCATGCCACCACTCTACCCACAACACCACGGCGTCTCTTGCGCGACTATGTGCCAAACTGAGTTTGGAAGTGTTTTGATTTGGTAAAACAGACTTGCGTTGTGGTAGCGAAGACCCTGCTTCAATCCCCAGTTAAGTCAACTAGAATTTGTTTTACGGAGGCTTACATTATGATTATTATTATTTTTTTTTTTTCGTAAATTTAAATTTCATGAACAGTAACCCACATGTCAAATTTGGATACTCTACGTCTAAGACTGTAGGAGATACAGTTTTACCCTATTTTCCACGCCCCAAATGGGCGTAGCTATATATAACATATATTTTTGGGTAGAGGTAGGATACTAGTATATATATTCCAAGTCCCAACTCTTTGACGGAAATATTGCCAAAATTATCACGGTTTTAGTAAAAGATATAGTAATTCTCGATTTGCCACGCCCCCAGAAGACGTGGATACATAACTTTTGACTTATCTTAAGAGGAGGTCAACAGTATCCCACATGCAAAATTTGGACGCTCTAGCTCCAAAACTGTAGGAGATACAGTTTTATCCGATTTGCCACGCCCTTAATGGGCGTAAATATCTATAATATATATTTTTGATTTCGAGTGATCTACTTGCACATGTATTCCAAAAATATTATAAGATTTATACAAATCGCTATATATATATTACCGATTTGGTACGCCCCCAGGGGGCGTGGGTATATAACTTTTTGATCTAACTTAAGGGAAGGTCAACAGTAACCCACATGCCAAATTTGGATGCTCCAGCTTCAAAGCTGTAGAAGATATAGTTTTATCCGATTTGCCACGCCCACAATGGGCGTAGATATATAATCTATATCTTAAAACGTCCGCGTGGTGTACACGAATATATATTCTAAATCCCATTTCTTAGACTGCAATATTGACGAAAATAACAGCGTTTTAGTCTTAATAGATATAGCATTTCCCGATTTGCCACGCCCCCTGTGGGCGTATCGGAAAAATACTCAAACTTGATCTGACGCGGATACACACGAGTATATATTCCAAATTACAAGTCTATAGCTTCTATAGTGTCCAAATGCTGCGCGTTCATACAGACAGACGGACAGACGGACAGTCGGACAGACGGACAGACGGACAGACAGCAAGACGGACATTGCACAAATCCAATAGACTCTTTTTCCCTTTGGGAACAGAGTCTAATTATCTTGCAACTAATTTTGAATTTGCAAACCAACCAAAAATTGTCTGCATACGAGTCAAAAGAATTATAATTTATTATGATCGGGCATCATTTGACCAAGTTTCGAAGTCGCTTTGATATTCAGAAAAATATGGAATCTTTGGCAAGCTCAAAACTTGCATATTTATTTTTAAATATAAATCGGTAGTTGTATTCTACGAGCTCAAATCGTGTGCCTTTGAAGAAGATCAACAAGACCTTTTAATACTTTTTGTAGATAATAAACGAAAAGCTCCCATTTTTGAAAATTGCACATTACTTGACATTTGAGAACAAATTCTTTCAAAGTTTTATTTTCATTGCATATGCAGCACAATAGCCTTAAAACTCTAGGAGGAGATTGCAGACGGGCAGATGGATCAGCACGTTAAGTATTTTATCGGAAACCCCAATTTTTATAAGTGAAAAGAATATATTGGTATTGTGCAATGTCTGCCATTTGGTGTTAGGCAAGTTGGGACAAACTGTATATTTCACAGTTTTACAGGTAGAGTACCGAATTTTGCAAATCAGTTGCTGTGAACGTACTTTTTTCATTATTTAGAAATTAGAAATATCTTATATTTTAAGTGATATTAGAGTTATAAACTCGAAATATATATTACATAAAGAGAAAAAATAACTTTTTAAGATGGTGGTTTGGCGACGTTTTATTAATTTAAACTGTTTTTGGAACGTCAACAGGAGTCTGTTTTTTTAACATATGGCAATATTTTACTTAGTTTTATATGTGAATAGACGAGATATCTGAAAGCACAAAAGTTTCTATGGCAGCTTTATGATATATTAGTCAAATTCAACTAATATCAATAGAAATATATGCAAAGTTGAATAAAGACATCTTTTGACTATTACAATAGAATTCATTTATTCGAGCTAATTAAACATGATCTACGTATGGCTTATGAATTAAAGTAATTAGAACTTTCATTAGCATAGAAGTTCTGTAGAACAACTAGCTCAGCCTTTTCAGTAATCAATCGTATGAATTAAAAAATTAGCATCAGCCCCATTCAGAATAGATTGCCCGCTTAGAGCTTTTCACTTTCCCAAGCCTCTCCCTGAATATTGGCCGCATTCAAACCATCATGAAAATCACAAAAAAAAATTAAAATAACTTAGAAAGTGTCACAGATTATTGAAATTGAATAGATAGATGATCAGTATAGAAATCTGTGTGGAAGCACCCCTCACACCGGGTGTTGGTTTTTCTTTTTTATGAATCTGCTTTTTTTAGGTGGCTTAGGTGGGGTACCTACATGACCTGCCCTACGAAAAGGCAAACGGCAGCGAGGAGGGGTGCGAAATTGGTTGAAATGTGTTGCGGGTCATCGAGGTCTGAGGTCCAATGGAGTTACCCCGAAGATGCGACCGCTGACAACGAGCCCGCGACCCCGGCTACCCCGTTAACCCTTGTGGCATTCGCATATGCAAAGGACGCATGTAAATTAATAAATTATAGTGAACTAATAAAGGGAGAGGCAAAATGTGAGTAAAGCGAAACGGAAGATGGGATGTGCACATAAAAACAAAAAAAAAACTGCCCGTGTGATCCATGTCAAATGCCTATAAAAAATTGTCTACGACCTTTTTGTGTGTGTATCTCTGTGTGTGAGAATCGCTCGTAGTTTTTTCTATTAGTTCCGGTTTATTAGGGGTAAATGTTTTTTTTTGCGCAGCCCTTTTGCTCTGCACTACTTGGGACGAGGCGACGCTTATGCATATTTAAAAATTAAAAAAAAAACATTCTTGGTTATTCAATATTCGCGGGTAGCGCCCCGCAGGATCCGCGCACAGGAAGTGCATATGCATTCATTTACATACATATACAAATATATACACATATGCACATACATACATAATTACATTTGAGTACATAGAATTCTGCATCTCCATTGCCTGGCCTCGATGTCTTCTGCTCTGTCGTGGGAATTGAAGAGCGTCGAAATAAATCAAAGCGCAACACAACCAGGCAACACTCAGAGATACAGCTACAGCTAAAGATACATCTGCAGCTACCAACTGCAGCTCGCTGGCATCTTGGAGCATTGTCATCATTAGCAAGCGGATGCAGGCCTCGCTGCTCCACTCGAGCACTGAGCTCTGAGCTACCCCTAACTGTTACACTGAAAGAGGGGGGGGGGGGGCAGAGAGTCACATCCAAATGGACACACACATGTGTCACATGACCAGAATAAGCGTTCCCCTCCCTCTCCCTTTCACTCTCTCTCCCTCTCTCTCTCTCTCTCTCTCTCTCTGTCCCTCTTACTCTCTTTTAGTTGGCCACTTCAAAATACGCACTGTTCAGGCGGGCTAAACCCCAGCTGAAATGATCGCAAGGCACATCCTGTGTGCATCCAGCTCAGTTTCCGTGTGAACATATATGTATTCAGAAATCTGTAATACAGCATTCAAATATTGTACTTAGATATACGTGTTTTACAACTGCATATAAATGAAAACAAGATTATCATATGATTATATGATATACATATGTAGACAGTAGCTTAATCCAGTGATTTTTTTTTTTTTGAGTCTGTAAACTGCGAGAAATGTTCCTTGCATAGAACAAGAAATTTATAAATAATTTAGTCTTGTCATAAAGGAAAATAAATAAATATCATAATATTAAAATATGATTCAGGGCAAATTTGTACAATACGTATTCCTTTATTTATATTAAAAACAAACAAAATATGGAAACAGCATCTT
Source organism: Drosophila gaucha (assembly GCA_035045545.1). Classification (NCBI taxonomy): domain Eukaryota; kingdom Metazoa; phylum Arthropoda; class Insecta; order Diptera; family Drosophilidae; genus Drosophila; species Drosophila gaucha. The sequence continues at coordinate 426,352 of JAWNOY010000040.1, forward strand.
AATCAGAACTTGCATTAAAAAGTGTATCTTCTAATTCAAATATTATATTATTCGAACTTCAGAATTTATCATAAATTAAGTTTGTAAACCACTTAATCCTAAAGCTAAATTTTGGGATAATATTTAAAAACCTTTTTTTTATTTTTAGAAACTCATGAATTTTGTAAGTCAAATATGTAAAAGAAGAATTTAATAATTTTGTGTACTTTAGTTCTAAAGAAGAATTTTATTCGCTTATCAAAAATAAAATTAAGTTAAATTAAGGATTCCATCCGAACATACAAATAACTTCTTCATGAAATCCTCCACCTATCTATATTCAGCGTGCTCTAGAAATCAACAAAAAACTAGAAGCATGGGCTAACTTCGGTTATGCCGAAGTTTTATAATACCCTTGCAATTGTATAGATAGATATAGTTTTCTCTGATTTACCAAGAAGAGAATAAGATTGAAGTATTTGAAAACTTTTGGATCTTTAGGTGCAAAATTGTGGAAGATAAAGTTTTTATCAATGGGCGTAGCTATATATGCGATAACTTTTTTCTAGGGGTAATTCAGACATATATATGTTTTAGGTTTCAAGTCGAGGGCTTTAACAGCGCCCAAAATATTAGAGGATATATGTTAAGCACAATATAGACTTTCCCGATTTTTTTTTATCTTTTTAAGGGGAGGCTCACAGGATATTACTTTCTAAATTTATTACTTTTAAAATGTTCTAGCTTTAAAACTGTTGAAAAAATAGTTTTACCCGATTTGCCATATATAACATATATATATATATATATATATATATATATATATATATTTATATATTTATATATATATATATATATATATATATATCTAGTATATATCTAGTATATATGGCAAATCGGGTATATATATATATATATCGCATCCCCTACAAAAATTTATAATATATATATATATTTATATATATATATATATTTTGTAGGGGATGCGATACATAAGTATGTATTCACCATATCAAGCTCTAGACTTTGATAGCGCTGAAGTTATCGCACTAAAACATTTCTTAAAACCGATCTGTCCTATGGAAGCTATATGATATAGTGTCCGATCAGGATGATTCCAAGATATACAATGTTTGCGGCAGATTGCAACCTATATGTAAAATTTCAGTAGCTCTGTAGCTCTAATACTCTAGGACAAGATTGCGTTGATCCAGACCGACGGGCAGACAAACAGACAGACGGACATAGCTATAACAAGTCAGCTAATCGTGCTAATTTAGAATATATATATTTTATATGGTCGGAGATGCGTCGTTCTGTGCGTTGCAAACTTTTGACCAAAATTAATATACAATTTTTACAAGGGTATAAAAAAGTCAAACTACTGTATCCATATTACTGCGTCCATATTCATATCTGTAGCAGTATCTGTATCTGTGTATTTATACCTCTATCTGTGTATCTGTCATTTGTATCTGTAGCTAGGCTGGGAGTGGGAGCAGGCGAGTCGGAGCGGACACAAAGTACAGTAACACAAATTGAAACGGACACTAAAAATAGCCACCCCTCAACGGCTGGGGCGCATCAATAGTAGTAGCGACCGCATTGAGCCCCAGGGCTAAAGGAGCTCCGTCGGAGGCTGTGCCACAAGCTGAGGCAGAGGCCGCTGCTGGACGTGGACGGTTGAATAAATGAAAGATACACAGATACGAAATGACATTAAGTAAACAGAGAGGCAACCATGTCAATGTCAAACGCACTCGCCATGGCCATGCCTCGGTTGCACCATTTTTAGTCACACACACAAGCACACATACGCATGGCAATGACATGCATGTGAGGGCATGTAACGGCAAACGATGCTTAAGATACGTTTTGGACATCGGCAACAGGACGCACATCGCTCGACATTCAGCTTGCCCCTCCAATTGTTGTTGTATAAGTGCCGCACACACACGCTCACGCACACGCACACGTACTCACGCATTTACTCACTGCATTACGCAGCCAGGCGCTGCCAGCGAGTGTCGCCTCCTCACGGTCATTGCGTCCACGCATCTGCAGCAGGCAAATCGAACAAGAATTCGTATCCAACGGATGCGTCTGTTTATTTTAGTCACTCTCAACTGTGTGTGCATGTGTGTGTGTATTCGTGTACGTGTGTGCTGTACCGCAATAGTTTACAGCTACACTCATGTGCAGCAGCATCAATAACACAACCCCAATGTCACCGTCCCCTCTCCCTGCACCAGCCCCTCTCTCCCTGAAGAGCCCTCCCTCCCGGCTAGTCCTAGTCGCACAGATCTTGTCTATTTTTGTCCGAGTTGTTGTCTTCGTTCCCGTTGCCAAAGTCAAAGTCAAGTTCAACGGCGATCGGCGCTCTACAAAATTCATATGCAGCCCTCGCTCTCTCTCTCGCTCTATTTATGCCTTTCTTTCGTTTTATCTCTCACTCTTTTCGTACACGTAATTATAGCTTTCTTCTTCTTTATTTTTATGCAGAAGGAAGTGAAACATTTCCGCCGCTCATGTTTCTTTGATTTTGTAAACTAAAAGATTTTAGTATAACTCAATTTCTGATATTACTCTGAGTTCCTATAAATTATAGTTTGAGTTTTTTGAAACTGAAGATTTAAGGTGGTTTTTAATATACAGTCGTGTCTGGATATAGTAAGCTAATTATTGCAAGGCCTGTTCATTATTGAGATTGTCCACTCTATCAAGGTTAAAATTATTCCATCGAAAACTCGTTTTATTTGCTCAAAATGCACTTTGTGTATTAAAATTCAAGGGATCATTAAAATAAATTAGTATGCTTATTGAAAGAATTGGAAGTCTTTAAAGTCTTTTTCGCGTAGACTGAGCATAGCTTCAGTAGAAAAATTTAAAATTTTGGGTGCGCACTATATCATGGTGTTCACTACAGAAGGTGTTCACTATACCCTGACACGACTGTATATATTTTAACACACCTTAGATATATAGAAAACAAGTAAAAACGCTCTAGTCGGGTCTGCCCGACTACGAGATCCCCTGAACCAAGTCCGAGGTGGTGTTTTAAACAACCTAGCTTACATTTTTTATCTATGCATATTACCTTCTGCGCGCACATACACACGTACTCATATACACATCCATACACAAGTACGCTCGCCGATTACTGCGTAGTTGATTTGAATGTATGTGTGCACACGTACAGGCTGCCGCCGCGTTCTTTTGCCAATTGACTAAATGTTTTCTTAAATAGCTTCTGTATTACTAAATGTAGTTGAATCAAATTCTCAGCAATGAATGTTTTTATTTTATTAAAAATACGGGTTTGCCTAAAAAATGTTAAAAAATTAAATTGTGGCTTCGATAATTTTTTTTTTTTGAAAAAAATGATTTTGTAAAATGTGGAGCCGGTATCCAAACTGTAATTTAAAAGATGTAATAGATATGTTCAAAAAACCGAATCTCGATAAAGTTTTAAGTCGATATCATTGAAACGGGAAAGTTTATCGAATATCTAAAACAAACTCGATATGCGCGCTGTATACACAGACCATCGTGCAATTTGAAGTCTCAAGCTCTTATATGTTCTGAGATCGACGCGTTCATACATACGAACAGACGGACAGACGGACAGACGGACGGACGGACAGACGGACAGACAGACGGACAGGGCCAAATCGACTGAGCTCGTTGCCCTGATCAAGAATATACATATATACTTTGTGGGGTCTGCCACGCCTTCTTCTGCCTGTTACATACTTATTGCAAAACCATTATACCCTGATTTCCCATTTTCAATGGGTTCAGGGTATAATTAGAAAGCACAATAGCTATAAGTAAAAAAAGATATTTTCAATCGATATATAACTGATATATTTGAGAGCCATGACTTTTTTTAGGCCTAATGTAAGATTGTTCAAGACATCTTTAAAAATAAAAAACATTTATTCATTCAGGGCAGGTGGATGCATGAAGAGTCAGAAGTGACTACAAGTTTTTCTTAATTCGGCCGTTTATACAGATCGAATCTTTAAATTTGTAGGATATTTATAGCACAACGAGGATAAACAAGCTAGAAAACTTAGTGTTTTGCTAAATTTATGAATAACTAGTGATATGAACAAATCGGAGCCGGAAACTCTAATCAGTTTGGAATATAACATGGTTAGGTGCATGGGCAGCGTAGAGGGTATTCTTTGATATGGATCAAATTTCATTGCCAAGTTTCAGTTGTAATATGACATTACCATTTGCTTGTAAAAGAAATGGAGAAAATGAGAGAGGGAGGTGATTATGCGATATGCAGTAGTTGACCAGCTGGGCAAACTAGCGAGCATCTGGCTTGTAGGGCAGGTCCATTATAGCGAGTTTTGACTTTGCGCCAGGATTTGCCTTTTTACCCACAAACATACACAAAGGTGCTTAAGTGTATGTTGTTATGGTTTGAAACAACAAAAGCGCACAACGGACCGGCAAATTGTTTTATTGACAGCCGCCGCATTCGGCTCGGCGATAAAATCAATTTGCTGCCCGCTCAAATCTCTGCACATCCGTCCCACTGTGCAACGCACTGTGGGCCAGGCGTGAGGTTTCAGTTGAATGCAAAATTTACTGCCTTGCGCCCGTCGCACGCACGATTTATCTAATCCATATTCAAATTTCGGACAGTTACCCTCGACACCCTCGACTTTATCGACCGCTCGACCGCTGTCCGTTTGCTTGCAGCATTTTATTTGCGGTTCGGATTTATTTTTATTGAATTGCTAAAAATTAGCAGCCCCTAACAAAAAAAACCCTCAACTCAGACCAGGTTGGCAAATTGTGCAAATAGTCGAAACGTTGTGCAAATTTCTTCAATTGTTTTTGCCTTCTCACTCACTCTCTCTCTCTCTCCCACTCTCCCGCTTGTTTAATTGTTTACTTGGCTCATTTGGTGGGCTTAAGAGCTGCATCGGGGGTACGCGTCGGCATAGATAGGTGTTATTAGGAATACACACACGATTAGATAATGCTTGCCCTGGGCTCTTAGCAAGATGACATGCTTCGAACAGCCTGCTATTTTTGGATGTTGACTGGAAATTGCTTTATATGAGAGTTTCGAGCGAGTAATCAGATCTTACTTTCTCGTGTTTTTGCTTTTTTTCTGTTATCAAAAGTTACAGTACAAAGTTCTATAATAATTAAATACATATGTTGAAATACATACACTTGGCTTATATACATTGACATTAGCGTAATCTAATTATATTTCATATGGCTCTGAAGAAAACGTTTCTGGCTATCAAAATTGTGTGATGGAGCTCAGCATGTAAGCAGATAAATCTTCTTCTACACTATATCAGATGGTTCCCAAAATATTTTCTCATATATACTTCTATGCCATACTCCTACAAGAATATTTAGTCTACTAAATTTGTGAATTGATTTACTTAGCTGTACTCAGCATTTCTATTCGAATACCCTTTCAGAGCTGGCTCTGAGTCAGCTGTACTCAATCAGATCAAATGTTGAATAGCAAGCAGCCATAGTCCATTAAACGCATTCCATTGAATTGGCCATAGTTGATAGGTGGCCAGCAGCAGAGTAGCAGAGCAGCATCCACTTTTTGTCCAGCAATAATAACCGAGCATATATTTTTTGTTCGTTGCGTACGTGCGTTGAGGCGAATGCTGGCAATATCCTTAATATCCTTATAGGCCGATTGCATGCTGGCTGGCTGGCCTCTGTCTACTCATGTTTTTTTTACGAGTCTTTGCGCCAGGACAATGCCCAAGCCCAAAGGTCAGCTTGTGTGTATGTGTGTATGTTATGTTTTGCTAGTGATTTGCTGTTGTCCTTTGTTCTGCATATTTTGCGGTTTTTTATGTAATCTCACGTTTGACGTATTGGTTTCAATATGCCCCGACTTCGTTTGGCAAGCGTCTCAGAGTCTGCCAAGCTGTCAGAATTGCAACGACTGCCTGCATTGGGTGGTCCTTCCCGCACAGGCAGCGGTAACACGTACCACGCACCACACACCACGCTTCTGCCGCTGCCTCTGCTGATGTCTGATACCTCCTGGCCCATATGCAAAAGTCCATCACAATCGCTGCGTGGTTGCATCATCAAAATCAATCAGCTGAGGCTTTTGTTATCAACATTCGATATGGCTGCAGCGCCGCTAATTGGCATCAAGAGCATCCCGCCCAACCGCCCTCTCTCTCCCACAGATCACAGTTCGATAATTTGACAATCCCACAATCAGAGCTGTCTATTGTCTTTGGCATCTCGTATGCAAATGGCAATCCCCCTCCTGCATTGACATGGGCTAATCGGAACGGCGGTACTTGTCAAGCGATTCGATTTGGTCCAAGAATTTGTTTATAGTGGTTCATCAGAGCAATCGATACTTTGTGAAGCAATTTAATGGTCCTGGATAATAGTAAATTGTTCTTTCAGCAATAACCATCAATAACTAATAAAGAGTTTACTACGAAGTCTCACATTTAAGCATACCCACATAATCGTATTAAAATGGAGCACAAAGTTCTAGCATCTTTATAGTATTTGGAAAAACTATGCAAATATATATATATATATATATATATATATATATATATAAGGGATACACAAAACAATGATGATTCAGATGCAGTTTTCTCTCAGTTTCCTGAGTGTGGAGTGCCTACACCAAAGCCCAAAAAGCATTTGAGCCAAATATAAAATTGTCTACATTGGGGATAATTTTCGCTGTCCATCTAACATACTTTCCATTCGACCATATTTGCTTCCAAGTCTACTTTTGCATGACTTTCGCCTTCCTGAGAATTCTCCCTTTCGTTTGAGATCCTAAATTGTGACACTGTGCGGTACGCCTAAGCTGCCCGATGCTGAATCGATAGCATCGCTTAAGGTGTTGGGCCAACTACTACTTCACTATCACAATGCTAATAACAATGCTAATGCTTATGATTATAATAATGCAAAAATTTATGGTAATGCTGATGATGACGCTTATGATAATAGATATGATATAATTAATGTTATTAATAATGATAATAATGAAATAATAATGAAAATAATAAAATTTGAAGGGATACCAAATACCAACCAAATTGTAAAACATGAATAGGATATTCCTCAAATGAACATAAGCATGCCTTCGACATTATTGACAACCGATTTCTGTTTTGCATATGTATTTGGGGTAGTTCTGGTTACAATACTGTCTGATGTTTGTTTAAAAAACAATCTATATACATATACTATATCCATTATATATCTATGCCGAACGACACTTGAAATTGTGGTATTCTCTTTTGGTCTTACGATCAGTTCGTCGTTCAACTAGGTTTTCTGTTCGAAGCGCCAGCCTTGTTGATGGACGCGGCCAAATGCAGGATGTTTATCAATGTCACTTGAATCTCAAGTTGTCTGATTCCCGTTGCGTCAGCTACGGCCACTGTTTGCGGGGGTGTCTACACACACAGATGTATATATGTGCCTTGAATCCATAGTCAAGCCACGCTCTATTCCTATTTCTATTTCTATATTTTTCTGTCTTTCTCTTTTTCTCAATTCATCTCTCTCTCCATCTCAGTCTTTTATTGTAAAGTACAACCTATCCCGTGTACTGTTTTATTTATGGCCTTTTCTTCAGCTAGAAAGATGCGCACATTTTGGATCTCTTGGATGCCTACGTTACAAGATAGAATCGCAAGCTGAAAATGAAATACCCTTAAATACATAAGAGTTAGTAGTTCGTCAATATAAGAGATTTAGATTTAGCAAAAAACAAACTGTCAGAGAGACGGGCATGACTAAATCGTCTTGATTGTTAATACTGATTAAGAATATATATGAACTCTCTAAAGTCACAGACATTTTTGTTAATGTGTCACACATTTCTTGACCAAATCGTAATACCCTCTACGAGGGTATAAGATGAGTCTGAGATATTCTCTTTCAACAATCGAACAACTTGTTCCTCTGCTTCTCGGCTTTGCTTTCCTTTTGTCGGTTCGCTGTCAGCTTCAAGGACCCGCAAAATGTACAGTTATGCATTGGAATACACAGGGAGTTAATCGACGGACCGTTTGTATTCTTTTCTTGTTTGTAAAATATAAATCACTTCTAGAATTTCATGAAATAATGAGGGCATTTAGGTTTGTTTATTTTAAGAAGGTAGTCAAACTGTAAGTTTGGATGATTCGGTATTCCTATTGCGCCAATACCATATTGAACCTTGAAGCTCTTAAATTTAAGCTAACTAAGCTTATGCGTAGAGTTTGTATATCTAGTCAAAAATTTAAGACAAAGTCAAAATGCTCAAGGTGGTAAAAAATAGCTTCAGCACAAAGGAAATCAAATTGAAATACATAAATTGTATAAGAATAGTAAAGATTAAAGTCGAAAATAACATTTCGCTTAGTAAATTACTTCAAGAAAAAAAAAATTCCAAATTGTGTCAGACTTTCATGCAATGCTTATTTCGCCTTAAAAACCATTTAAATAGTTACTGAGTTGCAGTTTGCGTGAGTCAAGCCTCACAATTTAAGCTCTCACATATGACACACATGTGCATACACATTTGGTATGTGTGCGCGTGTCCATACAATCCACCCCAAAAGTCGACAAATTCGTGCCTTCCAATTGGCATTTACGTGTGCGCGTGTCCAATCAGTCAAACTGGCGCCATCTGTGAACGCGGCGGTGAACTACAACTGCTGCCAACAGGTGGCGTTTGGCAAGACAGCTGAACAAGCAAATCAAAGAGCTAAAAATCAATTAAACTAAAGCAGAAATAAACAAAATCAAAAATTAGTTCTGAAATATCTTTTCCCACTCCACATTTTCCAATTAGCATTATTGAAATTTGTGAGCACAAATACAAACGGTTAAGTCCAATTGGAGATTACCTTAAAAGTATTCTATACAAGATCGTTGCCATAAAATAAAGTGCTATAAAAAAGAAACAGTGCAGACACAAACCGATGATCAATTTGTAGGTGCCCTTATCATTGAGTGGGGCATTGTGGCCCGTGGACGAGGCTGTCTGTCCCAACACCCAAATCCAACCCCCCACACACACACATATCCATAAAAGTCTTCAAATACGTACATGTAAATGTGTACATACATATGTATGTACATGCATGCCGAGAGAGCCACCCTCGCCTTTACATATGGCCAAAGTTGACGTCCATAATAAAGCGCTAGACGTGACCGGGTGGTTTTCGCCCAAGGGCCGCACATCGGAGAGGGGGGCGGTGGGTGGGTTGGACAAGATGCTCTGCAACTGTTTGGCTAGGTACACATGGCCGCCTTCCTGTATGCTAAATATTTTGCAAGTATGTCTCCTTTGCGATGTACATATGTGTGGCATGGTGGTGGTGGTGGTGTTGATGGTGGTAATGGTGGTGGTGTTTCGCATTGGTCACACGGCCCAGTGGTGGGTTGTCTACATTTTGCGAATATTTGCCCAGACAGACCGGGCAATATCTAAGCAGGCAAACACCCACCCAACCCACTCGCTCGCTTCTTTTTCTTCATCGGTTTGTTGTATGTTATGGCCAAATAATGGCAGTCCACATCACACAGAAAGAAACCACCCCCACACACACATACACACAGCTCCCTTGATGCTTCCTTCTGTAGCTACCTTTTTTGCTGCTGCCCCAACCTCTGCCACATCCGGCTGCATCATCAGCGCAACAATGTTCGCAAAAAGGACATTTTATATGTGCGCTTTAAAGGCATTAGCATTATCGCTCGTTATGTCCTTGCGCGCTTAGTCCCCACCACCTCCTCTCTCTCTATATCTCTCTCTCTCTGTGCTAGTGTGTGTATGTGAGTTTGTGCACCCTCCAAGCTCGAAAGGCATATGCAAATGAGGCAAATTCGCAGAAGCCATCAATACACATAGTTGGGCTATTTCAAATTCGAATCAAAAAAGGTCCTTTAGCTTGGGATATTGAACTTTTGCCCAGCTGTTGGAGCTGCCATCTGAAGTGATTTGGCGACGTTGCCAGTTGCAAATAAATCTGTATCTTCAAATAGCAGCTCTTTTGAGAACAATTATCGCACCTATCGTTTATCGCATTAAGTGGAGCTTGGGCTATTGCTCAGACAAATGTTTTTAATAGTTCTCACATTCAAAGCTTTCAAGCTATATGAGAAGTTAAGCATATATATTTATAGCTAGCTAAAGCTGGCTATTTTTAATTTACTTAACTAAATTCAAGAAAAAGCTCTCCTATAAATTAATGTGCTTTGACATTTATTCGGAGCTTTCGGAACGTTTGAAATCTATGTTTACATCGATAAAGCCAAAGGAGCAAATTCTAATCATACAGACAGAAAGAGAGAGTTGACAAGTTAAGAAAAAGAGAGAGAGAGAGAGAGTATATGTGTGCGTATGTCTATTTATCAGACATCTAGAGAGCATTAAAAAGTCGACATAAGGCCTTAGTTGATTTGGCCTTGATATGTTCTATCTCAGGCCCTAGCCAGAAATGCACAGATATATACATTCACACACACATAAGAGCCAAAGACATTGGCCGCAGCTTCTGGTCGTAATGTGTGCTGCAAAAGCCAAGAGGCAAACCGATAGATGGCCCAAGCACATATATGCGTATGTATTTACACGCATATGTATATATGTATATGCATGCATATGTATGTATGTATATTCGATTTGCATACATAGATTTTATGTGCTGGCAAGCTTCCAAAGCGCATTAATCTAACGACCACATCCGGCACACAAAAGCTAAAGCCGCGCCTCCGCACAGACGACTCCAAGCTCCAAGCTCGAACTGTGGTCTGCGGTTCTCTCATTGTGTATTAGTGTATGTATATATATGTATATGTGTGTGTGTGCTTGTCCTTATGCATTGCTTATGCTTATGTCCTTTACATATTTGTCATTTGGATGGCGCTGGCGATGCTCGCAGCGCTTTGCAAATTCCTGATTTTGCACAAATCCAACAAAACTGTCGCTTTATCTGTGTGTGTTTTTGTGTGTGTGTGTGTGTGTGCTCGCGTATGTGTGTGTGGGACTGTCTTGCTCTTGCATACGCTCTCTCTCTCGCTCTCTCGCTTTGTTTGTCACTGTCTCTCTCTATCTCGCCTTCTCTCTCATTGTTTTTTTGCGCTCTATGCAAATGCGACGGGCTCGTCCACGCCCCTGAGACGATGTGTACGACTTGTTTTGCATATCAAAAATATAAATCACGTGGCGTAAGACCAGCATCCAAACCCTAGCCCCATTTCTTTGCCATATCCCCCCCTCCCCTCACCGACCACTAAGCTAACGGACCTGGCTCCATGAATGGATGGATGGATGGATGGATGGATTGTTGGATGGATGGCGCCCTCTGCTCCGCGCTCGTTTCGTATCGTTTGCTTCTGCAATTTTTATTTTTGGCAGCTCCGCTGCCCCCACAGCCACCAACATTTCTCTATCAGTGTGTGTGTGTGTATGTGCGTGAGTGTGTTTTATTTTGAATTCGACAGCTCGTTCCATTTGACTTCATGGCTCGAACCGCGAACCACATTCATGCCAAGCATTTCAGCCACTTGGTCTGCAGTCCGCAGCTAACAGCATTCCGCAATCGACTAGCAGTTGCTTCCTCTTCTTCGGACCCAACCACCCAACCAGTTACCCACTCGGTGGGCACAGTTAGCGCCAGTTTGAACACTTTTTGCACAAATGCTTTTGGTTTTGCTTTCGAATTCCGAAACAGTACAGTTGAGTATGCCACAGTGTGGCATTTTTGTAGTACGCACACACATGTCTAAATGCTATTGTGTGTGTGGTACATGCGCATACCCACACACAAAAATATATAAAAAGAGTTAGAGGATTTGCTTAAGAGCAGCGAAAAATATGCTTTCAACAAATTGTCTTGTTGAGAGGTCAACGCAAATCAAAGCTAATCAAATATGAAGCAAAAAGCAGAATACTAAATACACTTATAGACTTATATTGGCCGTCCATGGTTGACGAGTTGCCTAAGTTACCAGAACTTAAGGCAATTCGTGGAGGAGGACCTGGGCTCGAATCCCAGGCAATAGGGCCTGGTAGTCTTTAGTAGTTTAGATCTTTGAGCATTGAACAAATTTATATATTATATATATATATATTTATATATGTTCATAAATATATTTATGTTCATCAATTTATACATATATAGAGGATACTATCCAACTGAGCAGATAACGCATCCAAAAAAACAACTTTTAAACTTATAGGAAGGTACTCAAGAAGTGAATTATGGTAGAACTACTATAGGATAGTAAATATTTGAAATTTGGTTTCGCTAGCAAGATGTGGTCAGTACCCTAACTGAAAATGTATATTTATTGATTTTTTATATCTTATCTTTAAATGATTTTCATTAGCGATCTAGTTGAATTCTTAATTTGATTTGGCGTTGGGAAGACACTTAAAGGAACTCAGGAGTGCAAAGATTTATCAATTTAATAGAAAGTCCCGATTTTGACTCATTTTAAAGCCCAAATTTGTATCAATTTCTGGAAAACTGTTTGAGCTATCGACGATGTGAAGTGAGTTCACGATTATTAAAAGAAATTACATTTATAGTGATTAACGTGTATAATTCCAGAGAGAAAAATTTGTTGTATAGTAACAGACAGACATAGCTAGATTGACTTGGCTGTTATTGATCAAGTATATCAAGTATAAATGTACTTCACATACAGAGAATCATTTTCTACCTCTTACGCACATTCGCAAGATACTATTATAATCATTTTAAGAGATTTTCAAATGCACAGTTAACACACAACATACACTCGAAGAGTCGACTAGATTCGAATCCTAGTTTTTATTGTTTTCTGATCTATTGTATATGTTATATTCACGTACAGTTTCTGATATTTACTGTTTGTTTAGTACTGCGTCCATTTTCGACACCCTCTACCGCTACGGCACCCCCACTCTCTACGTCGGTTTGATGTCTGCCATTTTGTGATAGCCTGTTTTGCCAATTGCCTGAAATGCGTTACGAATTCGGTTGAATTCCACCCCGAAAAGCAGACGACGGCGCGTCAACGAAAATGCAATTGCCATTGACCACACCCTCCCTTTAGGCCGCACGGCGCCCTTCCTGCCCTCTAGCCTTCCCACATGCCTCGCAGACTGACTGCCTGCCTAACTGCATGACCCTTTGTCCTGCTTTGGCAGTATATAGCAAAAGGACACACGGACACGAGCCTATTTCCCTATGCCATGTGGGTTGTTTCTAGATATGTGTGTGTGCGTGCGTTTCAATTGACCAATGTGCCGGCGTCTGCTTGTAGGCGATGGCGTCAATTGCAAATGCAGGAAACTATGTGTAAATAAAAGAAAAGTGTTTGAATATAATGTTGCATAAGATATTTGAAAAATTAGAGGGCCATAGAATGTACAGAAGCTATAAATGTCTTAACATTTAGGGATAAACGGCAAACAATTTCCTTTCTCTAATATTTTCATTTGTCAGAATCTGTAATTCGTATGTTCGAGAGAACTTCAATTTATAAGAGAGCAATCACATATAGAGACTATGAGACAATTAATAAATATTTGGTACATAAATAAATATTTATGGCTTGAGTTCCTATAAATTTATGTTTCAATTATTTAGGTATTCTTCCCATGAATCGCATAAAATGGTCGTATAAACATAGTAAAAACTTACAGTTGAGGTCGGAATAAAAAAGTTAATGCCTTGGGCATAATATATTTAGATAGCTATCATTATTTCAATTTTAGTTAAGAGGCAATATTTTATATAAATAAATCTTAATCTGACTCAGTAGGCAGTCTATCTCCCTCTTCCGCTCACTTTCTCGCTCTCACTATATCTTTTTTTTCTCTTTCTCTCTTCATAACTTTGATAAGTGCGGTAATGAGAGACATCTTAAACAGCTTATATTAAACTTTAATTAAGCAAGGTACTTGCCTCCAACTGTCTGTCGCATCTAGCTAGATAGACACATTCTCTAGGAGAGGGAGACAGAGGGACAGAGAGAGAGAGAGAGAGTGAGAAAGAGAGAGAAAGAGATAGATAGAGAGAGAGAGAGAGAGAGAGGAAGAAAAGAAAAAGAATCAAGAGTGAAACCAGGCTAATAAATTATGCAGCAGTCGAGGAACTGAAAAATTTCATGAGTTCATTTTACAAGCCAAGAGCACCACTACCTGCCCCCTGGCTCCTGCCCCCTCCCTTTCTCTCTCGCTCTCTCTCTTAGGCGTTGCCACATCAACGAACTAGCGCCACTTTCACTTTGCCTTGGCAGCAAACTTGCCAACTTGTTGCACACACCACAATTTTTTCATACTTTTTTTGTTTTTATTTTCTGCCTTCTTATCTCATTTGAAATTATTTGCTGTAATAGCAGTAAAAACACAAAAGTAGTAAAGCTAGAAAGAGATGCTGATAGAGAGAGAGAGAGAGAGTGGGAGAGCGAGAAAAGTGTGTAAAGCAGGGCAAACGCGGGCAAGACAAAACGACGCAAATAAATGGCGTCTCGTGCCTGTACTACGCTCCCTCTCCCCTAGTTTCGCCCTCACTCTACGCAAACTGTTGCGCGACAAGGAAAATAAAAATAAAAAACAAAAATGTTCATTACATTTCCGCATTAAAGAATCGCGCTACGCGACGACCTTGAAAATGGGTGGCAAGAAGAAGAAACAGCAGCAGCAATAGAAAAATCAACAACAAATGAGAGACGAGGCAAAGAAATAATCATTATAATAATAAAAATGGCAGAAAGAGCCTCAAAATAAATCAGTCTACAGTTACACGCACACACTCACAAAGCAGACTGCTACGCGTTCTCTGTCCCCTGTTCCCCTCGCCACGCCTCTCCTCTTTCACTAAAGCTAACAGCTTCAGCTGAGGCAGGGGAAAGAGACCGCTTACATTATCCATAGCGTAATTTCTAACAGCAACAACAACAACAGCAAAGCAGAAAGCAAAAGCGGAAAGTGAAGAAAAAAATAAGTAATGGTGCGGGGGGAGTTCCGCTGCGTGCCAGACTCTGGCTGGTTTGTTGTGGGGCGGGCAGGGGGTAGGAATGCGGGGAGTTGGCTTGTCGGCTCAATGTCGTCAATTAGAGACTCATTACGCTCTCATTGCAGACGTCGGCCAGACTTAATATATATGTACATACTTACACAATTACACACACACATATATGTGTGTGCATATTTCTTTTATTTTTGTCGCGTTTGCTTTGGGCCGCCTTTCGTCCTTGTCGTGCCGCTTGGTCCTGCATTCTTTTATTGTTTCTTTTCTACTCGCGTCGCGTTTTGTTGTTCTTTTAATTTTTTTGTTCTGGCTTTTTTTATTTTGTACAAAAATTCATTCATGAAAAGAAAAGCGTTAAGTGTGAGGCACTTCGACAACTTTTGGTGTTTCTGTCCCCTTCCCATCAACAGCGCAACCCATCAGCCCCCACCTGCACAAAGCAAGTGTCAGTAGTTCATTCTAAAATGACGCACAGTTTGGCGAGATAATTAAGCTAAGATCTTAAATGAAGTTTGAGCTTTCTATTATTAGCTCGCACCACTAACCATACAACAATGTTGTATGTTGTATGTTTAGCACGACAAGCTTTCAATTTTGATGGCATATTTTGGCTTGGACCAAAGAAATAGCTGCTTTTTACTGAAAGATTTCGAGCTCATATCAATAAGACTGTTAAATTTACTTTTTAAAAATTCTGATAATAGATCTATATATCTTCAGCCAACTTAATCAACAGTTAGCACCTTATTCTCTCACTTTTAGACCACATTTTAACCACTGTGCCGAGCAAATGCATGAGCAGGGGCACGCCGTGTTCCTCTGGCTGTAAATAGATGGAAAATTGTAGCATTTAAAATTAAAATTCAAATTGAGACTTGACTGGCAAGGACGTGGCAAGCACCAGCCAGCACTAGACAAGACTCGCAGGCTGCGGCGGTGCGGCCTAGTGGTGGGGGAGGTGGGATATTACTGCCAGCACTTTACTTTTTTCATTTCGCTTTTCTTTTATATGCTTTTTATGGTGTCGCATGTTCAGGTCGCATTTTTTAAATACTAGCGGCAACTGTTGCTGCTGGTGTTGCTTGTGCCTCGGCAACTGTTGCTGTTTGTGTTGCAAGTTCAGTTTTTTAAGTGACCTTCAGCAGCCACGCCTACCGCCTACAGCGAAGAACAAACAGCAGTTGCAGCATTCAATAGCATCGCCCGTAATTTATGCCAAGTACCAGTCGTACCCAAAGGACCCTGCAAACGCAACGGGGAGACTTAAAAAAAAAGAATTATTATAAAAATTTTAAATATACACATATATATACATACATATATATACATATACATAATCTATATGCATATACAGCAGGCCATTCTTTTGGACTTGAAGACCACTTGAATAATTTACATTTGCAGGAAGCGTTAAGCCTGATGACTGTTTCCAGCGGCCGATGGTGGTGACTGCTGAAAAATATAACAATATCTGCGTCCCAGCGGGCAGCTCTGCCAATCGCATCTACAGCTGTTGGAGAGAGTCCTTTATCGATATGAGCAGGCGACAATGTGTGAGCAAGTCCTTGAGCGTCGCGTCGCTCGTCACTTTCGGCCACGCTGTGAAGATCGTCGCCTCAACGCCTCAGCGGATCGCGATAAGCTCTATAAAGTACTTCAAACAATTTCACCATTAGCCAAAGACAACGGACGAAATATCTCAATAAGAAACCAGGTAGTCACGTCCTCGTTAGGAATAAATATGATGAAGCACTTAGAAAATAAAAGATGGATACAATATATTCGAAGCATTCTTCGCTTTTTTGTCATGCGTCATCTGAAGACAAATTCTGGCATTCGAGTCCCAGACGAAGACCATTCAAGTAAGTCAAAATTTAGTTAACAATAATATTATCAATAATATCAATAACAACTAGCTTTAATAATAATAATAATAACAACTTTTATGATACGCACAATAATTATATAATCAAAATAATAATCATAACAATATTAATAATACTTATGTAAAACTAAGGTAGGTAAATAGTATATATCACTTACAATGTTCAATACAATAGGATATTGAATAATAAAATGATATTGGCAATAACTAGTATCATAAAAAATATATTTATACCCTTGCAAAAAGGATATATTAATTTTGGTCAGAAGTTTGCAACGCAAAGAAGGAAGCACCTCCTACCATATAAAGTATATATATTCTTGATCAGCAAGACGAGCTGAGTTGATATAGCCATGTCCGCCTGTCTGTCTGTCCGTCTGTCTGTATGTCTGTATGTCCGTCTGCCTGGATCAACGCAATCTCCTCCGAGACTATTAGAGCTACAGAGCTGAAATTTTGCACATAGGCTGGAATGTGCTGCAGGCATTGTATATATAGAAATCATCCGGATCGGATGACTATATCCTATAGCTCCCATAGCACAGATCGGTTTTAAGAAATGTTTTAGTGGGATAACTTCGACGTTATTAAAGTCAGAGCTATATTTTCTACAGTTTAGAAAATAGAGCATCAAAATTTGGAAAGTAATATGTTTTTGGCCTCCTCTTCAGATTGAGTAAAAAGTTATCTATCCACGCCTACTTGGAGCGTGGCAAATCGGGAAAGTCCATATAGTGCTTAACATAAATCCTGCAATATTTTGGAAGCTGTTAATGCCACAGACTTGAAACTTAGAACATATGTTTGTATCAACCACCTCTAGAAAAAAATAAAGAATATATATCTACGCCTATTAGGGGCGTGGCAAATCGAAAAATACTGTATCTTCTACAATTTTCCACCTAGAGCTCCAAAAATTAACAAAAACGTTAAGCTTGACCGTTTCGACAAAATTATGAAAAATTTTATATCCATCTATTATATATACATCTTCCAAAGTTTTATAGGTACAGCTTCAAAATTGTATATATATATTACTGTTGCCCTGCTCAATAGATTGACTAAAAATTATATATCTCCACTTGTTGGGGCGTGGGAAATCTGAGAAAACTATATCTATATCCTTTACAATTGCAAGGGTATTACCAAACTTCGGCATGGCCGAAGTTAGCCCATCCCTCTAGCTTTTTTTTTAATTTCTAAAATTTCACGGCACACCTTTAAATATAATGTATTTCCATATATAACAAAAATTCAGCTTTGGCATATTTTAGATGAGATGTGATGGCCATGCGGGATGCCAGGGAGATGCTATGTGGTCTGTGGGAGCTGGTATATGTTGTATTGCATACGGGTCATGCGAGACGCAACAAAAGTAATAATTTTCACGGTGTTTATGGTACGTGTGTCATGTTACACAACTCTAGGCAACCACTTACACACACACACATGGATACATGGGCAGACGACACCCTTCCCTTAACTGAGGAAATTTCCTCGTCTGCTGCCCAATTTGCATGGGTAATAATTTTTGTCGGCAGATCCGCAGCTACAGTTAACCGTTACAATGTCTGTCAATCGCGCTCGATACCAAAATTTATACCTTTTTTCGAATTTTAATTAAATGGCAGCGTCTAACGCCGGCCTGCGTGAATGCCAGCCTGCCTGTCGAGCTGTCGCCTGTTTGCATATTGCAATTTTTACAGCTTCGACTCAGGGCAAATGCGCCTTTCTCTAATTGCGGCGCACAGTTAGAGAAGGGTTTTTCTCCACACACACATACAGAAATACAGACACACACTCACTCATAAATGTGTGTGCATCTTGATGCATTGAGGGATTGGTCTTCAGATTGCATATCCATCAACGGCCCAGATAATTGAAGTCGGGTGAAAATTTACATAGCTCATGGCACAATACATATGCTGCAGCCAACCCTATCCGACAGAGCTACCTATGCTAACCCCTGCCTACCTTTCGCTACCCTCTCTGTGGTTTTCTCTACTGTAATTTGATTACGCTGAAAGACGGTGCCGAAAAGACATCTGAGCGATACTAACGAAGGGCAGGTTGCGAGGCCCTTTCCCAGGCCCTAATGCATTATTACCATAGCCTCTGGCTCCTACATGAACCTATATCCTGTATTCGCATGCAAAGTATCCGCCGTGCAATTAATGCCAAAATTAAAAGGGGTGCGAACTCTGTCTCAAACATTTCCCTAACTTTCAGCAACAACAAGAAGGAAAAGAACCAACAGGCTTATTTGAAGAAAATTCGCACGATAAGCAAATGGGTAAGAAATCCTTTAACTGGATAATTTGCATTGCCCTAGCCAGGTGACAGTTGCAAAAATGTTTGATTGACGGGCCGTTGAGAAAATCCGCTTGGGAAAAACTGAAAGATTAACAAGATTAAGGTTCGCTGAAACATTTGACAAGCATATCAAAAAACTAATACACATAAATCTAAAATATTAATTTAAAAATTTTTTTTTCTACTTTATACAGTTCTAAATTGTGAATCAAAACCGTAGTTTGGTAGTTGAAAGTTAAGTATAAAATTAAAGATATATTAAAAGTATTTTTTATACCCTTGCAAAAAGGGTATATTAATTTTGGTCAGTAGTTTGCAACGCAGAGAAGGAAGCATCTCCGACCATATAAAGTATATATATTCTTGATCAGCAAGACGAGCTGAGTTGATATAGCCATGTCCGTCTGTCCGTCTGTCCGTCTGTCTGGATCAACGCAATCTCCTCCGAGACTATAAGAGCTACAGAGCTGAAATTTTGCACATAGGCTGGAATGTGCTGCAGGCATTGTATATCTCGGAATCATCCGGATCGGATGACTATATCCTATAGCTCCCATAGGACAGATCGGTTTTAAGAAATGTTTTAGTGGGATAACTTCGACGTTATTAAAGCTTCAAAATTTTATATATAGGTTACTGTTGCCCTGCTTAATAGATTGACCAAAATTTATATATATGCAATTGATGGGGGCGTGGCAAATCAGAAAAAACTGTATCTATATCCTTTGCAATTGCAAGGGTATTACCAAACTTCGGCATGGCCGAAGTTAGCCCATCCCTCTAGTTTATTTCTACACTCGTTCACAACGTGAAAATAGTATATCTCTTTTGTGCAATGTCCTTCTTGCTTTTTCTTCTATCCGCATGTTAAGCATTTCTCGATACTGAATCTAGAGACTTGAAATTTCAAATATTTGTTCATCTTCACCTTGGTCTTATACACACTCACTCACTTTTTGTACACACTCTCTGGCAAGAAATATCTTTTCTTTTAAAACCCAAACGGTAGTACTTAAGATGCTAATAAAGCTCAAGACTTGGTATATCTATACCTTAGCGCTACGTCTACTGGGAGCACGGCAAATTTGAAAGAAAAACTAGAGGGATGGGCTAACTTCGGCCATGCCGAAGTTTGGTAATACCCTTGCAATTGCAAAGGATATAGATACAGTTTTTTCTGATTTGCCACGCCCCCAACAATTGGATATATATCATTTTTGGGCAATCTATTGAGCAAGGCAACAGTAACCTATATATCAAATTTTGAAGCTCTACCTATAAGACTTTGGAAGATATAGTTTTCTCCGATTTGCCACGCCCCCAAGAGGCGGATATATATAATTTTTCATAATTTTGTCGAAACAGTCAAGCCTAACGTCTGTGTCAATTTTTGGAGCTCTAGGTGTAAAATTGTAGAAGATATAGTTTTATCCGATTTGCCACGCCCCTAATGGGCGTAGATATATATTCTTTATGTTTTTTTAGGGGTGGTTGATACATATATATGTTTTAAGTTTCAAGTCTCTGGCTTTAACAGCGTCCAAAATATTGAAGAATTTATGTTGAGCACTATATAGACTTTCCCGATTTGCCACGCCCCAAGTAGGCGTGGATATATAATTTTTTGATCAATCTAAAAAGGAGGCCAAAAGTATATTACTTTCCAAATTTGGATGCTCTAGCTTCAAAACTGTAGAAGATATAGTTTTTTCCGATTTGCTACGCCCCCAAAAGGCGTAGATATATATTCTATATCTTTTTGTATTTGAGTGCAGCTCAGGAGTATATATTCCAAATTTCAAGTCTCTGACTTTAATAACGTCGAAGTTATCCCACTAAAACATTTCTTAAAACCGATCTGTCCTATGGGAGCTATAGGATATAGTCATCCGATCCGGATGATTCCGAGATATACAATACCTGCAGCACATTCCAGCCTATGTGCAAAATTTCAGTTTCTCTTATAGTCTCGGAGGAGATTGCGTTGATCCAGACAGACGGACAGACATACATACAGACAGACGGACAGACAGACAGGCGGACATGGCTATATCAACTCAGCTCGTCTTGCTGATCAAGAATATATATACTTTATATGGTAGGAGGTGCTTCCTTCTTTGCGTTGCAAACTTCTGACCAAAATTAATATATCCTTTTTGCAAGGGTATAAAAAACGAAATCTTTTATGGTTTTAATGCTCAGGTCATCCGGGCTTGCAGGTTTATTTTCGTTGACTTCCTTACTTTAAGAAATATGCGTAGAAATAGAAAGAACAAGTAAGAACGCTCTAGTCGGGTCTGACCGACTACGAGATCCCCTGAACCAAGTCAGAGGTGATGTTTTAAACACCCTAGCTTACACATTTTAGCTATACATATTACCCTCTGTGCGCACATACACACGCACACATATACACATGCACACACAAGCACAAGCGCCTATTACTGCGTAGTTGATTTGAATGTATGTGTGCACACGTATAGAGGAAATGCTGCCACGTGCTTTTGCCAATTGATACAATGTTTTCTTTAATAACTCTGTGTTACTATACGGATTTTTTTTCAACTTTTCAGCATTGAATGCTTTTATTTAATTGAAACTACAGGGATGGGCTAACTTCGGCCATGCCGAAGTTTGGTAATACCCTTGCAATTGCAAAGGATATAGATACAGTTTTTTCTGATTTGCCACGCTCCAAAATATTGGATATATATCATTTATGGGCAATCTATTAAGCAGGACAACAGTAACCTATGTATCAAATTTTGAAGCTGTACCTATAAGGCTTTGTGAGATATAGATTTTCATAATTTTGTCGAAACGGTGAAGCTTAACGTTTTTGGTAATTTTTGGAACTCTAGGTAGAAAATTGTAAAAGATACAGTATTTTCCGATTTGCCACGCCCCTAATAGGCGTAGACATATATAATTTTTTTTTTCTAGAGGTGGTTGATACAAATATATGTTCTAAGTTTCAAGTCTCTGGCTTTAACAGCATCCAAAATATTGTAGGATTTATGTTAAGCACTATATAGACTTTCGCGATTTGCCATACCCCAAGTAGGCGTGGATATATAACTTTTTGATCAATCTAAAGGGGAGGCCAAATGTATATTACTTTCCAAATTTTGATGCTCTATTTTCTAAAATTTGATATAGTTTTATTCGATTTGCCAGGCCCCCAATAGGGCGTAGCTATATACTCTATACTTTTTTTGTATTGGGGAGTATTCAGGAGTATATATTCCAAATTTCAAGTCTCTGACTATAATAACGTCGAAGTTATCCCATTTAAACATTTCTTAAAACCGATCTGTCCTATGGGAGCTATAGGATATAACCATCCGATCCAGATGATTCCGAGATATACAATGCCTGCAGCAGATTGGAGCCTATGTGCAGTTCAGTTCTGTAGCTCAAATAGTCTTGGAGGAGATTGGGTTGATCCAGACAGACGGACAGGCGGACATACAGACAGACGGACAGACAGACAGGCGGACATGGCTATATCAACTCAGCTCGTCTTGCTGATCGAGAATATATATACTTTACATAGTCGAAGATGCGTTCCAAACTTTTGACCAAAATTAATATACCCTTTTTGCAAGGGTATATATATGTGTTTATCTAAAAATTTACAAAAATTAAATTGCGGCTTCAATAATTTGGTTTTTGAATAAATTGATTTTGTAAAATGTGAAGCCGGTATCCAAAATAATAAAAATTTTTTTTTATTAAAAGTTATCTAGCTAAAAAGATGTAAAAGATATATTAAAAAACTGAATCTCGATAACGATATCATTGAAACGGGAAATTTTATTGAATGTCTGAAACAAACTCGATATGCGTGCTGTATACACAGACCATCGTGCAAAATTTGAAGTCCCTAGCTCTTATATGTTCTGAGATCGATGCGCTCATACATACGGACAGACGGAAATGGCCTAATTCTACTCAGCTTGTCGCCCTGATCAAGAATATATATACTTTGTGGGATCTGCCATGCCCCCTTCTGTCGGTTACATACGTTTTGTAAAACCATTACATCCTCATTTCCCATTCAGGGTATAAAAATAATTCTTCTTTAAATTGAGCTAATTTTGGAACGTGATCGAGTATCTTATTAGATATTATTGAATGATTTATTGGATGAAGTAGTTGACGTTATATATACCTTAATAATATAACGCCTTCTTATGTACTTCTTATATAAGGCTGATTCGAATTCGCTAGCAATTTACACCTCTTGATTACTTTATCATTAGTTTTGTAGAAAATTAAGTTAATCTGAGCCATCAAATATTGAAAGACAATAATCGAAATTGAGCTATAATCTAAAAATTAGTAAATATGACCGTTTAAGGATACCACACAAAAGAGTATTGTAAAATGCAAATGCTCCCGGGAGCTTAAACGAATACAAAAATGAAGTAAGCTGAAGTATTGGTGGGTTTTTTTTCGAATTTGAGCAAATGTCAACGGGAACATTGAGTCCCAAGCGGAGCTCGCAACTGAATGGAAATTGCGAAGGTGGATAAATGTCAAGAGACCAAAACTTATATAAAGTAATTGCATGCAATATATTGTATGTATATATATATATATATATATATATATATAATTGTGTATATGCGATTCTTACTACTTCTTTTCTTAAAAATTATCCAACATTAGCTGGAAACGTGCCAAATTAGTTGCTTTTGACGAACCACTTAGGAAGAAAACAAGAAAAGCAGCAGATAAAAGAAATGTGTGTAAATGCTTTTCAAACGAAACATTTTTCGTGCGCCGTCAAAAGTTGTGAACTGTTGTCGTAATTGAAAACTGTACCTTAGTATAGATACACACACACAGCACACACGCATGCACAGCCACACGTCAGCGAAATGTATTGACTTTTAACTTGGCAACTCCTTCTCCAAGCCCAACCCAAACTACCCAACTCCACCCGCACCAACCACGGCTTAATGCCAGTTGTTGTTGTTGTTAGAAAGAGGGCGCAAAGCGCAGCAGCAAAGATGAACGAGCAGCAAATGTATAAAAAGAGGGAGGGGGAGGACTTAGAGCGTAGATAGCTTGCGCTTGGGGTAAAGACTAGAGCTGGGGACTAGGGTCCAGACCTTACACACACACACACACACACACACACACACACACACACACACACACACACACACACACACACACACACACACACACACACACACACACACACACACACACACACACACACACACACACACACACAAACACACATAGGCATACACACGCAGCAGTTGTTGAGCCAGCGAATTTCACTTAATTTGTTCAACTCTCGCAGCCAGTCCCATTAACATATTGAAATCGATTTAAACACATACACACACATACATGTTTACGTATGTGTGTGAACTTAATTAGGAGCCAACTGACATGTACATGCATATATGTATGTATATATACAGAAAAATACTGTACATACATGTATTAATATATACATACAGTAATGGCGAGAATATTGTAACAGTCTGGACTTCCAATTTTTTTTTCAATTCCAAATATTTTGATCAATTGATTTTTCTAAAAAAAAAACATATTTACTATATATTAAACCACACAACGATTTTTTTTATATATTTATACCCTTGCAAAAAGGGTATATTATTTTGGTCAGAACTTTGCAACGCACAGAAGGAAGTATCTTCGACTATGTAAAGTATATATATTCTCGATCAGTAAGACGAGCAGAGTTGATATAGCCAGTCTGTCCATCTGTCTATCTTTCAGTCTGTCTGACTGCCTGGATCAACGCAACCCCCTCCAAGACTATTAATGCGGATCGGACGACTATATCCTATAGCTCGTATAGGACAGTTTTAAAAATGTTTTAGTGGAATAATTTCTCAAACCAGAGATAATTATATCTTTATCCTCTACAATTACAAGGGTATCATCAAACTTCGGCATGAGCGATGTTGGCCAATCTAATGTTCCAAATTTTAGCTATAAGACTTTGTTAGCGCCGAAGTTTGCCTACTAAAAATTGTCTTAAGCCCAATCTGTCCTATGACAGCTAGAAGGATATATTTGCCCGATCTGGTTGATTTCGAGATATACAATGCCTGCAGTAGAATGGAGCCTTATCCAACATTTCAGCTCTGTAGCTCTAATGCTCTAGGAGGAGATTGCGTTGATCCAGGCAGTCGGACAGACAGAATATATATTATATATTGTCGGAGATACTTCTATCAAAAGTGCATCATATAAAATCTTTGCTTTCGCCCGATACATATGATATACATATACATATGCAACATATACAAAATTCAAAAGCAGCATACAAACAACTGATTTTGAAACTTCATGATATGGAATTTTATTATTATATTAAAGTCAGAAACTTTATACAGTATATATATACATATATATATATATATATATATATATACGAGTACATATACATATGTATGTATATATGTATGTATCTATGAATGTATCGCAAAGTTATATTTTTTGGGCGAGCACTGTACATTGTACATTGGAGATCCTTTGGTCATGCTTTTCAAATGTACGAGTAGACGTGTATGTGTGTGTGTATATGTATGTGTGTGCATATATGCGTGCATGTGTCTGCTCATATGTAATCAAAATGGCCGACGTTCAACTCATTTGCCGGCAAACAAAACTAATTTATGCGCAGCAGTAGCAGCTCAAAGGTGGTTGGGGCTTGTAGTTATGGGCTGGTCGGCACCGAGGGCGCTGTGTGCTGGGGGGCTTAGTGGATTGTCTTAGAGTTGGCTGCCTAATCAGATAGCCGGCGTGCAGCAGGCGGCTGGCAGCCATGTCATGTGTGTGGTCGCCATGAATTTAAGTGGAAAAGGAAGGGGGTGGAGGTGGCATGGGGCCGCTGGCATCAAAAACCAGAACCAACCCCCAACAAAATAGCAAGTGGTCGTCGACAGTGTCTGCGACTGCAGCAGCGACAGCGGCAGCGACGTCGGTTGCACCCTTTTTGCAAAAGCAAAAACTGAGTTGAAGGTGGTTTGGCGGTTTGGTCAGGTCATTGAGTGGTTCGACGCGGTGGGCAGGGCCCAAACAGCAGCGCACTGCGTTAGATGGAGTGACAGCAATGGCAGCCGCACACACACACACACGCACATAGAGAGGCTCATATGCGAGGGTGTGTTGCCTATATGCATGTCCCGCTCACACACATGTGTGTGGCTGAGCGGTTGAGCGGGTGGGCCTTGGGCCTAAGCGGGCCTGTTTAAGGGAAGCAAAATGTATTGCTTATCGAAGGCTATCGAATGTGTGTGGTCGTTCGCCTTCTCGTCCTCGGCCTCGGCGTCGGCGTCGACGTCGTCCTGCGTGTGAGCTCGTGAGCTGTCGGCTTTGCTCGTGTTGCCACACGAGATACTGCTGCTGCTGCTAACAATGGCAGCAACATTGCTGCCACTGCTGGCCGAACATGTTGCGTTGTCGTTGTCCATTTTGTTGTGCGTGTGTGTGTGTGTGATGCACACACATGTTGTCTCGCATGGCGCTTCGTGTTTTATTACTCGACCTGCGTACTATTCGAATGCGAAGCGCCCAAAAATACGCACATACACACACACACATACACAGACACATTGAATATTAGTCGCAGCCGAAACTTGAATGCTCAGCCACCCACACACATACACATGTTCTTCGCTTTCGCACATTTTGAACTTTCGTTTGCTCCATCTCGCTCGCCATATCGCCGCATCTTTAATTGAAGGACTTTGCGCAGCTCACACACACACACAACCGCTCTTACCCCTGTCCACACCTGTCGTCCACAAGCTCATTCGCTAGCTCGCTCTAACTCCAGCTACATATATGTATGTGAGTGGGGGAGTCCATAGCAGTGGCTACACATGTGAAGAATGGAGAGCAAATGAATATCTCTTGCTTATAATGGGCATTGCCAGGCACATGCGAGGACATGAGTGTGTGTGAGTGTGTGTAGGACACGAGAGGACATGCGAGGACGTCAGCGCTACAAACAAAGCCCGCAGTTGGCAGCGGGCAGAACAGCTAGCGTCGCTGTTGCCGTCGTCGTCGCCGTTGCTGCTGAGTAGCCCTTTGACTACTGTGTACACGTCAACCCCCTGTCCCCGCACAACCCGTACCCAAAGCCCACTTCACATTGTCTCCTGTACGCCCACAACCCCTTGCACATGTATGTCCTGCGGGTGCGCCCACACGCACACACATGTCTGACTCTCTCCAAGAGTGTGTGTGTGTGTTGGAGCACTTTTAAACATATGCACATTTCGTGCTATCAGCGACGGCCACATGAGTGCAATAGAGAGCGTGCGAGACAGAGATAGCCAGTGGGAAGGGGGTGGCGGTGTGGTGGGTGTGTGAGAAAGAGAGGGCGAGAGAGCGGTCGAAATTCGCGGAGAGGCCAGTGAAAAGCTTATGTAAGCCAATACATACACAATGCACGATATTTATGTGCCATATACATACACACACACACACACACAACAGCTAGACATCGCACATGTGGCAGAACTTTCATATTCGATTTTTCGTGACGGTTTGCTCAAAAGGTTTTCCTTGCTTTTCTTTAGTGTTTTCTTCTTTTGTGGCATTTTCTCTACTTCTTTGTAATAATTTTTTTCCACACACATTTTGGCTACCGCTAAGAAACTGCTTACATAACTTCCTCAATATGCAAATCGTACTTATTTTAATAATCATGCAACGAATTTCAGCAAATAAGATTTTCCATCGAATTCGTTTAGATTTCAGTTTGAATTTGAGCTTGGGGAATTTCGTGGTATGAAATTGTGGTTAAATGTTCAGTTTTTCTTTTCTTTTCCTTTTGATAAACAGTGAGTGAAGGCAAGTTAGTAATATGCAGCACTCTTTGTCTCACAGTCTACGTCATTAACTTAGAGCTTGAATTAAGAGGTCAAAGATGAAGATCAAGGAACTAATTTACAATTTTTTTGTTTTTTATACAGCAGTATTATATGCCGTAAGCAGTATTTCCTAAACAGTTAAGCCAAGTAGTCTGATTTTATTAAGCTTTTCTCAAAGAATAACCTGATACAATAATCCAATGTTTGTGTATTTATAAAATGTTTGCAACAGTTTGAACGATATTTTAATAGAGATTTTCCTCAGAACTATTTCAATCCTCTTGCTTACAATTGAATTTGATATTTGCGATTCCTCTTTGTGCGATATTCTTAAACGTTGCATACCACTATGTGCATGTGAGCCGTTAAGCATATGTAAATAAAAAATAGTTTCAGCTAAATTATGAATCACATTGTCTTTCTTAAATATTATTAAAAGAAAAAATTCAATTTGATATCTTTAAGTACTTATATAACTTTTATTATACAAAAATCTTAACAGAAACTTGGCGCTTGTATAAATCCTATAATATTTTTTTGCGCTATAAAAACTAGAGGCTTGAAATTTTGAACATATATGTATGCGAATATATGACCCCAAACCAAAAAGATATAGTGTATAAAGTTACGAAACTAAATAAAACTGTATCTTCTACAGTTTTTTAGCTAGAAGAACCAAATTTGGTATGTAGACATCTGTTGAGATTCTCTCAAAATAACATAAAAGGTATATATCCCCGTCTACAGGGGGCGAGGAAAATTGGGAATTTCTATATCTTTTATTAAAACAGTGCCGTTTTCGGCTGTTTTTGCCGTCTAAGAATTGGAATTAGTTTATATATTAACGTATGCCACCTCTATAGAAAAATAAATGGTACGCTCATAAGGAGCGTGGCAAATTGAATAAAACTTTACTTTTTGATGCTTTTGAGCTACAACATTCAAATTTGCCAAGAAGTTTGCTATTGACCTTTTCAAGTCGCAAGTCATGTAATACTGTATCTTCTTCAGTTTTAAAGCTGGAGCCAAATTGGAGCCCAAATTGGACAATTAAGTTACTGTTCTTAAATTGACAAAAAATTATTGACATACGCCTTCTTGGGGCGTGGTAAATCAGAAAAAAACTATATATTCCACAGCTTTAACGCTGGGAACCAGTATGTATGCAGTTAGTAGCGCCCGACTACAACATTCTTACTTGTTAAATATTAAATGTTTCAAAAATTTAATAACATTTTTTTTTAAATTATTCTTATAGATTAAATATTTGTTGAAATAATTTTTTTGTTATTTTGGTCAGCCTAAGTTTAAATATCAAATCGTATGCCATATCGAATATATTTTTTTTGTTGCTTATATTTTACTCTTAAGATCAAAGACAAGTATTTTCCAAGTTTTGTTAGCTTTTGCTCAATTTTGTCATTAAACTACCTTTAACCGGTCGCCTTTGTTTTAGCTGCTGTAAAAAAGAGAGATCGAATTTTATATAATCTTATCTAATGCAATCAAATAGAAATATTTCACACCTTCAAAACAAAAAAACCTTTATAAAAGTGAAAATCTAAACTGAAGCCGAAACTCAACTTAAACCCGAGCACAAAGTCCCGGGTTCGAACCTGAGCCTAAAAACAAATGCAATGAAATTGAAAATTAAAAATTGGATTGAAATCGAAGGGTTTATGCGAGCGGAGATTGGGCTAGCGCTAAAGGGGAGTTAATAGCACATATATGCAAAGTAGGTACGCAAAACGACCGGATATGCAAACTTGTAGCCTGTAATTTGAATATTCAAATTTTGCAAATGTCGAATGTCCTAGAAATCAATTATTTGCGAAAATGATGAAAATTTGGAAATGCGTTGCAATGCATTCAGAAAGAGGCGAGACTCTCTGCACACCCCGAAATGCGATCCACAAATCGCATTGTGAGCAATGTTGCAAAAGGATAATAACAACAACAATGACAATATATTCGCATTTGCATATTTATTGATTTGAATGAAACTTGGGCTGGCAGGAAGCTAGGTTCGGGGGTTGGGCAAAAAAAAAATGCGTTTAATGACAGGGCATTCGCACTATACTCAACGATTTTTCTCTCTCCCTCTAGCTCTCTGTTTGTAAAACGTACGATCTATTTCCAGCTCTTGCTCTGCTTCTTCATACCCGACCAACTGCATCATTATAATCTTTTGTTTTTTTTGGGTCAGGGTTGGGCCAAAAACTAAAAACAGAGTCTGGAACAGGAGCCACGTAGCAAACGTTTTTTGCGCTGCTATCCCGTTGTATTTTTTTTAATCCCTATATTTCGAGAACAACAACAATGAGCTGAAAATGGAAATTTGCATAAGTTTAGCGCGCTTGAAAAATCGGAAAGAGAAATTTGAAAAATTAAAAATATATATATATGAAACTGAGTCTAAAAACGGAACCACAGATGCACCATGCCAGCAGAGAAAAATGAGACCCCTACGAAGACAGAGATAGAGAGAAACAGAGGCAGAGGATGTCAAAGATAAAGGATTGAGATTCTAAAACCAAGCAATCAGGCAGTTGTCGTGAGGCAACTAAGGAAGTCAGTGCAACCGACGGACTTCCGTCTCGATAAAGTCAACAAAGTACAAGAGGTATGTCATTAGCTATGCATATCTAGAAATATATAGCCAGTAAGGAGTCCACTAATATGCACAAAATATAATCCTTTTGAAAGTATCTAAAAATAGTTTGCGTTCCTTGACTAGCATAAGACAGACCACCTAACTTTCTTAGTTAACAAATCTTAGCAGGGGTGTTGTAAAACTATAAAACTATAATAAAATATAATTGTCAGATCTAATAAGGGTTTGTTGACTTAGAAAGTTGGATACCCTGTCTACTAATTTCGAAGTTCATCTCTTAGCTATCGCGAAGTAATTTTCCATAGCTTCGTCTTTCTGACACAGGTAGATAGAGCACTAAACTTTGCTTCTTAATTTATTGACCAAACTCGACATTTACTTACTCTAGTGAATTTTCTTCTTATAATCGTTTGAACTCACAAATTTTAGTTTTTGCATTCATTTAGGGGCATTAGGAGTTGGGTTATATGGATCTAACCCTGCAGATATAATAATCATAATATAACAGTAACCCTTAAAATTTCCCAATCAATCTGTTGTTAGACAAGCTTGAATTGAGCTATATTATTTGAGGTTGGAACTTTATTCTTATCGAATAATTTTGCTATCTTCGACGATTTAAGGTCTTGCGATTCTTGAATATATTTCAATTATTCACATGGTCATGATTCTTCAAGATTCCACGAAATGTTTTTGACTCTCAAAATTTGAAAGCCTACTATAAATGAGAACTATGATAGCGTCTCGACTATCAATTTTAATTATGCACGCATATCACTATTAGAACAGCTGTCATGTGTCGCATAAAAGGAGCAAAATTTCGTGAGACGTCATAGGGCGAACATCATGCCCATAAGTCTCGATCGAAGGACCTACCGACTGACTCTGACTCTCTGTCTTCGATTCCAATTCCGACCGCTACGGCTGAGGCCATGAAGCTCCAAGCGGAAGGGTTGGCAAAAAAATATCACGGCACAGGATACCAACCGCGTAGGAAAAGGGTGCAAAGCTGCGGTAATATTTTCGCTTCGTCAAGGACGACAAGAAATGAGTACGCGTCCTGAATTAATGAGCGTGAGGAGTGCCACGAATCAAGCGAAAGCAACGCCGCTTGATTGACACGTTGACAGTCCTCAGTTCTCAGTTCACAGTCGTCAGCAGTGCCCGATTCCTGACCGGGGTAGTCCAACTGGTGCCTGTTTGGCTGGTTGATTCATAAGTTCAGATCTGGATCCCGTTGCGATCCTTCAATGAGATTGTTTTACTCAACGACACAATGCATCTCCCCGTCACGACACAAAATTGTTCCCTGCTGTTGAATTGTTTTAATTTGACGATAATAATTCCAAGAGTGGTATATGGCTTAAGTGTGGGTAGCTAACAGAGAGCTGAGAAACTTCATACACGCAGTCATTCAAACAGAAAGCGCGCATTGCAATTCTTAAGTGATTCCAAATGAAAACGGAATTTATTATATCGATAGTATGATTATTACAGATTAAATCTGCTAATTGCCAGTCCTTTAAAGATCATCAATCATTGAGATGTAATGCTTAAAGTAATTTTACAAGTCCAACGAATTATTTGTATAGATATTACGATAGATACGGAGAACATAATTCTCTGACTTACATTGAATTTAAATTTATATCGGTAAGTCTATTGAAATGGCTCAAATGGCTTGCAGCCAGTTTTAATTTGTTCATCATAAAATCTGTGCAAATGCTATGTATTGTTATCAGCTAGTTGATATTTAAGGCGAAAATTATATAAAATTATTGAGATTAGTATATATGTTGATATTTTAATCGATAAACATATCGGAATACATATTTTTGTCAGTCGTGTTAATTTACTTTAAGTTTTTTTCAGTAAGGTAAAACTAAATCAGATTTATCACAATTAATCGATAATTATCGATTAAAGTATCAATTTAAGCTATCTACGCATTCAATACATGATTCTAATTACCAATGGAAATTATGTAATTACAACTAGAGAGAAGGAGTAAATTCGACCATGCCGAAGTTTGGTAATACCCTATAAGTATTGTTTTTCTGATTTATCAAGAAAAGATCAAAATTGACTTATACACTAATTGTTGACCTGTATGTCTTTCGACCTTTAGCTGTACAAATTTGGAAGATATAGTTTGTTTATTTCCCAAGCTCCAAAGAGCATTGTATACAATATATTTTTATATGGGGGTGGCTCATATAAATATATGTTTTCAGTTTCAAGACTATGGCTTTAACAGCGCCCAAACTATTAGAGGATTTATGTTAAACACTAGATAGACTTCCCGATTTCCAGCGCCCCTAGAGAGCGTGGATATTTGACTAATTGATTAATTTTGAGGAGAGGCCAACAATAGCCTACTTGCCAAATTTGGATGTTCTAATTCTTAAACTGTAGAAGATATAGTATTACGACGTTTTTCACGCCACCAATTGACATAGCTCTATATACTATATGTTTTTGTACGGAGGTGGGATCCACAAGCATATTGTTCACATTTCAAGTCTCTGACTTTAATAACGTCGAAATTTTCCCACTAAAAGATTTCTTAAAACCGATCTGTCCTATGGGAGCTATAGGATATAGTCATCCGATCCGGATGATTCCGATATATACAATGCCTGCAGCAGATTGCAACCTATGAGCAAAATTTTAGCTTTGTAGCTCTAATACTCTAGGAGGAGATTGCGTTGATCCAGACAGAAGGACATACAAACAGACGGACAGACGGACATGACTATAACAACTCAGATCGTCTTGCTGATCAAGAATATATATTCTTTGTATGGTCGGCGATGCTTCCTTCTGTGCGTGTCAAGTTTTTGACCAAAATTAATATACCCTTTTTACAAGGGTATGGAAATAATCTAATCCCAACAAATATCGAACAGTAAGAACGTACAATATCGTTAAATTTATTATCTATATCTTTCATATATTTAGTCTAAGAGTATATTACTTGCCCATAGACGTATAAAGGTCTTTTTAGACTCTGTTCCCAAAGGGAAAAAGAGTCTATTGGATTTGTGCAATGTCCGTCTTGCTGTCTGTCCGTCTGTCTGTATGAACGCGCAGCATTTGGACACTATAGAAGCTAGAGACTTGTAATTTGGAATATATACTCGTGTGTATCCGCGTCAGATCAAGTTTGAGTATTTTTCCGATACGCCCACAGGGGGCGTGGCAAATCGGGAAATGCTATATCTATTAAGTTATTTTAGTCAATATTGCAGTCTAAGAAATGGAATTTAGAATATATATTCGTGTACACCACGCGGACGTTTTAAGATATAGATTATATATCTACGCCCATTGTGGGCGTGGCAAATCGGATAAAACTATATCTTCTACAGTTTTGAAGCTAGAGCATCCACATTTGGCATGTGGGTTACTGTTGAGCTTCCCTTAAGTTAGATCAAAAAGTTATGTACCCACGCCCCCTGGGGGCGTACCAAATCGGGAATATATATATAGTGATTTGTATAAATCTTATGATATTTTGAGCGTATTAACAGCTAGAGACTTGAAATTTGGAACACATGTGCAAGTAGATCACTCGGAATCAAAAATATGTATTATAGATATTTACGCCCATTAAGGGCGTGGCAAATCGGATAAAACTGTATCTCCTACAGTTTTGGAGCTAGAGCGTCCAAATTTCGCATGTGGGATACTGTTGACCTCCTCTTAAGATAAGTCAAAAGTTATGTATCCACGTCTTCTGGGGGCGTGGCAAATCGGGAATCACTATATCTTTTACTAAAACCGTGATAATTTCGGCAATATTTCCGTCAGAGAGTTGGGACTTGGAATATATATACTAGTATCCTACCTCTACCCAAAAATGTATGTTATATATAGCTACGCCCATTTGGGGCGTGGTAAATAGGGTAAAACTGTATCTCCTACAGTCTTAGACGTAGAGCATCCAAATTTGACATGTAGGTTACTGTTCATGAAATTTAAATTTACGAAAAAAAAAATAATAATAATCATAATGTAAGCCTCCGTAAAACAAATTCTAGTTGACCTAACTGGGGATTGAAGCAGGGTCTTCGCTACCACAACGAAAGTCTGTTTAACCAAATCAAAACACTTCCAAACTCAGTTTGGCACATAGTCACGCAAGAGACGCCGTGGTGTTGTGGGTATAGTCGGTGGCATGCGTAGCGCGTGACCCAGGTTCGATTCCCATCGCTGCCGCGTGATATTATCATTTATTAAAATATTTTTTTTTTTTTTATAACTTCTATGTTACTTAATGGGTTATGATAAAACTTTCTGCAATAATCTCGCATTCAAACATACGGAAAGACGGACGGACGGTCTACATATTTATTGAGCCTACACACCTTTAACAGGAACAAAGTCTGACGCAGTCGGTGGCGCCCGACTGCAACGTTCTTACTTGTTATTTATATTAATATTACACAAGATAAAATGCTGGCTATGGAAAACATCTTTCATAGTAG
This sequence comes from Drosophila gaucha, assembly GCA_035045545.1. NCBI lineage: Eukaryota > Metazoa > Arthropoda > Insecta > Diptera > Drosophilidae > Drosophila > Drosophila gaucha. The sequence continues at coordinate 461,523 of JAWNOY010000040.1, forward strand.
ATATGCGATCGGGAATACTTAGAACTCTTATGATAGATAAAATTTTTTACTTAAAAATAATATTTTCTTTCGGGCGGGATAAGAAAAATTTTTTCAGGACCCGCGGGATTCCCGAAAATCCCGATCCTAACGCCCATCTCTAGTTCATAGGGAACTGAACCTAATCATTATCACTTAAAGGCCAGAATCCTTGGTGCTGCTGTCTCACTCTCTTGCCTGGCTGGGCTGTGGGCTGCGCTCAAGCACTTGTCGCTCGTTGTTTTAATAAATTAAATTCCGGAAAATCCACAGGAAGTCTGTCTGTGCATTTATTTTTTTCTGTTTTTTCGTTGGTTGTTTTGCGCTTTTTTTGCTGTGTATGTACGTTGTTTTTCTCTAGTGTTTTTCTTTTGCTGCTGCCGCAGTCGCTGGCATTCAAAGTGGGTGTCTGTTGGTCCTTCGCTTTAGGGGAGTTGAGGGTGGTGGGGGTGACATCTACTGCAACGACTGGCAGCCATTCATTCTATCACTTCCTGCCTGGGAGCAGCAGCGCATGCCGGCACGGACTTAATTTCATTTAAGGACTCGCCTTAACTGCGTCTCACGACGCCAAAGGAGGACGCACCTCAATGGCGGCAAAATAAATGCTATAAAAATAGTGCAAATAAAAACAAGTACACACACATATACACACACACATACACACACTTAGCAAATCAAAAGCCAATTGGCAAACCAGTTCAGTTAGCTTTAAGCATATTGAATAATCAAATGACCAAATGACCAACACGTGCCACAACACAGTACACACAGCACAACACACACGGCACAAATCCTGTGAACATGCAAACATGCAAACATGGCCATGGCCAAGTGCGAAGGTCAGTGAGCAGCAAATTTCTGGGTTATTTTTATGAAAAATGAAAAATTAATTGAGAAATAATGTTGACAAGCGCTGACCACCACCGGAGCAACAGATCAGCAGTGCACACCCTGCTCGATAGGGTGTCCAGGGACCTAACGACCCCCTGCCTGCAGTGTCAATGGGCCGACTAATGTGATTCTTCTCAAAGATGTTCGAACAGCGTCTTCAAGAGTGGACAGTGTGTGCTGCGCGTGTGCTCTTTCTGCTGACCATTGGTCAAAAGTTAAAACCCAGTCGCAAGCGCCGGCCATTTTGTAGAAGCCACACATAGGGGGTAGACAGTCCAGCTTGAAAGGTCAGCCATCATCATTATCACGCTTATAAAAGAGTCAGGGCGGTGTCAGGCAGGGGCTGCTGACCAGCGGGCGAAACAGCCAGACATGCACAAGGGTCAGCAACCCCCCTTTGCAGCTGCATAGAAAACAGAAAAAATAAGAAGAAATATATAAAACTGCTTTAGGGGTTGCTACCCCCTGCTCGCTGAGCAAATCAGTCCAAAGCAATTGCTATGCAAATTGAAGTAAACCTTTGCTTATGGACTTCGTTGATCGTTGTGCGTTTAATGAATTTGTACCGGTTCGGCAGGGATTCCCGGGTTCAGGTTCACTTTTAGGTCTGGGGTCTTCGGGTCTCGTGTCTCCTGCCTGACCGGCGGTCAACTTGATTAGTGACCAGGCCCCGGAAGGTCGTTGCGTCATCGGGGAGTGATCTCTTTGGTAAAAACATTGCATTTTTCATATTAAACAAAACATAAATCACCGAATTAATGGCGGAAAAGTGCCAGACAGCCCCTTTAGCGTGCCTCGACCCAACAAATTGAAAAGGACCCGCGAAATACATGTGTGCACATATACACATGCATGTGTATGTGTATATTAGGACATTGGTCAGCCGAGTGGGCTGGGCACACGATCAAAACATGAAAATATTTGACTAACTGCTTACAACAGTTAGCGTCACATGAATTATTATCGAAGTAAGGGCATGCGGCGGACATGATGCCAGGCTATTAGCTGTCGGCTAGTCCCGAGCGGTTCCAATTACCGCGGTCTCTCTCTCTCTCACACACACTTAACTCTCTGGTGACTAATTAAGGTCTTGTTATTAAGAGAACACATTGCCTTGAGAATTATAATACTTTAAACGCTTCAAGTATGTGCAAATATAAAGGCTAAGAGAAGGTCCAGAGATTCAGGAAAAAACAATATCATCAAAATTATATTACAAAACATTTAAATACTGAACTGAAACGTTTATGTTACATCAGTTTTGATACCGTTATATAATTGAGATTACAGTTTTTGATATTATTAACATGGAAACTCACTATTAACAGTAATAAAGAAGATTTGATCGACTACCCAAGATATGATATTTTATACGTTTTACAAACATATTGAAAGAATAAATTTAAAGTAAGAAATATAAAAAATGAGATATATTATTTGTTATAATTTTGTTAAATACTATACATCTTTAGATTGTTTAAAATTCAAAATATATAAGAAAATGAAAAAAACTCTGTAAAACAAAATCTTATTCTATTAGTAGAAAATACAAATTCAGCAAAATTTATCAATTTCTTAAGTAGTTTGAAAAAGTCTGTAAATTTAGTTATAAACAAGTAAGAACGCTCTAGTCGGGATTGCCCGACAACGAGATCCACTGAACTTTTTTTTGAGCTTATATCTTTTCGCACAGACGAATGCACATATAAATGTATTCACATAAAAAAATAGAAATGTAGAGCTAAAATAATAATAAAACAAGCAAGAAAGCTCTAGTCGGGTCTGCCCGACTACGAGATCCCCTGAACCAAGTCCGAGCTAATGTTTTAAACAACCTAGCTTACATCTTTTATCTATACATATTACATCTGCGAGCATATACACATGCACACATATACACAGGCACGCATATACACATGCACACATATACACATGCACAGATATACATACCATGCACACAGAAGCACGCGCGCCGATTACTGCGTAATTGATTTGAATGTATGTGTGCACACGTACAGGCTGCTGCCGAGTGCTTTTACAATGTTTCCTTTAATAACTTCTGTATTACTGTAACTTAACGGATTTGAATGCAATTTTCAGCATTCAATGCTATTAATTTATTGAAAATACGGTTTTCACTAAAAAATTTGAAAAAATTAAATTGTGGATTTGATAATTTTTTTTTTTACATTTTTTTTTGTGAAATGTGGAGCCGGTATCCAAAATATGAAAAACTAGAAAATGTATTTTACTTACAAAAAGCTAAAAACAAAATTTGGTAGCTGTAGCTAAAAATATGTAAAAGATATGGTCAAAAAACTGAGTCTTGATTACGTTTTAAGTCGATATCATTGAAACGGAAAAATTTCTCGAATATCTAAAACAAACTCGATATGCGCTGTATACACAGACCATCATGCAAAATTTGAAGTCTCAAGCTCTTATATGTTCTGAGATCGACGCGTTCATACATACGGACAGACGGACAGACAGACGGACTCTGATCAAGAATATATATACTTTATTGGGTCTGCCATGCCTCCTTCTGGCTGTTACATACTTTTTACAAAACCATTATACCCTGATTTCCCATTATCAATGGGTTCAGCGAATAATAATAAAAACAAAAATTAAAACAAAACTTACAGATTCAAAAAAAAGTCTGTCGTCATCTGAATCCGAACCTTAACCCACATGCTTTACAAGCCACCGACCGTACCGCGACACCACCCTGCCTCTTTCCTAATGGAGCGCGCAATTGAATACATGTGTGCCCACGTAGGGGCAAATGAGACAGATGCACAAAATAAACAAGTAAGAACGCTCTAGTCGGGTCTGCCCGACTACGAGATTCCCTGAACCAAGTCCGAGGCGGTGTTTTAAACAATTTAGCTTATATCTTTTATCTGTACATATTACACTCTGAGCGCACACACACACGCACACATATACATACACAAGCACGCGCGCCGCTTTCTGCGTAGATGATTTAGCTTCTGCGCTTGGGCTGCATTCTGGGCAGCACTATGAGAAATTCATTGTTAAATAACCTTGGTTCTAGATCTACTTTCTTAATGAAACTTTCAGGACATATTACTGACATCTAAAGGTATGTATACGCGAAATCCCAACTTCCTAGTATTTGAAATACGTTTTTTCCACTTATGGGGCTAATGGGAGGAGGTATTCAAAATTTAAAAAGTTTATTATCTGTATTTACATCACAGAAACCTACATAGTCAATTTGGTGTCTCTAGGTATAACGGTCTATAAGTTATATCGTAAAAACAAAGTCAAAATATCGATTGTTATCGATAATAAGGAAATAGGATGAGTTATCGAAAAAAAAAAATAAACTTGTACTGCGTATGGTATACAACAATATATATCTAAAATCTCAAATCTCTAGCTTTTGTGTTTTACGAGATCACTGCGTTCATACGGACGGACAGACGGACAGACGGACGGACGGACAGACGGACAGACGGACAGACGGACGGACGGACAGACGGACAGACAGACATGGCTAGATCGACTCAGCTCGTCGTCCTGATCAAGAATATATATACTTTATGGGGTCTGCCACGCCTCCTTCTGCCTGCTACATACATTGTCACAAAACCATTATACCCTGAATTCCCATTTTCAATGGGTTCAGGGTATAAAAAAACTAGTTTGTAATTAAACCTGTGAACCTGTGACTCCATCTCTAACTATAACACCACACTCTTCATATTGTTCTCAGGGACAAAGACGCTTCTTAAGTAGAAGAGGCGAGACTTACAATTAAACTGAAATTGCGATTTAACAATTAAAATTCAAAGAATATTGCACACATTTGAATGTATGTGTGCACTCGTATAGACTGTGTACACAGTGTGCACTGCACACGTATTAGCGCTCGCTGCAGTGTGCTTCTGCCGATTGACAAAATGTTTTGTTTAATGCCTTCTATGTTTCTAAACGGATTTAAATAACATTTTCAGCATTACATTCTTTAATTTTACTAAAAATACGATTTTAATTAAAAACAAGTAACAACGCTCTAGTCGGGACTGCCCGACTACGAGATCCCCTGAACCAAGTCCGAGGCGGTGTTTTAAGCAATCTAGCTTATATCTTTTACCGGTACATATTACCCTCTGCGCGCACACACACACGCACTCATATACATACACAAGCACGCGCTCCGCTTACTGCGTACATGATTTAGCGGCTGCGCTTGGGCTGCATTCTGGGCAGCATTATGAGAAATTCATTGTTAAATAACTTCGGTTCTAGATCTACTTTCTTAATGAAATTTTCAGGACATAATATTGACATCTAGAGGTGTATATATACGAAATCCCAACTCCCTAGTATTTGAAATACGTTTTTTCCACTTATGGGGTAATGGGGGGAGGTATCCAAAATTTAAAAAGTTTATTATCTGTATTTACATCACAGCAACCTACATTGTTAATTTGGTGTCTCTATCTCTATCTATACAAAGTCAAAATATCGATTGTTATCGATAATAAGGAAATAGGATGAGTTATCGAAAAAAAAAAATAAACTTGTACTGCGTATGGTATACAAGAATATATATCTAAAATCTCAAATCTCTTGCTTTTGTGGTTTACGAGATCACTGCGTTCATACGGACGGACAGACGGACAGACGGACGGACGGACAGACGGACAGACGGACATGGCTAGATCGACTCAGCTCGTCACCCTGATCAACAATATATATACTTTATGCGGTCTCCCACGCCTCCTTCTGCCTGTTACATACATTGTCACAAAACCATTATACCCTGGAATCCCATTTTCAATGGGTTCAGGGTATAAAAATAGGTGGCACTACGCCCTCGCCGCTCCATTGATCTCAGGGACGACGCCAACTTAAGTTGCAGCGGGCAGAACTACAACCTAATTGAAATTGCGAAACTAATAAAATTCAAAGAGGATGCACACATTTGATTGAAAAATGCTAGGCGCTTGGCGCTGCTGCCGCTTGATTTTGCCAATTGACAAAATGTTTTTTTAACAACTTCTGTGTTACTAAACGGATTTCGATTAAATGTGCAGCATTAAATCCTTATATTTTATTAAAAATATAGTTTTACCTAAAAAATAAAATAAATTTAAATGTGGATTTATTTGCAATTGAAAATTACTTTAATTGATTTTGTAAAATGTTAAACTCGTATCCAAAATATACATCCGAAAACCCGAAATTGTATTTTATTTTAAACGAGAGGGATGGGCTAACTTCGGCCATGCCGAAGTTTGGTAATACCCTTGCAATTGCAAAGGATAAAGATACAGTTATTTCTTATTTGCCACGCTCTATCTATTAACCAGGCCAACAGTAACCAATATATTAAATTTTGCTGTGCCTATAAGACTTCGGAAGATATAGTTTTCTCCGATTTGCCACGCCCCCAAGAGGCGGATATATATAAGTTATCATAATTTTGTCGAAACGGTCAAGCCTAACGTCTGCGTCAAATTTTGGAACTCTATGTGTAAAATTGTAGAAGATATAGTTTTTTCCGATTTGCCACGCCCCTAAAGTAGATATATATTCTTTATCTTTTTTTGTAGGCGTGATTGATACAAAATATGTTTTAAGTTTCAAGTCTTTGGCTTTAACAGCGTCCAATATATTGAAGGATTTATTTTAAGCACTATATAGACTTTCCCGATTTGCCACGCCTCAAGTAGGCGTGGATATATAATTTTTTGATCAATCTGAAGGAGAGGCCAAAAGCATATTACTTTCCAAATTTGGATGCTCTAGCTTCAAAACTGCAGAACATATAGTTTTATCCCATTTGCCACGCCCCCAAAAGCGTAGCTATATAATCTATATCGTTTTGTATTTGGGTGCAACTCAGGAGTATATATTCCAAATTTCAAGTCTCTGACTTTAATAACATCGAAGTTATCCCACTAAAATATTTCTTAAAACCGGTCTGTCCTATGGGAGCTATAGGATATAGTCATCCGATCCGGATGATTCCGAGATATACAATGCCTGCAGCACATTCCAGTCTATGTGCAAAATTTCAGTTCTGTAGCTCTTATAGTCTCGGAGGAGATTGCGTTGATCCAGACAGACGGACAGACGGATAGATCTTGCTGATCAAGAATATACATATATACTTTATATGGTCGGAGATGCTTCCTTCTCTGCGTTGCAAACTCCTGACCGAAATTAAATACCCTTTTTGCAAGGGTATAAAAAGCTAACTGTACAATTTGATGAATGAAGCTAAAAAGATGTAAACGATATGCTCAAAAAACTGAATCTCGATAACGGTTTAAGTCGATTTCATGAAAACAGGAAAAGTTATCGAATATCTGAAACAAAGTCAATATGTGCCCTGTATGTCTCTTTCTTTTTCAAGCTCTTCTTTTTCAAGTCTCTAGCCTATAGCTCTAAAGGTTCTGAGATCGACGCGTTCATACATACGGACAGACGGACGGGCAAACGGACAGACGGACAGGGCTAAATCGACTCAGCTTGTCACCCTGATTAAGAATATATATACTTTATGGGGCTTGCCACACCTCCTTCTTCTACCCTGAAATCCCACTTTCAATGGTTTCAGGGTATAAAAACTATGCAACATTATACATTGTCTATACATTGTCACAAAACCATTATACCCTGGAATCCCATTTTCAATGGGTTCAGGGTATAAAAACAAATAGTAAACGAAGCAATGGCAGAGCAATAGTTCATTCCTCTCAGAGACCTTTTAAGTAAGTCTGTAGGGAATTATCTTTATTACTGAGTTCCAATTTCTTTTATTAGAGCTTAATATTAAATGTACAACTTTATAATCCGGCCAATCCTTTAGCGCTCATTTGTAGTCAACGCATTCTGTTATTTTACTAACCGTTTCTTATATGATTATGCACGCTCAGCATTCAGTTTTCAACTGTATGTAACCGGATAGCCCCTTGCCCATTTCCACTGAAATTTCCATTTCCGCTTACCATACCCATGCCATCACACTGATGTCGTTCGTGTTTTCGGTGCTCGCAACGCTTCAACTATGGCATAGGGCATGATAAATGCTGTTGACATTTGAACTAAACCCGTTTTCTTATAATATGGCAAATAATAATCCCCAGCCAGATGCTTAAACGGAAACTATGCCACTGACAGAGCTTATAGAACTTTCCGCCCCAGCTAACTGAACTGCTTGCGGCACGATGCGGTCCTACCTAGTATACAACCTACCTCTCCCCCTACCAACCCACATATGCCACCCAATTACGATCCCAGTGCACCTTAAAGCTTTCGCTGAGCAGCTTTTATTTGCCAAGGCGAATGGCAAACAAGGCATTCCAAGAAGAAGAGAAAAGACTGGCACAGATAAAGAGTAGGAGAACAAGAGAGCGAGAGGGAAACAATAATCCCAAGGAAAAGTAAATTTTATTTCTGAGCAGACTTGTTGATGTATGTGCGCTTGCAATTGTGTGGTTGTGTGTGTGTGTAAGCCTTTGAGCACCCTACGCTACAAGGCATATCTGATACTTTATATAACTGCATAAAAGTTCCAGTTGCGACCGAAAAGCAATTTTGAAAGTTTGAGGAGAACCATAAGAAGCTTAAGCAATTTTTAAATCAGAACCTTATCTAGAGCTTATCAAAATGCCCTAGGTGTAGGGTACATCAACAAATAGATACTTAATCATATATTCACACACACACACTCACGGAGAGACTGTTCACATGTCAACTGAGACTCTGGTTAAGTTGCGGGGCGTTTTCATATAAATTCATTCTTGTTGGGGATATGCGGCTAAAGCCTTTCCGTTACAGTTGTTGTTTCTTTTTTTTTTTGTTTTAGTTACTGTTCTAGATACTGGTAGGGGGAGACAGGGCATCTTAAGTCCTTGAAATGCTCATCACGGATACGCATTGCACTGGCACAGGCAGAGGCAAGCCACTTGCCCCGGGCCTGGCACAGGCAGAGGCAAGCCCTTGCCCCGGGCCTCGGAGCCAACGTTAATAACAAACAAGGGCAAATCATGACTGAATTAAAAAGGGATTTACTCAGAAGAGATTAAATAAAATAAGCTAAGACTAAAACTAAAATATTATATGTTAAACTTTCCGGGTCAACAATCTTCCGGGAAGAGCTAAGCCAAATTAGATCTGAAACCAAATCAGTTATGGAAACAACTAATGTCAGGACCGTTTCTTTTGAAGAATATTAGTCTTGATGGTAAATGGTTGATGGTAAGTCGCTGTGAAACCTTAGCAAACTATTTAATTATTATAAGTAATTAGAAATTTATGGTCTCTGATTTCAAAATACATGATCAATAAGATCTGATACATATAGCACATATGACGTCTGCCCATTAATTTTACGAAATCTAGCTTATATCTATTCAAATGTCTTACAAATTTTATTGTTTTTTAATTATCTTGAATATGCAATATATTTCTTGCAAAAAAGATTTGTGCTATAGGCGGGTCAGGAAATTATACGTTTCTAAAAAAGTCTACATGGTCCTGCAATTTATATCTGAGCAGCAGGAATCTGAAGTATTATATGGAAGGCAATTGAAAGAAATGATAGCCATATAACTTCAAATCTCGAATGAAAACAAAATAAAATTGTGGAATAATTATATTTATCAAAGAAGCATATATCTGATTTTTAAATATATTGCAAGAGAAAAGTAAACTAGCAACTATGGGTCATAAAATGATGGTTTCAGGAAAGGGTTCTAGTCTAAAACACTTTCCGGCCTCTCAAGATTCCAAAATCGTTCCGGATGTGTTTTAGATTCAAATTGATTATTATTATCGCAGTCCAAGCTAAATTATTTCCAACAGAAATTGAAAATAAAACAAGTAAAAACGCTCTAGTCTGAACGTTTGTTCGAGTTTTAACTTTTACATACATTACATTACATACAGACTCCTCGTTTGCATGCCACCACCGCAACGCTACACTCTCTCTCATTGCAAAGATTGCCTGCAGTTTAATATATGTGTTCACACGTATAAAACAAATGCTTGGCCTTGGCGATTGCAGCTGCGTGCTTTTTGCCGATTGAAAAAAATTTTTCTTTAACAACTTCTGTGTTACTTAGCGGACTTTTATGAAGTTTCCAGCAATGAATCTTTTTATTTTATTAAAAATACGGTCTTACCTAAAAAATTAAAAACTAGGGGGATGGGATAGCTTCGGCCGTGCCGAAGTTTGGTAAAACCCTTGCAATTGTTAATTGTAAATCTGAATTGCCACGCCCCCAACAAGTGGATCTATATAACCTATTGAGCAGGGCAACAGTAACCTTTATATCAAATTTTGAAGCTGTACCTATAAGACTTTGGAAGATATAGTTTTCTCCGATTTGAAACGCCCCCAAGAGGCGAATATATATAATTGTTCATAATTTTGTCGAAACCGTGAAGCAAAACGCTTTTGTCAATTTTTGGAACTCTAGGTGGAAAATTGTAGAAGACACAGTTTTTTCCGATTTGCCACGCCCTTAATGGGCATAGATATATATTCTTTATCTTTTTTTCTTGGGGTGGTTGATACAAATATATGTTTAAAGTTTCAAGTCTCTGGCTTTAACAGCGTCCAAAATATTGAAGGATTTATGTTAAGCACTATATAGACTTTCTCGATTTGCCACGCCCCAAGTAGGCGTGGACATATAACTTTTTGATCAATCTAAAGGGGAGGCCAAAAGTATATTACTAATATATACCAAATTTGGATGCTCTAGCTTTAAAGTTGTAGAAGATATAGCTTTACCCGATTTGCCACGCCCCAAAAAGGCGTAGCTATAAACTGTATATCTTTCTGTATTGGGGTGCAATTCAGGAGTATATATTCTAAATTTCAAGTCTCTGACTTTAATAACGTCGAAGTTATCCCACTAAAACATTTCTTAAAACCGATCTGTCCTATGGGAGCTATAGGATATAGTCATCCGATCCGGATGATTCCGAGATATACAATGCATGCAGCAGATTGGAGCCTATGTGCAAAATTTCAGTTCTGTATAATAATATTTTCAGCATTGAATTGTTTCATTTTACTAAAGATACGGCTTAAATTAAACTAGAGGGATGGGCTAACTTCGGCCATGCCGAAGTTTGGTAATACCCTTGCAATTGTAAAGGATATAGATACAGTTTTTTCTGATTTGCCACGCCCCCAACAATTGGATATATATAATTTTTGGGCAATCTATTAAGCAGGGCAACAGTAACCTATATATCAAATTTTGAAGCTCTACCTATAAGACTTTGGAAGATATAGTTTTATCCGATTTGTCACGCCCCCAAAAGGCGTAGATATATAATCTATTTATTTTTGTATTTGGGTGCAACTCAGGAGTATATATTCCAAATTTCAAGTCTCTGACTTTAATAACGTCGAAGTTATCCCACTAAAACATTTCTTAAAACCGATCTGTCCTATGGGAGCTATAGGATATAGTCATCTGATCCGGATGATTCCGAGATATACAATGCCTGCAGCACATTCCAGCCTATGTGCAAAATTTCAGCTCATTAGCTCTTATAGTCTCGGAGGAGATTGCGTTGATCCAGACAGACGGACAGACGGACAGACGGACATGGCTATATCAACTCAGCTCGTCTTGCTGATCAAGAATATATATACTTTATATGGTCGGAGATGCTTCCTTCTCTGCGTTGCAAACTCCTGACCAAAATTAATATACCCTTTTTGCAAGGGTATAAAAATTAAAAAAAATAAATTGTGGCTTTGATAGTTTTTGTTTGAAAAAATTGATTTTGTAAAATGTGGAGCTGGTATCCAAAATATAAGAAAATAGAAAGTGTATTTTATTTACAAGAAATTAAGTGCATAGTTTGGTGACTGTAGCTAAAAAGATGTAAAAGATATGGTCCGAAAACTGAATCTTTATTAAGTTCTTAATCGATATCATGGAAACAAAAAAAGTTATCGAATATCTAAAATAAACTAGATATGCGCGCTTCATACATGGAACTTCGTGCAAATTTCAAGTCTCTAGCTCTTATTATCTTATTATCTTATATACTATATGTCTATATGTACTTTGTGGGGTCTGCCAAGCCTCCTTCTGCCTGTTACATACTTCTTGCAAACCATTATACCCTGATTTCCCATTTTCAATGGGTTCAAGTTATAAAAAACTTAATCTCGATAATGTTCTTATCATGGAAACAATAAAAGTTATCGAATATCTGAAATAAACTCGATATGCGCGCTGTATACAATCACTTTCGTGTAAAATTTGAAGTCTGTAGCTTTTATAGGTTCTGAGATCGACGAGTTCATAAATACGGACGGACAGACGAATAGGGGCTAAATCGATTCAGCTCGTCGTCCTGATCAAGAATATATACACTTTGTGGTGTTTGTTACGCCTACTTCTGGCTGTTTCATACATGATTTCACTTTTTCAATGGGATCAGGATATAAAAATGAAGTGAACTCAAATAATGGACCTCAGTCAACTCGAGAATTCGACTGCAAATGCATTTGCAATGTGTACAAGTGCAACGGCAATGGAATTGGGTATGTACATTGGAAAAAATTTGGAAATGGCTGAGGGTAGGCATAGAAGGCAAAGGAGCTCGTGAATGATGGTTTAAAAGTGCCGGATGCAGACCGAAACTTCTTGTCGTCGTCCGAGTTGCCGTCTTCGGCCCTTCGCTTTCGTTTGGTCCTTCGCCCTTGTAATCGTACTCGTAGTCGTCCATGTCGTCTCATCAGTACTAATGGAACATTTTCCATAACACATTGGTGAGCACAACAACAACAACAACAAATACGACCACACTCGCCCAGCCAGCCAGTCATTTGATTTGACATCCCCACATCTCGAGCCCCCTTTATCCACTTTCGCTTCCCTAACCCATACCCTCATCCCCCCTCACCTTCTATTTGATGTCCTCGTCGCTGTCGTCCGTTGGCTGCTACTCAAACCACTTGGCTCAGCTCCACTCCAGTTCTCCACTTTGCTTCCGTTCACTTGATGTTTTCACGAGCTCACAAAGTCGATAAATATGTATACACATACACACGCACACATGCATATACATACATATACATATATATATATATATATATATACTTTTATATATGTATATATACTTTTATATATGTATATATATGATTCGCTGTATATACACATCGTATGTGGCTCGTTTCTTTGGGTTTTGGTTTGGGATTGAGCCTGAGAATGGAAATGGGCTTGGGTTTTCGAATTCAGAATGGGCATGGGGTTGGGATGTATGAGGTAGTTGCAGGGTTGTGGGGGTAGTGAGCTGCACACGTCAGGCTCAAAGTTTTTAGTAAAAGGCTTCGGCGTCTACTTACGCCCGCGACTGCTTCAGGCTGCCAGGACAACGTCGGTTTGGCAACCGAAATCCGTACGACATACTCTATTCACTGCTACCCGAAGAAGCAGGTAGACTTTGCCTTCTGCTTAACGACCAGTGGGACAAAAGCTACCAACCCATCACGCCCCCTTTCAACACATAGTCAACTAAATTCAACAATATGTTCTAAATTCTATAGCAACTATTTCTTAATTTTTATCTTCATTAGCTGCTACCGTAAACAGAATTTAATCTTTTATTGATACGCATAGTAAATCGTATATGTATATCATTGAAAATGTTTTAATTTATATATGCTTACTATATACAATCTAAAACATATAACATGTAATGACTAAGCCTATATATGTAAGTATGAATGAAAATATTTTTTTAGAAAAATCCTAGATATATTATATATTAACGAATACTTGTAGATTATATAAATATACTATCTTAAGTTTTATTTAAGTTTTTAGTTATTGACAGCTTACAATATATACATTTCACTCATATAAGTGCATCATTAACCTGTACAAATACTATCACAACTTTCCTTACCCCAATAAAACTTAAGAACTAAGCTAAGTTATATGAAAGAGACGGGAGCTCAGGTAAGAAAATTACAAAGAAAATGAAAACAAGACGAGGAAGACGAGATTTTCAAATTACAAAAATTTCACTAGTTAGTTAGAAACTCGTCTTCTTCTGCTTCTTCTGCAGCTTCCTCTTGTGTTTTATTTTACTTTAGTTTTCGCAAATGTTATAAGAGATGAGCGAGTGTGTGCGCCGAATACATAGCAGCCAGCGCGAAAGAGACATCTATATACATATATACACACATATATAGAAGGAGAGGTAAAAAGAGAGAGAGAGAGAAATAAGAAGGATGGTGGGGTGGGGGGGTGTCGAAGGAGAAAGGGGGGGGGGGGGTTGCTCATATGTATGGGCCACCGAAAAGGATTTTAGACCTTTATTTTCACATGGAGGACGTCAGTCGGTTTGCCACCGCACGAATTTCAAACTTTTCACACACACTCGCTGAATTTTCATTTGCATGTGTATATGTGTGTGTGTGTTTTTGTGATTTGAATTAAACTTTGGAACTCACACACACGCAACGCCTGAGCATGGAGAATTTTACTGCAGACAACAAAAGGCTTGAGACGGTAACCGGAGGACTGTGGGCGTGGCGACAGGCGACTAACGGTTTTGCTCATAGTTACTAACGTTGTTGCCCACTGCTGCTGATACTGCTCCACACACACATATACACCCCCTCTTCTCCTTAACAGACCGCGCTCTGCCGTTCCATTACGTTTTGGTTTTCTACTTTTGGAAGTTTGCGTCAAAGCTTTGTTATTGTTTTACTTATACCCTTTAAAAATGGGTAAAACATGTAAAAACGCTCTGGTCGGGACTGCCCTACTACGATATCCCCTAAACCTTTGCTCGAGCTTGCATTTTTACAAATGTTTATACAAACAGATAATAATATGAATGCAACAAAAAAAAAATTGAAAAAAATAAATTTTGTCCGCAGCGGGATTTAAGCCTGCGATTCCTTTCTTGCCAGCTACCGTCTCTACCGCGACGCCACACTGTCTGATTGCAAAGAACTCACGCATATCAATGTATGTGAGCACACGTACAGAGAAAAGGCATGCACTATGCGCTTGCTGCCGCTTGTTTTTGCCGATTGACAAAATATTATCTTTAATAACTTCTGTGTTACCAAGCGGACGTTGATGAAATTTTCAGCATTGAATCCTTTATTTTATTTAAAATAGGGGATTACTTAAAAAATTAAAAAAATTTAACATTTTAACTTTAATAATTATTTATTAATTGTGACTTTATTTTCAACTGAAGGTGAATTAAATTAATTTTGTCAAATGTGGAGTCGGTACCCAAAATATCAAATAAAAGAAATTGTATTTTATTTTCAAAAAGCTAAATGCGAAATTTTGTGACTTTAAAATATCTAAAAGCTATCCTAAAAAACTGAATTTCGATAAAGTTCTTAATCGATATCATGGAAACAGGAAAAGTTATCGAATATCTGCAACAAAGTCGATATGCGCGCTGTATACAAGGACCTTCGTGTAAAATTTCAAGTCTCTTATAGGTTCTGAGATCGACGAGTTCATACATACGGACAGACGGACAGGCCTAGATCGACTCTGCTCTGTCTGTTACATACATTGCCACAAAACCGTTATACCCTGAAATCCCATTTTCAATGGGTTCAAAAGGTATCAAATTTTTGTATCAATCAATGAGAAATTGGAGATTTTTCCTTCTCTTGCCCAAGCAGAACCAATTTATTTCACATCATTCTCCAAAATCGATAATTATCGATTTATCGAACTTATTAATAGATCAAATCATAACCTAAGCTAAACTTTTCTATATACACGAATTTTAGTTTCATATTGAATCATATTTACATAATCAAACTACATATCCAGTTCTTCTCTAGCTACAGAGTATCTGCAAGTCAAACACTCTCAACTAGAGCTCTTGTATTTGTTGTTGCTGTTGTTGGTCCGCAGGCATGTACCATACATGAGTGTAGTACACAAGTCTGTCTCTGGATCACTCTATGTATGTGTGTTTATGGAAAATTCTGCACATAAACACACACACGCACACACACACACACACACATACACATACACACAAACACTCACACACACACACACAGACACAAACACAAACACAAACACACACACACTCACACACAAACACTCACACAAACACTCACACACATAAAACAAAACTCACACACACACACGTATATATTTGTATATCCGTGTGTGTCGCATGTGGCAAAGAGAAAACTTGTGACAGCTTGTGGTCTGCCTGCGTCATTTGAACATTCATTTTGTTTATTTTGAACACACGCTTTGGGCTTAATGCGACACACAGCAAACTCCCATAGCCGGGCCATGTCCCTATGTCAACCTCCACGCCCCCTTCACACCCTCTCCAACTCACTCTTTCATCTTAGACCTTAGCTTCAGCTTAAGCGTCGAGCATATTTGAAAATATATTAAATCCAACTCCGGAAACTCAAAAAGTAAGAGTAGCATAAGTTATAAAAAATTTTGGAATAATTATTTTGCAATCTCCTTAATAAAATTCCAGTGATATTCAACAAACATAGTATATGTATGTATATATGTACATCCACAAGTTCTTAAAAGTAGTTTTAACGAAAGGTTTCATTATTATAAAAAGCCATCATATAGAGACAGCATAAATTCATAGCACAGTTTTATAAATTCTACTTTTCTTCACTTCTTAGAATATTTACTTAAATTGTAAATACTGCTAAGCTCCCATATTTAAAGCCTTAAGACCTTTGAATTGAAAGTGGGGTTATCCAATCCCTTTACTAATTTATGCCAAATGCCGCATCTAAATTTACAAGAATTTCATTGTGACACAAGAAATCAATAATTACCTTTCTGGCAACCCCTTTTCCTCACTAACCCCCCTAGAAGTTGCAGTCGCAGTGGTCAACTTCCCAAAACAAAATGGTGGACGACACAAAATGTTGAATAAGCAAACAGAAACCGCCTGCCCCCACAACAAGTGCCCAGACACATAAACAACTCGACTTTGCTAAAAGGAATAAGACATCCAGTGGACCGCTAAGGGCAGCTTGCAAGGATGGTGAAGGGGTTCAATAGAGAGGGGAGGGTGCAGGAGTCGTGAGTTCATATTTTACCGTTAGTGTGTGGGATGGCCAACGACTTGGGCCAAAAGCGTCACGAACATACCCTGTCGACCGAAGCTGGGGATAAGTAATAAATATTTTACGACAGCCCTATGGATCAGGGGCATGTTCAATGTGGCTGCGACTTCACCCCCCCTCTTACGTATTGGCCCCATTTGCTGTGCAACACTTCTGACAAAAATTCAGGCAAAAGTTTTGCGCGTCACAGATTCGACTGTGTCGCGACCGCAAAAAGCGGTAACAATAAATACACGGCACTGTCAGCCCGTGTCCTTCGTTTTGCGTTCTGCGTGTTGCGTCCTGGCCATGACCAGGACCATGGCCAGAAATAACGTAGCAGACGCCACTCGCCACTTGACGCTCAAATTCGCCCTTGAATCATTTCAATTTCAAGCAAATTGACATTACATTGCCCAGCTGCCTTCCTGCCTGAACAGCGTAGACCCAGTCATCCCAGGGGGTTGCCAAGGGGGTCAAGAGGGATAGGGATGGTATTCGAAATTGGAAATACTTGGGTCCGCTGCACTGCCTTGGGCAACTCAATAACTATCACCGTCGACGGCAACAACGAATCGAAAACGAAGTGAAAGTTTACAGGACTTGCTTCATAGCTGGTCCCAATACATCCCCACTGACCCCCTCCTTATCCCTCCTCATTCCGAGTTTTCGAATGCTTTTTGGCCACGGGGCAGCCACGCGTTGACTGACAGCCAGCCAGGGAATTGAACTGGCCAAGACTTGGGGTTGCATGGGCATGACAGCACAATGAGACGATCCAAAAATTGGGTTGTCCAGACACGACAGTTAGCAGTTGACAAGGCGAGGGGCTTGTAAAGGAGGGCCTTGAATGCGAAATGCCAGGCAGTTACTTCGACCAACACTTAATTTAACCAAGCGCTGCCCACGTTAACGACTCCACACACACCTACACGGACACAAGCACTCGAACGGTAAATGCTTATTCAAAATGGCCGCCAAGGCTGGACCCAAGAAAGCAGCAGCAAATGGACCCTGACGCAACAAAATGAATCAACAGCAAACGAAAGCCGCATAGATGATTGAATTGGTTAGAAAAGTACAGTCGCATAAAAACTAACAAAAGCTTAAAAGAGCGCAAAAGATAAGAATAAAGTGAAGCAAAATATGACTGAATTTTGGTATTATGTAATGTAAAATCAGAAAATACAGAAGTATATGAAATAAAATGTAATTGAGAACTAAAAACGCTTTAGAGAGCTGCCATTGAAAAGCATAGACGATAAGAAAATATAAGGTGGTGTTTTACACAATCTAGCTTACATCTTTTATCTACACATATTACCTTCTGCGCGCACACACACACACGCACATATGTATACAAATGCACACACAAGCACGTGCGCCGCTTACTGCGTAGATGATTTAGCCGCTGCGGCTGGGCTATGAGAAATCGATTGTTAAATAACTTTCGGTTATAGATGTACTTTCTTAATGACATTTTCAGGACATAATATTAACATCAAAATGTGTATATATGTTAAGTCCCAACTCTCTTGTATTTGAAATACCATTTTTTCAGTTTTGGGGCCATTGGTGGCGGTATCCAAAGTCTGAAATATTCATTATCTGTATTTTCATCATATCCTACATATTAAATTTGGGGTCTCTAGCTTTAATGGTCTTTAAGTTATGGCTTAAAAACGAAGTCACAATATCGATTGTCATCGGTAATAAGGAATTAAGATGAGTTATAGAAAAAAATCTATATATAAAATTTCAAATCTGTAGCTTTTGTGGTTTACGAGATCGCTGCGTTCATACGGACAGACGGACGGGCGGACAGACGGAAATGGCTAGATCGACTCAGCTCGTCGTACTGATAAAAAATATATATGCTTTGTGGGGTCTGCCATGCCTCCTTTTGCCTGTTTGATATATTGTCACAAAACCATTATACCCTGAAATCCCATTTTCAATGTGTTCAGGGAATAAAAATACTGTGCGCAAATATAAATTCATATATTCATATTGATATATATATATATATATATATATAGACTTATATTTCAAAAGACCAGAATAATGAAGACTTTGATCCTATGAGATTTATAAATATAAGATCTGTAAGTAACGGTTAAGCTTTATTTAGTTACCAAATTATGTTATAGTTAGTGCTCCATAAATTGTTATTAGTGAGGAAATTTATTGAGTTGGGAGATTATATGGCTAAAAGGATTGCCAGATATTTGGGTTTTTTGATTAAAAAAAGTAATTAGAAAACTAAATAAAAGTTTTCAGCAGAGCGATGCTAAAGATGAGGCAATGAAACGGGAGGTAGAGGAAGATGAAAGTTGAGAATGTGTAGTCGTTTGGCGAAATGGTAAATAATGTAAAGTGAAATAACTGTACATGGTCTTCACACCCACACACGCACTCGCAAACAGAAGCTCATGTGTGTGTGTGTGTGCATGTGTGTATGTGTCTATGTTGCCTTTTGTTCTGCGCGCGAACGGCAGTTGGGCAGGAAGTTAAATGCTCACCCCTTTCGAATTGTGTGAGGAATGTGTCCTGTAGGGCTTACTACATACCAAATGAACACCCACACACTCACACACACAGTTGTGCTGATGTGTATAATGGCGCTGGGAATCGGACTGGGGTTGGCATTTGCCCGGCTCTTGTCTTCCAGCCCGTTAGGTGGGTGGTTTGGGTGGTTGCTTGGGCGTGCCAATGGGTTGGTCATATGTGAGAGCCGAACGAGTAGCTCAGCCGAACAGCCATACGTGTGTGTGATGTGTGTGCCTGGGTGGGTGTACTCAAATGTGTGTGTGTGGCGCAATAAATGTTTTCGAATGTCATTTGCTGCAAAGATGGCGACCATTAATATGGAACGAAAGGATTTGTTTTAATTTCATTGTGTATGTGCTTGCGAGTGTTCATGTGTGTGTGCGAGTGTGTGTGTAACTGAACGAGAGAGGGTGGCACAGTTACAATAGTTGGTGCCGAGCAGAGGGCCAAACAATTTCGTTTCAACAACTTCTTGAGCCATTTGTGTAAATTTATAACACACACACACTCACACACACACAACGTCCACAAGTCATTTAACGAACGAAGACCCAACCTCTCCTCAGTCTTTTTTAATGGGTTGCACAGATATCAGTGTAAATGCATATACTTATGTGTATATGTATATGTATGTTTGTACCTTTTACATACGCTTAACTATTTTATATGGCTTTCGATTGAGGCCCCTTCACATAAAAGACCACCTTCAATCAACCCAACCCCTTCTAAATTGCGTAATTAAAAGCACCAAAAATGTTGAATTGCATTTGTTGAAATGGAAAAGCAGTGTTAGTATTGAGGAGGCGCTATCATCATAGTAAACATGTAGATGTGAATGTGGAAATTCTTATAGTAAATACTAAGCAAAGCATTTCACAATAGCAACGGATCCGAAACCAAGCCCATTAATTAATTTCAGTAGGACTTTGAGAGAGAAATTTTCTGCAGAATTTGTATATATTGCATTGAATCCTAATAACTTGAGGGTCTTCGAATCAAGAAGAAAATTAATTTTATAACTTTCTGTTATTTGTTTTAAATTTTTATATTTTTATATCTTTAAAACTTCAAAGAACATCTAGTTTTAAAACAATATTTATCAATTTTATTTATAATTACAATTTATTGTCAAAAGTTCTTCTAGAGCAGATAGACGGACTGTGAAGTCTAGATTAATTTAGATTCTTGGCCATATCAAAAACATATATTTATATATAAATAGATAATGCCCGAATGATGTTCATCTACCTGTATACCCTATATATACTTTTGAATACTGTAAAAAATGAATGATAACGGAACTAGAACATTCTTAAAAATGTTTCCAACTCTTAAAAATTGATTGATAAGTACATATATACTAGGATCAATTGACATAGCTAAGCTAATTTGATATAAGTGAACTTTTGATAAACAACTGATATTGAATCTAAGTTGAAGGACTTATTCCAAATATCGTAGGAACATGCAATTCTAGCGTAGATACAAACATACCTTTTTCTATTCAATTAAATTAATTTAAGCTCCCTAATATGTATTAGAACTCATACTATATTATATTATATGAATAAATCTTTGAATTGGTATATGTATATTCATCTAAACGACTTGTCATATCCGATGACACTCGGGAATACCAACATGAAACATTAATACAACTAAGTGAATTCATATGAGCTTCCCTTGAAGCGTGGGTGGGGGCGGGGGCTCTGAAATGAAGTAGATATTTAACTGGATGTGGGTGAAGTCGTATTCGGAAAATCATTTTGAAAGATCTGTTCTGGGATATGCTCACGGACGTTACCCGGCAACAGCTAAGCCCACCAGACTACCCCACCAACCAGCCACCCAAAAAACCACCTACGTAGGCCAAGTCCATGACAGTATTAGACCCTTCCCCAACCCCGATTCTCTTGAAGCCGGGGATTCGAGTTGGTGCGTGCCTGTCGGCCCATAACGGAAATTTGCGTTGTCATATCAAAGTCCCATATGGCCCGTAAACGTAGCCCCGCGATGCGGAGAGGGTGGATAGACACCCTATGTGTGTGTGTCGGTTGGCAAAAGTGTCATCAAAGCCTAGGGCGCTCCAAGAATGCCATCAAAAATGCCAGTCGCACGACTATATGCGAGATATACTTATGTATATGTATGATAAAAAGTATCAATGCATGTCTGTGTATGCGTGTATATAGATGGACGCGACACTCACACACACACGCCGTAAGACAGTTACATGGCGTAAAGCGCAGGAATAAACGAAATGTGATAATAAAATACAAAACCAATAAAGGAAAGAGCTCTTCACACTTCACTTGCTTACCAAGAGTCGTCGGCACACCCAGAAACACATACATATATATATATATATCTACATATATAGATATATTTGTATACACACTGTTAAGGACGCTACTGTTCATCAGACGCGGCCCTGGCGAAGACTTCCGATGCCGTTCAACAAAATGGTAAAAAGCCTACGGTTATTCGATGAATTCATGGCAGACGAAGCATGGACCACTACCATAGCTGCTCTAACGGTTATAACCCAAGCATGGGAGAGCTGACAAAAAGGGGGCGTGCGGTGTGCGTTGCCGTACACAGGAAGCAGCGCAACTGTGCGTTACACATGGGGGCCAAGCGCTGGGCTGTAAGTGGATCATCATTTTTTATTTTCCGTTCAGCGCAGGCAACCAAATGTGCCAACCACAACAACAAGTACACATGAAGCCCAATTTCGGCCAACGGCAAGTGTGACACAACTGTCTTAGTGTGTGTGTGTGTTTCTCTGTGTGAGTGTGTGTTACTTTTATTTTCGCTATCAGCCATTTAAGCAACCCCCTAACACCTCACCGAAAGCCGCCCTCACACATGCCCCGCCACACCCCATTTCCACATCAACTGTCAAGTTTACTGATGCTTGCCTCCTCCACTCTATTCTCTTGCCCCACTCCTACTAACAACCTGCCGCCAAGGATATAAACATTTTTTATCATAAGCGAATTTCGCAGCAGCGTGCAAAATAACAACAACAAATAATAATAAAAACAAGTAAGAACGCTCTAGTCGGGTCTACCCGACTACGAGATCCCCTGAACCAAGTCCGATGCGGTGTTTTAAACAATCTAGCTAACATCTTTTATCTGTACATATTACCCATTGCGCGCACACACACACGCACACATACATACACAAGCACGCGCGCCGCTTACTGCGTACATGATTTAGCGGCTACGCTTGGGCTGCATTCTGGGCAGCATTATGAGAAATTCATTGTTAAATAACTTCGGTTCTAGATCTACTTTCTTAATGAAATTTTCAGGACATAATATTGACATCTAGAGGTGTATATATGCGAAATCCCAACTCCCTAGTATTTGAAATACGTTTTTTCCACATATGGGGCTAATGGGGGGAGGTATCCAAAATTTAAAAAGTTTATTATCTGTATTTACATCACAGCAACCTACATAGTAAATTTGGTGTCTCTAGGTATTATGGTCTAAAAGTTATAGCTTAAAAACAAAGTCAAAATATCGATTGTTATCGATAATAAGGAAATAGGATGAGTTATCGAAAAAAAAAAATAAACTTGTACTGCGTATGGTATACGAGAATATGTATCTAAAATCTCAAATCTCTAGCTTTTGTGGTTTACGAGATCACTGCGTTCATACGGACGGACAGACGGACGGACGGACAGACAGACAGACGGACAGACGGACAGACGGACATGGCTAGATCGACTCAGCTCGTCCTGATCAAGAATATATATACTTTATGGGGTCTGGCACGCCTCCTTCTGCCTGTTACATACATTGTCACAAAACCATTATACCCTGAATTCCCATTTTCAATGGGTTCAGGGTATAACAAGTAAGAACGCTCTAGTCGAGGCTGCCCGACTACGAGATCCCCTGAACCAAGTCCGAGCTGATGTTTTAAACAACCTAGCTTACATCTTTTATCTATACATATTGCCACTGCGCGCATATACACATGCACACATATACACAGGCACGCATATACACATGCACACAAATACACGTGCACACATTTGTATACACATCAGTGTTGCCAACTTTTGTTGAGCAAAAAAAGCTAGATCAAGGAAAAATAGACCCAAAATAAAGCGAAGTTTTCGGAGAAAAAAGCTGGGAAAAAAGCTTAATTTTCGAAGCAAATTTTGTATGATTTGTAGGAAAATGTATTGAATTCCTCAATTTTTCTGCAAAATTTTTCTTAATAAAAAAAAAATGTCTTCAATAATGCAGTCATATTAATTTGGCAACCTTTTTTTTTTTGCTAACCACAAAAATTTGTACTGAAATTTTCACCATTTTGTATTCAATTTTATAAGAAATCATGCAAATATTAAGTCAAATTAAAAACAGCTAAATCAGTTTTTAGAAAGCTATATTTCCCGCTATCCGCTGTTCTGGAATTTTTCCCGCAATTCCACTTTCAAACAAGTAAGAACGCTCTAGTCGGGTCTACCCGACTACGAGATCCCCTGAACCAAGTCCGATGCGGTGTTTTAAACAATCTAGCTAACATCTTTTATCTGTACATATTACCCATTGCGCGCACACACACACGCACACATACATACACAAGCACGCGCGCCGCTTACTGCGTACATGATTTAGCGGCTACGCTTGGGCTGCATTCTGGGCAGCAATATGAGAAATTAATTGTTGAATAACTTCGGTTCTAGATCTACTTTCTTAATGAAATTTTCAGGACATAATATTGACACCTAAAGGTGTATATATCCGAAATCCCAACTCCCTAGTATTTGAAATACGTTTTTTCCACATATGGGGCTAATGGGGGGAGGTATCCAAAATTTAAAAAGTTTATTATCTGTATTTGCATTTCAGCAACCTACATAGTCAATTTGGTGTCTCTATCTGTTATGGTCTTTAAGTTATAGCTTAAAAACAAGGTCAAAATATCGATTGTTATCGATAATAAGGAAATAGGATGAGTTATCGAAAAAAAAAATAAACTTGTACTGCGTATGGTATACAAGAATATATATCTAAAATCTCAAATCTCTAGCTTTTGTGGTTTACGAGATCACTGCGTTCATACGGACGGACAGACGGACGGACGGACAGACGGACAGACGGACATGGCTAGATCGACTCAGCGTCGTCCTGATCAAGAATATATATACTTTATGGGGTCTGCCACGCCTCCTTCTGCCTGTTGCATACATTGTCACAAAACCATTATACCCTGAATTCCCATTTTCAATGGGTTCAGGGTATAAAAAGCCCGATTTGACGGGAAAAAAGCTGATTTGGCAACAGTGATACACATGCTCACATATACATACCATGCACACAGAAGCACGCTCGCCGATTACTGCGTAGTTGATTTGAATGTATGTGTGCACACGTACAGGCTGCTGCCGCGCGCTTTTACAATTAATAACTTTAATAACTTCTGTATTACTTAACGGATTTGAATGCAATTTTCAGCATTGAATGCTATTAATTTATTAAAAATACGGTTTTCACTAAAAAATTTAAAAAAATTAAATTGTGGCCTTGATAATTTTTTTTTATAATAAATTTTTTTTTGTGAAATGTGGAGCTGGTATCCAAAATATGAAAAAAATAGAAAATGTATGTTATTTACAAAAAGCTAAAAACAATATTTGGTAGCTGTAGCTAAAAATATGTAAAAGATATGGTCAAAAAACTGAATCTTGATAACGTTTTAAATCGATATCATTGAAACGAATAAATTTATCGAATATCTAAAACAAACTCGATATGCGCGCTGTATACACAGACCATCGTGCAAAATTTGAACTCTCTAGCTCTTATATGTTCTGAGATCGACGCGTTCATACATACGGACAGACGGACAGACGGACGGACAGACAGACGGACAGGGCCAAATCGACTCAGCTCGTCACCCTGATCAAGAATATACTTTATGGGGTCTGCCACGCCTCCTTCTGCCTGTTACATACTTTTTGCAAAACTATTATACCCTGATTTCCCCTTTTCAATGGGTTCAGGGTATAAAAAGTATGCCAAAGCGCAAATAAGAAGCAGGGAATCGCAGCATTACTGTGAGGTTGGCCACCCGTCCTCCACCTGCTCAGGTTCACACTTTGCAACGCGTACAATAGATGGCGCTTTGCAAATGCTTTACGAACACACTCTTACGATTTTAACATATTTTTGTTCACATATTCAAATTTATTTATTATTCATATTTAGCTGTAAAATAAACAAATAAGAACGCTCTAGTCGGGACTGCCCGACTACGAGATCTCCTGAATGTTTGTTCGAATTTGCATGTTTACATACATACAGAAAGATCTAAATGCAACAGTAAAAAAAAATTTGCTTTTGAACAAAAAATTATTGACAGCAGCGGGAATTGAACCTGCGTCTCCTCACTTGCAAGTCGCCATCACTAACCATCACACCACACTCTTCATTTTGTTCTTAGTGACAAAGACGCCACTAATGTAGCAGTGGCGAGAATTACAAAGCAAATTGAAATTGCGATTTAACAAATAAAATTTAAAGAAGAATGCATTTATTTGAATGTATGTGTGCACACGTATAGACTGTGTGCACAGTGTATGCTGCACACGTATTGGCGCTCGCTGCCGCGTGCTTTTGCCGATTGAGAAAATATTTTGTTTCATAACTTCTATGTTACAAAACGGATTTTAATAACATTTTCAGCAATAAATTCTTTCATTTTACAGATATTACGGTTTTACTTAGAAAATTAAAAAAAAAATTAAATTGTGGCTTTAATAATTAATTTAATAATTTTTTTTTTTAAATGTGGAGCCGGTATTCAAAATATAAAAAGCTAGAGGGATGGATTGGTAATACCCTTGCAATTGCAAAGGATATAGATACAGTTTTTTCTGATTTGCTACGCCCCAAACAATTGGATATATATCATTTTTGGGCAATCTATTGAGCAGGGCAAAAGTACCCTATATATCAAATTTTAAGGCTGTACCTATAAGACTTTGGAAGATATAGTTTTCTCCGATTTGAAACGCCCCCAAGAGGCGAATATATATAATTGTTCATAATTTTGTCGAAACGGTGAAGCTTAACGTTTTTGACAATTTTTGGAACTCTAGGTTTAAAATGGTAGAAGACATAGTTTTTTTCCGATTTGCCACGCCCATAATGGGGGTAGAAACATATTCTTTAAATTTTTTTATAGGGGTGATTGATAGAAATATATGTTTTAAGTTTCATGTCTCTGGCTTTAGCAGCATCCAACATATTGGAGGATTTATGTTAAGCACTATATAGACTTTCTCGATTTGCCACGCCCCAAGTAGGCGTGGATATATAACTTTTTAATCAATCTGAAGGGGAGGCCAAAAGTATATTACTTTCCAAATTTGGATGCTCTAGCTTCAAAACTGTAGAAGATATAGTTTTATCCGTTTTATTTGTCACGCGCCCAAAGGGCGTAGATATATAATCTATATCTTTTTGTATTTGGGTGCAACTCAGGAGTATATATTTCAAAGTTCAAGTCTCTGACTTTAATAACGTCGAAGTTATCCGACTAAAACATTTCTTAAAACCGATCTGTCCTATGGGAGCTATAGGATATAGTCATCCGATCCGGATGATTCCGAGATATACAATGCCTGCAGCACATTCCAGCCTATGTGCAAAATTTCAGTTCTGTAGCTCTTATAGTCTCGGAGGAGATTGCATTGATCCAGACAGACGGACAGACGGACAGACGGACATGGCTATATCAACTCAGCTCGTCTTGCTGATCAAGAATATATATACTTTATATGGTCGGAGATGCTTCCTTCTCTGCGTTGCAAACTCCTGACCAAAATTAATATACCCTTTTTGCAAGGTTATAAAAAATGGTTACCACTAATATATATAATTTTGTTCAATCTCAGCATTTCCGTTATGATTTATAAATTTATGATCTTATACGCTATTCTTCAATAATAATCTTTATTTCTGAGTTATTTAATATATAACTTAAATCATAAATATGGCTAATACATTTTATTATTGTGGAAACCAAGTCTTTACTAACAACAGCTTCCGATCAGTGTTGAGTGTCAATAGCAAATTAATAAGAGATAAGGAAAGGTACTCGAGTCCTAATCGAGGAAGGCTTACAAATACTTTTGACAACACAAATGCATTGCTTTAATAATTTTTTTATATTTCATGTACCCATGAAATGTGTGGAAAGGGCTTATTAGTTTTGGGCAAAAGTATGTAACGCAAAGAAAGAAACAACCCTGAACCCATAAAATATGTATATTTTGTAACCTCGGTAATTAGTCATCGATACCCTTGTAATACCCTTGCAATCGTTGACAATAAATATATATAGTTTTCACTGGTTTGCCATGAAGACTTCGAGATTGATTGATGTAGATGAAAAATTTTATTTTATAAAATTGTTTGATTTTTGTCAAAGCTGTCATGCTTAACATATACGTCAATTTTAGGGTCTCTAGATGTAAAATTGTAGAAGAAGCCCATACCAGGTTTAGCTATAGATATTATATATCTTTTCGAATGAGGGTGGGATACTCGAGTATATATTCCAAATTTGAAGTCTTAGATTTCAATGGCGCCGAAGTTTTCCCTCTGAAACATTTCTTAAAACCGATCTCTCCTATGGGAGCCATAGGATATAGTCGTCCGATCATCTCACTCTGTTCCCAAAGGGAAAAGGAGTATACTGGCTTTGTGCAATGTCCGTCTGGCCGTCTGTCCGTCTGTATGAATGCTACAGACTTGAAATGTGGAATATATACTCGAATGAGCTGTAAGTTTGTAAAGTGCTAAGATTTTTTTGATACGCCCACTGTCAAATCAGCAAAATTCTATATCTTTTGAAACTAAAACAAGTAAGCGCTCTAGTCGGGACTGCCCGACTACGAGATCTCCTGAACATTTGTTGCAGACTACATATTGAGCCAAAAAGTTTTGACCGCAGTGGGATTTGAACTTGGGTCTCCTCGCTTGCAAGCCACCGTGTCTACCACGACGCCACACGCTGTCATTGCAAATAAAATACGCACTTCAATGTATTTTGATTAAATTTTCAGCATTAAATCCTTTTATTTAATTAAAAATACGACTTTAACTAGAAAATTAAAAAACAAGTAAGCTACGAGATAACAAGAATCAATTCCAACGTGATGTTTTAAACAACCTAGCTTACATCTTTTATCTATACATATTACCCTCTGCGCGCACAATACGCATATGGTTTTGCCTAAAGCATTCAAAAAATTTATTTGTGATTTTTTTTGCATTTGAAAATAACATAAATTGATTTTGTATCCAAAAAATAAAAAACCCGAAAGCGTTTTTTATTTGTAAAAAACTAACTGCAAAATTGGATGACTGTAGCTGAAATGATGTAAAAGATATGATCAAAAAACTGAATCTCGATAACATTTTTATTCGATATCATTGAAACGGGAAAAGTTATCGAATATCTAACAAAAATTAATTATTCGCTCTATATACTGGCACCTTCGTATAAACCTGTATACCCTGAACCCATTGAAAATGGGAAATCAGGGTATTAAGGTTTTGCAAAAAGTATGTAACAGGCAGAAGGAGACGTGGCAGACCCAGTAAAGTATATATCAGCACGAGGAGCTGAGTCGATTTAGCCCTGTCCGTCTGCCTGTCCGTATGTATGAACGCGTCGATCTCAGAACCTATAAGAGCTAGAGACTTGAAATTTTTCACGAAGGTCTTTGTTTCCAGCGCGTACATCGAATTTATTTTAGATATTCGATAAGTTTTCCTGTTTCCATGATATCGAATAAAAACATTATCAAGATTTCATTTTAAAGCATATCTTTTACATTTTACAGCTAGCTACAGAAAATTTTGTAAATTTTTGCATTTAGCTTTTTTAAATAAAATACATTTTCGATATTTTTTTATATTTTGGATACCAGCTCCACATTTTCATTTTCACATTCAGTTGCAAAAATAGCCACAATTTTAAATTTTTAAATTTTTAATTCAAACCGTATCTTGAATAAAATAAAAGGATTCAAGGCTGAAAATTGCATCAAAATCCGTTAAGTAACACATAAGTTATTAATGATAACATTTTGTCAATAGGCAAAAAGCCAGCCGCTACAAGCGCCAAGGCCAAGCATTTTTTATACGTGGGAAAACATACATTGAAATGCGTACACTTGCTACGGATTTTAATTTTTTTCAATTAGAGTTTTTTTTCGCATTCATATTATCATTTAGGTGTACATACATTTGTAAGTAAAAATGCAAACTCAAACAAAAGTTCAGGGGATCTCGTAGTCTGGCAATCCCGACCAGAGCGTTTTTACTTGTATTTAATTATTTTTTTAAATCAATTATTATGGCTTTAAGATTTGATATTTCTTTACATTTTATTATATCATAATTACCTCATAAATTCTTTTTATATTAAACTAGCCATCAATTCACAAGGACTTTTGATTCTATATAAACAACATATTAACTTAAGTAAGCACTCAAATACTTCATATCATATTCTTTTTGAGACATTTTAGATTATAATTCTTAATACTTTTCCAACTATGTATCTCTATAAGCCTTAAAATATGTATGTAATCCGATTATATATTTCACTTCTCACACTTTTTAAGGTGCACAAATGTAGCTTGTGCCAAAATACAAAAAATTTGCACATCTATCGATCCCAACATCATCTGCTACCATTGGCACACCAAACCTCCCCTCGCCTCCTTGCACCACCCACCCCCTGTCAATAGCCAAAAGCATTTCGCAGTGCCATTTGACCTGCGTCCTCGATGTTTAGCATCTGAAAAGGATGTTTACCTTTAACGCGTGTGGCACAACATAACCGCCCAGTTTGCTTAAATGGGTGGTTGGATGGCAATGGGTGGTGCGGGGATTTCGTGCTGCCTGGGAAGAGCCCCAGTAAATTTTGAATATATTATATATGCAAAGTATTCGTGAATTGGTTTTTTCGCTTATCCAACTGCCAATTTTCTATATGGCGAGTGCGCGAGTGTCTGTGTGTGTGTGTGTGAGTGTGTGTATATATATATGTGTGTGTGTGTGTGTGTGTGTGTGTGTGTGTATGTGTGTGTGTGTGTATTACTGTCTGCGCCGCCTGTCGAGTTATCTTATGGCAATTCTGCATTGCTTGGTGGGGGCGGGGGCGGAGGCAAGGGCGACGGTCCGCGGCACATTTTGCACACCCTCTTTGCCTGTTATTTAAAATGGGTTCCGTTCTGATTCTTTTTTTTTTTTTGCCAATGTTATTATTGTTGTTGTTGTTGGTGTTATTGTTACGCTTCAAAAAAGAAGCAGCAGAGGACGACAGCAAACACAGTAAATCCAAAGGACTTGGTGCGGAAGCCAAAGATAACATTTTTGCACAATTCTCTGGTGTCATTTCCATCCATGCACATGCCAATTGATGTGTTTTTACTTTCAGCTTGCCAAAAACCCACCCACCCAACGAACCCATCCATTCACCCACTAAAGCTACCCACCCAGCAAGCCATAAGGGCCAGCTCGTAGCACTTATTACAAATTCTTAGCCAGAATACTGAGATGATAATACTCTTTCGTATAAGAATATTGATACAGCTGTGTTCAAAAAAATAGGAACGCGTTTTTATACATCACAAAAGATATTTTTTGTCTGACTTTGAACTTTGCTCACAGTTTTTGAGAGTGGAATGTCAAAAGCTAAATAGCAAAAAAATCCCGTTAGTTTTTCATTCCATTTTGTTTTTATTGATTATTTAAGACCACGCCACGCTGGAGGCTCCAAGTTTTTACCAACTAGGGACTTACAACAAAATATTAGGGCATAACAAATAAAAAATATTAGTTTAAGTTCAGTTTAATAACATTTTTTGAATTTTTTTAAACTTTTAAGCTGCCGTTCTTATTTTAATGAACTCAAATTTTCGAACAATTTTTTCCTTAAGTCCTAGTAGGAAAATAAAAAAAAATTAAAAAGGCTAACTTGCCTTAAATAGTTTAAAATATATGTAAATGTTCTGATTTTCTTCATTTCATACCGATATTTTGGTTTTATCATTGAATATTTGACAAATTGCATGAAACTCAACCGCGTTAATGTTTTTTTTTAAGCACAGCTGTATATTTCTTCTTGATATTTTCTAATAAATATTTTATATTTCTATTTAAATTTGCATTTTAGTTTTCCACATAATTTTCTTGGATATACTTAACATATTTTCAAAGCTATTCTGTTTTAAAATCTTATAATAGCAAATGTCTTTTAGTGTAAGTCAATTATTGAAAGAAAGGTATGCAACATCGATTCAGTTTTAGTAATACTAAATGATCGATTTCTTTCAGAATCAAATATCAAAATAATTTTTAACGTAGAAAAATGCAAGAAAGTTTTCATACTGCATCATATAAATTTCACCCTAAAATAGTTTATTTCGATACGAATATAATTATGTAATTAGGTAATATACAGATGAAGGCGTGTGCGACCCACTTGTACATAATCTTAATCAACAACCAAAATGGAACTCAACTAGGCATGGTGCTCTTTCTAAATTCGTATACCTCTTTCGTCTGAAATAATGGGTATTCAAATCTCAAAGCATATAAAATTAATTGTCTAGAAATTTGAAAAATACATCTATTTTTAGTATATAGATTCATATATGCATATAGAATAGCTTTTTATGAGAATTAACAATAAACACAAAGCTATTAAGGAATCATATGTAGAATTAAAAACATTCCATAAGCTTAAAAACATATACAAAACAAGTAAGAAAGCTCTAGTCGGGTCTGCCCGACTACGAGATCCCCTGAACCAAGTCCGAGCTGATGTTTTAAATAACTTAGCTTACATCTTTTATCTATACATATTACCTCTGCGCGCTTATACACATGCACATATATACACAGGCACACATATACACAGGCACACATATACACATGCACACATATACTCATGCACACATATACACATGCACACATTTGTATACACAAGCACACATATACCATGCACACAGAAGCAGTCGCGCCGATTACTGTGTAGTTCATTTGAATGTATGTGTGCACACATACAGGCTGCTGCACTAAATGTTTCCTTTAAGAACTTCTGTATTACTTAACGGATTTGAATGCAATTTTCTGCATTGAATACTATTAATTTATTGAAAATACGGTTTTCCCTAAAAAATTTGTAAAAATTAAATTGTGGCTTAGATAATTTTTTTTTATTAATTTTTTTTTGTGAAATGTGGAGCTGGTATCCAAAATATGAAAAATTAGAAAATGTATTTTATTTACAAAAAGCTAAATGCAAAATTTGATAGCTGTAGCTAAAAAGATGTAAAAGATATTGTCTAAAAACTGTATCTTGATAAAGTTTTTAATCGATATCAGTGAAACAGGAAAAGTTATCGAATATCAAAAACAAACTCGATATGCGCGCTGTATACATGGACCGTGCAAAATTTCAAGTCTCTAGCTCTTATAGGTTCTGAGATCGACGCGTTCATACATACGGACAGACAGACGGACGGACAGACGGACAGACGGACGGACAGACAGACGGACAGGGCTAAATCGACTCAGCTCGTCACCCTGATCAAGAATATATATACTTTGTGGGGTCTGCCACGCCTCCTTCTGCCTGTTACATACTTTTTGCAAAACCATTATACCCTGATTTCCCATTTTCAATGGGTTCAGGGTATAACAAGTAAAAACGCTCTAGTCGGGACTGCCTGGCTACGAGATCCCCTGAACCTTTGTTCTAGTTTACATTTTTACATCGATACAGATAATATAAATGCAACAAAAAAAAATCTAATTGATCGACCGACCCTGCGACTCCTCGTTTGCAAGATACCGTCTCTAGCTATACCACCACACTCTTCATAATGTTCTTAGTGACAAAGACGCCACTACAGAAGCAGCGGCGAGAATTACAATTAAACTAAAATGGCGAATTAACAAATAAAATTCTAATAATACACACATTTGAATGTACGGATTGTGTGCTTTTGGCAATTGACTAAATGTTTTCTTTAATGTTAATGTTTAATGTTCTTTTATTTTATGAAAAATACAGGTTTACCTAGAAAATTAAAAAACTTCAATTGTGGCTATATAAATTTAAATTAAATTGATTTTGTAAAATGTGGAGAAAATCGACTCAGCTCGTCAGTCTGATCAATTTCAAGAATATATGTTTATACTTTTTGGGGTCTGCCATGCCACCTTCTGCATACATACATTTTTTTGTAATAAAACCATTATACCCTCATTTCCTATTTTTAATGGGTCCAGGGTATAAAAATATTTCCAGTTGCACAGACAAGCACATATATCCGTTTAAAGGCATAAACACCTGAACTGCCATTGGGCCATCATCATAGACCTCATCATCATCGTCGACATCATCATCAGCACCATCATCATCATCAGCACCATCGTCAGCAAAATCACCTTCAACTGCAGTAGCAATAAAATCTGGCATGTGGCTGGCAACAACAACATTCGCTCTCTCTACCACCGCTGCCAACACGACGCGAACCCATGCCAAGACGCCTGGTCCTCCACTTCATTTGAAGGCTTGGATTTAAGGACGGCGTCCTGATAAGAGCTTCAAGAGCTAGCTAGGTGCAAATGTTGCCATTCTTTTGCTAGCAATCGCTAGCATGCCACGGCACATTAGTCAAAAGGCAAACGTTTCAATTCCAATGCTGATAGGGCTGCGCAATGGGAGGGATCGAGAGGGTTGGAGATAACCATAACCCCCCAAGCTTCCTCACACGTTACAAATTTATTTAACTCAAAGCAAACTCGCAATACATGAAAGATTGTGATCCGGTCGGTTCCCAGACAACTTGCTAACATTGGATCCATCCCATTTGGCTAGCTTAGCAGATATACAAGCGAACGAACTTCAGTTTGCATTGGTCCCCGCCCAATATGATGATCAGTAGCAAGGCGAGGACCAGTAAGCAACATTCAAAGAGGCATACTATGCACTGGATGACAAAGATTAACAATTCACGCAGCAAACGGGGAGACGATATAATATCCATGTCTTAACGGTATTTTACAAATTCGTACAAATAAATATATACAATTTTTTCAAGCACTTCAACTTTTTGACTCTAATAAAACTTTCTGAATACATGTACATGAATACAGCTGAATGTCATACAGCTGAGCTTGTCAAATATTGTCACTTGTCACAATGATTACCTGGTTTATAAAAATGTTAAATTTATATATATGTATATACATGGGAGCAATGCTTATGACGAAAACAGTAATGCAAACCAACTTTTAAAATGCAAAATCTTCTAGTTAAGCTAAGATATGTGCCTAGAGACGGGTTGGATTTGTTATCTATCTTTAAATCAGGTTAAGCTTATAACAGCTGATTGCAAAATTTCACGTTCTACTTTCAGGAAAGATAGAGTACAATATGCTATTATTTTTACTTAATTATTAGATAGATTAGATAGATGGAACAACCTTTCAGCACACCAAAGAACGAACAGAATATAGATAAAGAACTAGTTAGGCTACAACTATAATATAATATAATATATCTTCCACAGCTTTAACGCTGGGGTAACAAAATTTTGAAGTTAGTTTGCTGTTGATCCCCTCTACTGATAATATTTGATTAAATGAGGCTGTCTTTTCATCGTAAACAAGTATATATGCAGTTGGTTTTCTTATGTTAATAATGCTCTATTCAAGTTTACGAAGTCAACTTTTCCCCCTAGCAAACTACTTTCGATATCTCCTCCAATATAAAACAAGTAAGAAAGCTCTAGTCGGGTCACAGCCCGACTACGAGATCCCCTGAACCAAGTGCGAGCTGATGTTTTAAACAACCTAGCTTACATCTTTTATCTATGTATATGTATTACCCTCTGCGCACATATATGCATGCACACATACACACATGCACATATACACACAGGCACACATATACACATGCACACATATACACATGCACGCATATACACATGCACACATATACACATGCACACATTTGTATATACATGCACACATATACATGCCATGCACACAGAAGCACGCGCGTCGATTACTGCGTAGTTGATTTGAATGTATGTGTGCACACGTACAGGCTGCTGCCGCGTGCTTTTACAATGTTTCCTTTAATAACTTCTGTATTACTTAACGGATTTGAATGCAATTTTCTGCATTGAATGCTATTAATTTATTGAAAATACGGTTTTCACTTAAAAATTAAAAAAAATTAAATTGTGGATTTGATAATTTTTTTTTTTAATAAATTTTTTTTGTGAAATGTGGAGCCGGTATCCAAAAATATAAAAATAGAAAATGTATTTTATTTACAAAAAGCTAAAAACAAAATTTGGTAGCTGTAGCTAAAAATATGTAAAAGATATGGTCAAAAAACTGAATCTTGATAACGTTTTAAATCGATATCATTGAAACGGAAAAATTTATCGAATATCTAAAACAAACTCGATATTTTCGCTGTATACACAGACCATCATGCAAAATTTGAAGTCTCTAGCTCTTATAGGTTCTGAGATCGACGCGTTCATACATACGGACAGACGGACAGACGGACAGACGGACGGACGGACGGACAGACAGACAGACAGGGCTAAATCGACTCAGCTCGTCACCCTGATCAAGAATATATATACTTTGTGGGGTCTGCCACGCCTCCTTCTGCCTGTTACATACTTTTTGCAAAACCATTATACCCTGATTTCCCATTTTCAATGGGTTCAGGGTATAACAAAGTAATTTTTCTGTTTCTTACGCATATTTATGTATCAAAACTAAGTACAGCAAGATTTTGAGTATGAGAGTTTTCATCACTAATCTAAAATATTTGCGTGCACTTGGAATGTGTTTGATACAGCTCAAAGCGGGAAAATAGTTGTCTAATACCTGCAACAGAAAGCCCGTCTTAACATCCTTTGAGTGTGTGGCATTTGAAAAATGTTTTGCAAGGGCCCGGCGGTAATAAATAAAATGAACTCTGTGTGCCACCAGTAGCTGAAGCTGTGGCAGTAGAAGCCGCTACAAAGCAATGCAATCAATTTCGAGTAACATTTTTGGCATATCGAGACTTACAACATCCCAGCAGGGGACTAAAACGTCTTCGCCCCGTCCCTAACCATACACACATGACCAAAAAAAAAACGAGAAGTGGAGAAAGAAAAACGGGAGCAAAAAAACATTCACCTATCGACATTGCCCATCGCAGAGCAGCTAACCCAGCTCCCATAGCTGGAGAGCGTTTGGGTGATGTGGGGGGTGAAACATCCCCAAAGAGGATGAACGCTGATGGCCACAAAAGACATCATGGCTGCCGAGAAACCTGCGTCCTAACGCTTCACTGGATACTCGCTGTGAAAGTAGAGCCATTCAAATGCATACACATACACACGCACACGTAATCCCCATGTGTGTGCGTGTGTGTGTGAATGAGTGTGACAGCAAATGCCAAAACCCACCCGCAGACCAACCGTCAAGCCCAACGCTTGCACCACCCGCATCCACCGAAACTGCCACATACACATGACTTTCACATATGTGTGTGTGTGTGTGTGTAGGTGAGTCTGGGTGTTTGTGTGTGTATGTGTGTGTGGCCATCGCCCATCGCGCGCCATGTTGGCGGCAATGGCTGCAGTGATGTTAAAATTTAAATTCCTCGCCCACTCAATTTACTGCTACCCTATCCCCCAACTGCAAACACATAACAACAAACACAGTTGTCTGGCATTCACAAGTTGTCCCCATGTGTGTGTATGTGTGCGTATTGTGTTGAGCCTCGCTTGGCCGAACAAGCTCCCAACTCCCCGAATTGTCTTTCTCTGTTCAAGCCTTTCGCCGTGTTGCTCTGTCTAACTCATATATCTCTCCTACTCTTCCCCTCTCATTCTCTTTTCTTTACATTTCTCTCTCTCCGTCGCTATCCCTATCTGTCTGTGGACCAGGTGAAGTGCTTTGATGGCAAGCAAAAGGCTGCTCCTTGTCCAGGTGGCATCGTGTGGGCTCTGGGCTGCCTGAGTGCCAGCGACATCCTTAGTGTATCAGCTCCCAGCCCCAACTACCTACTCCCACAGTTTCCCTCTCAGGCTTCCACCCGCCTACACTTCCTCAGCTTCTTCGTCTGTGCTCAGCTGGCCTGCTTGAATGCTGTTGCGGTAAGCAAGGACCCAACTAGGACAAAAGAGCAATACTATTCATCGCACAGCACAGGAGATGCCTATGTTTGGATATATGTGTGTGTGTGTGTGTGCTGTGTGTTGATGTGTGTGTTTGCATTAAGTACATGGGGCTCCACTTCACATGTATTTGCATTTGACTGGCCCCGAAAGAGAAGCAAACCAAACAAAAATGAAACACCGCAAAGCGTACACCATGACATGTGATTGAGGACGACGTTTATATGCAGCGACGCACACGAATGGCTACACACACACGCACACACACTCGCACACATCCACATTGAAAGTTACCTGAGTTAGTTAGTTCGTTAGCATTTATATACTTAACCAGCCCTCAAACTCTGCTCAGTTTTCTTCCTTTGAATACGTTTTTAGCTCTCGAAATGTTTCAGGCAATAAATTCCAACGATATTTTACAAACACTTATTTTCTAAGCTATTGTTATTTGGCTTATTGATTATGTGCTACATATGCATAAATCAATCAATTCTAGCTTTCAATATTTATGAATGAATATAGAAAGTAGCAAGTACAATATTAACCCAATATATACTTTAAACTCGAGACTACCCTTGCAATTGCAAAGGATATAGATATAGTTTTTTCTGATTTGTCACGCCCCCAAAAGGTAGGTATGTATAATTTTTAGTCAATCTATTGAGCAGGGTAACAGTAACCTTTATATCAAATTTTGAAGCTGTATCTATAAGACTTTGGAAGATATATTTTATATATATATTTCAAATTTGAGAATATGAGAACTGCAAGTTTGCACATAAGTTGGAATCTGCTGCAGGCATTGTATATCTCGGAATCATCCGGATCGGATGACTATATCCTATAGCTCCCATAGGACAGATCGGTTTTAAGAAATGTTTTAGTGGGATAACTTCGGCGCTATTAAAGTCTCAGACTTCAAATTTTTAACATATACTCATGAAAAAGATATAGAGCACCCATCCAAAAAGATATAGAGTATATAGCTACGCCTTTTGGGGGAGTGGCAAATCGGGTAAAACTATATCTTCTACAGTTTTAAAGCTAGAGCATCCAAATTTGGAAAGTAATATACTTTTGGCCTCCCCTTTAGATTGATCAAAAAGTTATATGTCCACGCCTACTTGGGGCGTGGCAAATCGAGAAAGTCTATATAGTGCTTAACATAAATCCTTCAATATTTTGGACGCTGTTAAAGCCAGAGAAAAAAAAAGATAAAGAATATATATCTATGCCCATTAGGAGTGTGGCAAATCGGGAAAAACTGTAACTTCTACCATTTTAAACCTAGAGTTCCAAAAATTAACAAAAACGTTAAGCTTCACCGTTTCGACAAAATTATGAAAAATTATATATATCCGCCTTTTTGGGGTTGTGGCAAATCGGAGAAAACTATATCTTCCAAAGTCTTATAGGTCTTATAACTTCAAAACCCTATGTGTTTGTGATTGACTAAAAATGATAAATATCCACGAGTTGGGAGCGTGACAAATCAGAGAAAACTATATGTATATATATATTTATACAGATAGATAATAATATAAATGCAACAAAAAACTAGAGGGATGGGCTAACTTCGACCGTGCCGAAGTTTGGTAATACCGTTGTAATTCTAAAAGATATAACTATTGTTTTTCTGATTTGCCAAGAAAAGTAAAAATTGACGTATTTACTAGTTTTTGACCTATATGTCACAACATTTGCCACGCCACAAAGAGGCGGATGTATATAATTTTTTTTTAAATTTTATTGAAGCAATTGAGCTTAAGGTATTTGTTAATTTTTGGGTTTCTAGGTGTAAAATACAGTTTTTAGCTAATAATCGTAGCTTAATATACTATATGTTTTTGTGTGGAGGTGGTTTTTACAAATATATTTTTTAAGTTTCAAGACACTTGCTTTAACAACGCCCAAAATATTATAGGATTTATGTTAAGCACTAGATAGACTTCCCGATAAACAACGCTCATATTGGGAGTGGACTTATATTTTTATACCCTGAAATCATTAAAAATGGGAAATCAGGGTATAATTGTGTTGCAAAAAGTATGTAATAGGCAGAAGGAGGCGTGGCAGACTAAAACTATTTTGATATCGTTTTTATTGGATATCATTGAAACAGAAAAAGTTATCGAATATCAAAACAAACAAACAAATATGCGCGCTGTATACAAGGACCTTCATGCAAAATTTTAAGTCTCTAGCTCTTATAGGTTCTGAGAGCAACGCGTTCTTACATACGGACAGATAGACCAGATAGCCCTGATCAAGAATATATATAGAATTTTTGGGGTCCGCCACGCCTCCTTCTGCCTGTTACATACTTTTTGCAAAACCATTATACCCTGCTTTTCCATTTTCAATGGATACAAGATATAAAAATAATAAGTCTTGTTTTCAGGGCAGCTAAGGAAATTCTTCCTTTAAACTTCAAAGGAAATAAGTCAGTCAAGTATTTTTTCCATAATAATATAGTTAAATAAGTTGGCTTAGCTCTATTATTCTTGTAGTTGGGCGCAGCACAGATGAGCGGTCAGCTTAATGAGAGCAAAGCAATTGGAAGAGCAGCTGTTCATGTGGCTGCTGCTCACTCTTAAGCTAATCGCTGCCTTTCATGCTCCCCTTTTTCGTGCTAATTCGCACTCTCAGTGCAGCCGCATTGCTAAGCCCGCACATATTTAAGTGTATAAATTGATCTGTGGCGGACGCACGACATTTGGTCGCTTGCTCGCATTTGTTTAATAATTTTAAGTCTTTTAATTGGTCTTTGGCAGACAGCACGACATTTGGTCGTTTGCTCGCATTATCATAATTCATATTTGGCGGACAGCACGACACCTTGGGCGCTTGCTCGCATTTGTTAACTAACTATTGAGTGCTATATTATTCTTGGCTGATCGCACGACATTCGGTCGCTTGCATACAGTGTTTAGTAATAGCAATTGTTATGTTGGCTGATCGCACGACACTTTGGTCGCGTGCACACAGTGTTAACAGAATTCAATAAAGACATTAACTACAACAAAGTGACTTATAATTTAAAATTAAGAAATACAAAACTAATGAAAAAGCTCATTGGCTCAACAACCAATATTCAGAATTTTTTGTTATTTCAAGAAAATGATCTAATTATGAACAAAATTTTTTTTAACCTCATAGTAGAATTATTGGTCGCTCTAAGAAGTTTTCTTTAAAGTGATTTCGGAAATTTTTTTCAGGGCCCTTGACTTTTAGTCCCATAGTCCCATAGAAAATTCGTTTGACAGGAAATTCTGTAGTTCTTCCACAATCTACTCTGTGTTAACGCTCTGTAGTCTCCTGGGTAGTCCTATCTTGTATAGTTTATATAAAAAGTTTACTCAAAATGTCTCCTAGAGTAATAATTTGATTCCTTACTAAGCTCCTTGATAGTGTTATATTGGATTCTCTCCATAATGCCAAACATAATTCTTGTTAATAGTTCTTCTTTTTTTTTATCTGTATTTCTTAACGTTGTTATGTCGGTAGGTCACTCCTGCTTTGACGGCTCCTTTATGCAATTCTATAATTATATACAATAGATCACTCATTAAAATATGTCTCGCAGAGATGTGCGTGATTTGGCATTTAACTAAGCTGGAGTCTGGGTGTAGCGGCTACCAGCTAATAAAGCAGAGTGTCGCACTCTTAACGCTCAGTTGAGCAGATATTTGCATTGCCATGCAAATTTATCAGCTGCCATAGAGATTGGATAGCGGCTGATGCACATCTCCCGCAGTGCGGCCCAAAACCGCAAAATTTATATTTGTGTGTGTGTGGCAAGCAGGGAGTTGCAACCTTTTTTGGGTAGACACGTAGACACGTGCAACGGTAGCGCCGTGCGGTTCAATTAATTATACGTGCGCAAATACCTTAATCCGTACATTCACAATCAAAATTCGAGAGCTGCATCCGCAGCAGCCGAGAGATACTTGCAACAAAACGGGGCATTCATATGCAAACAACTCGCACACACACACACAGGGAGACCACACACAACAGCGCCTCATCAGTCAATGTGGTAGGGCAGAGCAAGGGAGGGACGGGTCGGGTCGGGCCGAGTCGGGATCGCAATGGGTTGTGGCACCTTTTGCTTAGGGTTCTTATTAACATTTCTTCTACTCAACTGACAAACAGGAGTATCATCCAGGCTGCTCTTCATTTGAACGGTTTGCGGCCTGTTATTGCCCCAGCAACCCTTTTCCCATCTAGTTTCCTCTATTTGCGGATATTACAAGTGTACAGTTGCAGTTTTGACTTGTTCCGTTCAATGATTGACCTAGGCACGTTATTATTTAAAGCAAACGAAGCACTTGAAGAAAAGTTCTGACACTAAAGTAAATAATTGATATATTTTGAAAATTTTCAATATTATACTCCAACAAGTAAGAAAGCTCTAGTCGGGTCTCTACGAGATCCCCTGAACCAAGTCCGAGCTGATGTTTTAAACAACCTAGCTTACATATTTTATCTATACATATTACCTCTGCGCGCATATACACATGCACACATGCACACATACACACATGCACACATATACACATGCACACATTTGTATATACATGCACACATATACATACATGCCATGCACACAGAAGCACGCGCGCCGATTACTGCGTAGTTGATTTGAATGTATGTGTGCACACGTACAGGCTGCTGCAGCGTGCTTTTACAATGTTTCCTTTAATAACTTCTGTATTACTTAACGGATTTGAATGCAATTTTCTGCATTGAATGCTATTAATTTATTGAAAATACGGTTTTCACTAAAAAATTTGAAAAATAATTTGATAATTTTTTTTTTTAATAAATTTTTTTTGTAAAATGTGGAGCCGGTATCCAAAATATGAAAAAATAGAAAATGTATTTTATTTATAAAAAGCTAAAAACAAAATTTGGTAGCTGTAGCTAAAAATATGTAAAAGATGTGGTCAAAACACTGAATCTTGATAACGTTTTAAATCGATAACATTGAAACGGAAAAATTTATCGAATATCTAAAACAAACTCGATATTTTCGCTGTATACACAGACCATCATGCAAAATTTGAAGTCTCTAGCTCTTATAGGTTCTGAGATCGACGCGTTCATACATACGGACAGACGGACAGACGGACAGACGGACAGACGGACGGACGGACGGACAGACAGACGGACAGGGCTAAATCGACTCAGCTCGTCACCCTGATCAAGAATATATATACTTTGTGGGGTCTGTCACTCCTCCTTCTGCCTGTTACATACTTTTTGCAAAACCATTATACCCTGATTTCCCATTTTCAATGGGTTCAGGGTATAAAAATCTGGTCTGTTCTTGGGCTTCTTTTTGCAGGTATTGTATTATAAGAGTATCTCCTATAATCATTTTATATTATAAATGGATGTATTATATATTGATGGATGATAAATAGTAGTAGGTTGATGAGTTGAGAATGCGTTTTCCTTAGGTTGAGAAAAGCTGAAAATCTTGAATTGTTTGACAATGGTTGATTTATATATTATAAACTAAATCGTAGACTGTAACATTTAGAATTCCAATGAAAGTTTATTAACATTTTTGATGCCCAGCCAAGGGACGATGCCTCTGTGTTTGCCCCATATTCACATATTGACTTGATCAAACAGAAAGCGTGAATGCGGTACGAATGTAAATGGATTCGACAGTCATATACAGATGGAAATACAGCTACAGCAGCAGATACAGATACAGCTGTTGTTGCAGATACCAATTCGAATCTGAATAGATAGCTGGCAATTTGGATACGCAATCAATAATTCTAATCAAGTGCGAATGGTGACGCATAAAAATCGCACCGATTCGCTCATCTGCCTGACTTTTGCATACGAGAGATATATGTATATGTGCTGCTGCTGCTGTTGCACTGGCAATAAATATTGGTCCTGCCAAGTCGTGTTAACCCCTACCTCCTTCAGTCCCGTGACCGGGTCGCAGTGCCGCGACACGACCGTAAAAACATCACGCAGCGGCACGTCCTGTCAAGAATCGGCAGAGAGAGAGAGAGCGAAGCGAAAGAGAAGAGAACAGAGTCAATGGGGATGCCCAACTTACCATAGTGCGCAAAAGGGTAACGACAACAACAACTGGAACCACCAACAAAAACAACAACAAGACAGAAACATCTGCAGACCGAAGTTAAGATACCATTTCTATGATAAGACCTCATATATTATAAGTTTTATACCTATATTTATGTATCATATCATATATTTTTATACTTTATAAATATCACAGCATACAATATTAAAAAAATATATGTATGATATTAAA
Source organism: Drosophila gaucha (assembly GCA_035045545.1). NCBI lineage: Eukaryota > Metazoa > Arthropoda > Insecta > Diptera > Drosophilidae > Drosophila > Drosophila gaucha. Next base: position 505,665 of record JAWNOY010000040.1, read on the forward strand.
ATTTAATATACCGATATTATATTAAATTTAGTTTAACTTCTTTACGAAGCAATTGACATGTTCTGGTTAACATTTCTAACAATCTATATACATATCTAAAAATATATATATTGATATTTGATATATAATATATAATATATGAAATATGGTATATGGTATCTATTGGGCAGCTAAATATAATAGTACTATGATTATATACCTTAAGCAAAGAATTTAATCGGGAGTTTCATTGACAGAACTTGACAGAATCTCACTTTATATATGTACATATATGCTAGTAAATAGACTACAGCAATCAATGCTGAAACAATTTGAATAGGTAGGTGAACACATGGATAGATCTACTATAGAATCTCTCTTAAATAAGCTCCATTCTGTATTCAAACTTCAACAATGTTGAGAAAGCAGCTATCTTAGTAGAACTGCATATTGATCAAGAATACATGCTATCAAATACTTTACTTTTACAAAGTTCGTTACACAATGCGTGACAATATGGTAGTCCCTTTTGTGAAGGGTAAATAACAAGCGATACTCAAAGCAGAGGCAGTTCTCGTTCTGGCAACCGTTTCGGTATGTAAATCAACTTTCATTGTTCGATTTAAGCAACGCTCTGGCATTGAAATACAAAAAATCACATTTCAATGCTTACAAAATAATAAATTATCAAACACAAAAAAAAAGTAAATGTCTGCCAGCATAAGGACCATTCCGACTAAGGGGGGAGGTAACAAAAAAAATTGCAACAGCCAGGAAAAAATACATACAATCTATACATTTGAAGCGTACAAAGATTGTGTTACCCTGACTGTTAACCCCTTGTGCAATCAGCTCGCCTGACATTTGCATGTCCTGGAAATAGGAAAAAAAAGGTGGAAGGGTTGAGGGGTAACACAAATGCCTAATGGAAATTTGACACACAAATAGCATAAAACAAAAAAAAACGAATAGAAAAAGAGGAATGCAAAATGCGCATTGTATCTATTCAATGTCGATCTATCTATAACTATAACCATCGAACCGCCCGTTCGGCGTTCGCCAACCGAATCCATAAATCGCAATGTTGCCAAAATGGGATAACAAGCTCGGATAAACATGACACCCAACTGTCAATAGATGTTTCGCGGTTCCTTCCATAATGCTGCACACGCGCATTTGAATGCCTATATGGGCCAAAGGATATGCGTGCGTGTGTGTGCAGAAGGATGGTCCTCGACTGCCTGGCTGGTTGGATGGATGGCTGAGCATTGCTACTGCTATTTGATTTATGTCAAAATTCTAACGAGCTACTCCTTTACTGCTACTCTCTCTCCCTCTCTCTTCATTTTTCAGTTCTATTTTTATTTTTATTTTCCTGACTCTCGCTCGCTCAGTCATATGCAAGGCGCATCCTTTTGTGAGCCGGCAAGGATGTGCTCGAAGAAGATGCTTATCATTAATCAAGGCTTTGTCAATAAATGTCAGCATTGTGAAATTTCAATTTCACACCGAACAGCAAACTGCATGCATGCTCTCGCTTGCCAATTGCCAATTTGCACTGTTATCGTTATCGTAATCGTTATCAGTGCGCACAGCGCCGCAACTAAAGTTGACATCTCCATTAAGAGGGCAAATCAATGACAAGCTCAACTGATTTTAACACGCATTTTGTAATGCTCAGGTAGGAATTCATGTGGAAAATACCTCTCACAGGTTCACGAATCAATTTGCAAGCGATTATTTTAAAAAATCGAATGTATGCTTGGCTTAGACATCTATTTTAAAAAGCTCTACTAATTCCTTATGTTTTTAAGCCTTTCAAAAGTAGAAACAAATTTGCAAGCTTTAAATGTTTTTATACCCTGAACCCATTGAAAATGGGAAATCAGGGTATAATGGTTTTGCAAAAAGTATGTAACAGACAGAAGGAGGCGTGGCTGACCCCACCAAATATATATATTCTTGATCAGGGCGACGAGCTGAGTCGATTTAGCCCTGTCTGTCTGTCCGTCCGTCCGTCCGGCCGTCCGTCCATCCGTCTGTCCGTCTGTCCGTATGTATGAACGCGTCGATCTCAGAACCTATAAGAGTTAGAGACTTCAAATTTTACACTAAGGTCCTTGTATACAGCGCGCATATCAAGTTTATTTCAGATAATCGATAGCTTTTCTTGTTTCCATGATAAAAACATTATCGAGATTAAGTTTTTTATAACCTGAACCCATTGAAAATGGGAAATCAGGGTATAATGGTTTTGCAAAAAGTATGCAACAGGCAGAAGGAGGCGTGGCAGACCCCATAAAGTATATATATTCTTGATCAGGGCGACGAGCTGAGTCGATTTGGCCCTGTCCGTCTGTCTGTCCGTCTGTCCGTATGTATGAACGCGTCGATCTCAGAACCTATAAGAGCTAGAGACTTCAAATTTTGCATGATGGTCTGTGTATACAGCGAAAATGTCGAGTTTGTTTCAGATATTCGATATATTTTTCCGTTTCAATTATATCGATTTAAAACGTTATCAAGATTCAGTTTTTTGACCATATCTTTTACATATTTTTAGCTACAGCTACCAATTTTTAGCTTTTTGTAAATAAAATACATTTTCTATTTTTCATATTTTGGATACCTTCACATTTTACAAAAAAAAATTTATTAAAAAAAAAAAATTATCAAAGCCACAATTTAATTTTTTCAAATTTTTTAGTGAAAACCGTGTTTTCAATAAATTAATAGCATTCAATGCAGAAAATTGCAATCAAATCCGTTAAGTAATACAGAAGTTATTAAAGGAAACATTGTAAAAGCACGCGGCAGCATCCTGTACGTGTGCACACATACATTCAAATCAATTACGCAGTAATCGGCGCGCTTGCTTCTGTGTGCATAGTATATGTGTGCATGTGTATACACATGTGTGCATATGTATATGTGTGCACGTGTATATGTGTGCATGTGAATATGTGTGTATGTGTATATGTGTGCATGTGTATATGCGTGCCTGTGTGTATGTGTGCATGTGTATATGCGCGCAGAGGTAATATGCGTGCCTGTGTGTATGTGTGCATGTGTATATGCGCGCAGAGGTTATATGTATAGATAAAAAATGCAAGCTAGGTTGTTTAAAACATCAGCTCCAACTTGGTTCAGGGGATCTCGTAGTCGGGCAGACCCGACTAGAGCTTTCTGACTTGTTTTTTTTATTTTTTGGATACCGGCTTCACATATCACAAAATCAATAAATTCAACAAAAAAAGTATGAAAGCCACAATAAAATTTTTTTATTATTATTTATTATTATTTTTAGTAAAACCGTATTTGAAAAACAAAATAAAAGAATTCTATGCTGAAAATGTTAATAAAATCGGTTATGTAACATAGAAGTTATAAAAGAAAACATTTTGTCAATCAGAAAAAGCAGCGAGCGCCAAGACGTGTGCAGTGAACACTATGCACACAGTCTATACGTGTGCACACATACATTCTTATGTGTATACTCTTCTTTGAATTTTTTTTGTTACATCGCAATTTCAGTTTCATTGTAATTCTCGCCGCTGCTACTTTAGTGGCGTCTTTGTCACTAAGAACAATATGAAGAGTATGGTGTTAGGCGAGGAGTCACAGGCTCAATTTCCAATGCTGTCAACATTTTTTTTCAACATTTTTTTTTTGCTGTTGCATTCATATCTTTCTGTATGTATGTAAAAATGCAAATTCGAACAAAATCATAGTCGGGCAGTCCCGACTAGAGCGTTTTTACTTGTTTTTTTGTTATATCGATTAATAATCGATAGCTTCATAATAATAAGTATTCAATATTAATTTCAAGAGGATAAGCATTAATTAGAAAAATATTAGTAGGCATGGCTAAAATAAAATATATTATTTTTGCTGGAATCCCATTCCTTACAACATATTTTAATTGTGAATAGATATGCTCATATTAAAGCTGTGGCTATGGAGTCGTATTATTGCATAGGCGATCCCGCAACATACTTATCGACCTAATAATTCTTCATATACCGATATTTATATTTCTCGATTGTCATAGAATTAGACATAAACAAGTAAGAACGTTGCAGTCGGGCGCCACCGACTGCGTCAGACTCTGTTCCTGTTAAAGGTGTGTAGGCTCAATAAATATGTAGACCGTCCGTCCGTCTTTCCGTATGTTTGAATGCGAGATTATAGAGATTCCTTTTTTGAGCATGTCTTTTACATCAATTTAGCTACAGTCATCAAATTTTACATATTTTTTAAAATAAAATACTATTTTGGTTTTTATATATTTTGGATACCGGCTCATTTCATACATTTCACACAACCAATTTAATATAAGTTCAGTTGCAAATAAAGCCACATTTACATTTTTTTTTAATTTTTTAGGTAAAACCGTATTTTAATATAATATAAGGATTTATGGAGAAAATTTGATCAAAATCCATTAAGTAACATAGAAGTTATAAAAAAATAAAAAAAAAAAAACATTTTATTAAATGATAATATCACGTGGCAGCGATGGGAATCGAACCTGGGTCAAGTGCTTCGCATGCCACCGACTCTACTCACTACACCACGGCGTCGCTTTCACGACTATGCGCCAAATTGAGTTTGGTGGTGTGTTGATTTGGTTAAACTAACTTGCGTTGTGGTAGCGAAGACCCTGGTTCAATCCCCAGTTAGGTCAACTATAATTTGTTTTACGCTGGCTTACATTATGATTATTATTATTTTTTTTTCCCGTAAGTCTAAATTTCATGAACAGTAACCTACATGTCAAATTTGGATGCTCTACGTCTAAGACTGTAGGAGATACAGTTTTACCCTTTTCGCCACGCTCCAAATGGGTGTAGCTATGTATAACATTTATTTTTTGGTAGAGGTAGGATACTAGTATATATATTCCAAATCCCAACTCTTTGACGGCAATATTGCCGAAATTATCACGGTTTTTGTAAAAAATATATTAATGCCCGATTTGCCACTCCCCCAGAAGACGTGGATACATAACTTTTGACTTATCTTAAGAGGAGGTCAACAGTATCCCACATGCAAAATTTGGACGCTTCTAGCTCCAAAACTGTAGGAGATACAGTTTTATCCGATTTGCCACGCCCTTAATGGGCGTAAATATCTATAATATATATTTTTGATTCCGGGTGATCTACTTGCACATGTATTCCAAATTTCAAGTCTCTAGCTCTTATAACGCTCAAAATATTATAGGATTTATACAAATCGCTATATATATATTCCCGATTTGGCACGCCCCCAGGGGGCGTGGGTATATAACTTTTTAATCTAACTTAAGGGAATATCAACAATAACCCACATGCCAAATTTGGATGCTCTAGCTTCAAAACTGTAGGAGATATAGTTTTATCCGATTTGCCACGCCCACAATGGGCGTAGGTATAAAAACTATATCTTAAAACGTCCGCGTGGTGTGCACGAATATATATTCTAAATCCCATTTCTTAGACTGCAATATTGACTAAAATAACAGCGTTTTAGTCTTAATAGATATAGCATTTCCCGATTTGACACGCCCTCTGTGGGCGTATCGGAAAAATACTCAAACTTGATCTGACGCGGATACACACGAATATATATTCCAAATTACAAATCTCTAGCTTCTATAGTGTCCAAATGCTACGCGTTCATACAGACAGACGGACAGACAGACGGACAGACAGCAAGACGGACATTGCACAAATCCAATAGACTCTTTTTCCCTTTGGGAACAGAGTCTAAAAAAGACAAAAAAAATCGAAAAATCGATTTGTTAGATTAGCCTAAATAGCCTTTATAAATTCAATAACCATATGGCTTTGAGTTCGATATATATCGATCAATCCATTAATTGTTGTAGAGAAAGAACCACACCCTATGCGACCTGCATATGTCAGTATCACTTGTTTCTTCACTAAGAAACTTGTATTATTGAACACACGCGATGTCTCAGCCCACACGTCCCTCAACCTTCCACCCTCACACACACACACACACACTCACTCGCTAGCCACAATTGCCAGCTAGCGAACGGGCTGTGGCTTTGCAATTAGGAGGAGCTACAACGATGTAGAAGACGACGGCGTCCTAAGCAACGTATGCACATAACGTGGCAACGCCGTCGTCTATATACTTAAAAAGCTGCACCACCTCCTCCGTCCTCTTCTTGCTGAAACCCCTTTTTGGTGGAAGGCAGGACTCTACTGTTTTATGCTCCTGCTCGTATTCGTACTTAGCCATAAACTTTGGTAGCCAGCGACGTAGCTAACAGTTAAATTACCACACATGCTCCAAAAACTCTCCGCTCAACCCTCAACCTCCCCTCTGCTTGCAGATGGGGCGGCCGCTGTTTGTGTGCGCCAATTAAAAGCGGCATTAACGCTGCTGCTGCTTTGGCTCCTACTTTTACTGCTGGCAGCTGCCACTTCTGCTGCTCCTGCTACTTCTGCAACTCCTGCACTTGAGAGCCACCAAAAATTTAGCTAGCAAGCGGGTGGAAGGGACAGAATCTGAACCTTTGCATCGCTTTGAGGCGGTCCATATGCAAAATTTCTAACCATAAATTGCCGAAACAAAACTTGTACAACAGTTGGATGGTGGTATGTTTGTGTGTGTGTGTGTGTGAGGTGGGTATATGTAGTGGAGCAAAGCCCATTCTAGATGTTAACCAAAACAACGAAGAGCGAACGAGGCCAAATCTGCATTTCCATCCGCATCCGCATCCGAAAACCCGGAGCCACATGCGCTAATGAATGCGCCACAGGGAGCTGCCTCTTTCACTATCTGTGTGTGGCTGGTGTGTATGTATATGTGTGTGAGGCAAGTTGTTGGATTGCTCCCGTTGGTCGCTCCAAAACAAGTATTCATTTATTCGGAATTATCCCAGTCAAATATGTACTTATATGTGTGTGTGTTAGTGCCACATGTGGCAGCTGCAAGTATTGCCACAAAGGCGTCCAATCGGCGCACGCACCACACTCACACTGTCGTTGCTTTTGCTGTTGTAAAACCCAAAAATGTAAATAAGTTATTTGTGCTTTGCATATGCACAATTCTTCAATTGCATTGCTGCCACATTCTGTTGGCATTGTGCAATGCTGGTAACTGAGAGATCTCATTGAAATCCCAATGAAAATGCCACAACAATAGATCGACTTATTGATAACATACACTCATATATACCTTACTGATAACACGAGCAAGGGGTCTTTCTTTGTCATAATCGATAAGGTACTTACGATTCCTTAGTTAAGCTTTCGAAAACTTATCGCTAACATTATTGAAAATAATTGGCATAATTAGTTTTATATCATCTTCTGAATCTGAGCAGCATTTTGCATGTATCGATCACTTATCGACTATTAGAATCATCTATGCATCGAATTAATTAGAGAAACATAATTGTTAAGTTATCAAGGAGTATACCAAACGCTTTCGATAACTACTTTATACTAGCACATACTAAGAACAACTCGATTTAGTTTCAGCTTCAGAAAATGAACTTTTAAGAATACATATATATATAGAAGCAAAACGTTTTAGCAAACTATTAAATTATCAATGTTATTGGAAAGTATCGATAGTTCTTAATACATTTAATTAATATTGACTCTTCAATTTTACACTATTAGTTAGATACATATTCCCTTCTGCCCGCCCACTAGTTTAGCACTTTAAAAGCTGCCAAACCTTGAAAATGATTGATATGGACGCTGTCCGACACAGCAGCAACGCCAACGCCGACTGCGAAGCTGTGACTGCGACAGAGACAAAGGCAGAGGCAGCAAACAGCAGCGCTCAAATAAATGAACTCAACAGCAACCCTAATCCAACTAGTACACAAATACATTAGCCCATACACACACACTCACACGCTTGCATACATATGCGCACATGTATTCACACACACACTTAAAGGAATATGAAGCTGATGGGAGAGCTGCCATCCACACTCAAATTGAAAAGATAAACTTTTTAGACCCAAACTCAAGACCATTGCCCGCACCCGGCGTCACCTGCTGCAGTCGCATACATATGTATTTACACACGTACACACATTCGCACACATACATGCATACACATATTGATGTAGGCAATCGGTTTGCAGGCAGCGCGTAGGTTCCACTTGGGTTTTGCAAATGGCACTGATAACATTTACCAACCCCTACCACGCCCCCGCACACTCTGTCATCCCTCTCACTGTCGCAGTCTTTTTAGCTCACTCTCTCGCTCTCTCTCTCTCTCTTTCTCTCTCTATATATATCTGTCTCTTTCTCTTTCTAAATCTCATTCTGTCCAGGACGTGTGTGTGCACATGATAAATGAGACAATGCGCGAGTGGAGCCACCAAAGGAGCCGTTGGCTACGGCTCTGTGCTACGCAACCCCCATATCCCACCCTACACACACACACACACTTAGAGCTACAACCCCAACATTCTCCAGCCCCCAGCAAAATCAACAAAAAGCAACCTCATCCGGACGAACGCCACCCACATTAATAAAACTTTGGCTGCCTTCAGTCGCAGTCGTCGCCATCGTCGTTGGTCTCGTCCTCGCACAGACTCTAAACTGATACTCAATTATACACACAGAAACATACTAGCATACATAGCACACATGTATTTATATACAACCCCCACTTGTGTACTGGGCTCTACCCATATATGTATTGACATCGTTGCCTCGAGTCCTCGCGTCCTCTCGTGTGTATCCTGGGAAGCAGCAGCAGTAGTAGCAGCAGCAGCAGCAGCCATTGCCATTGCCAGCCAAAGCTGAGAACTAAAAGGACACACACCCACATATGCACACACACACGGAGACAGACAGCTCATAAAGAGAAACAGAAAGCGAAAGACAGAGAGAGAGAGAATACATACATACAGCCCGAGACGAGCTTCAGTGTGGTCCCAACAATGTTTGAACGTCCTGCTGGGCCAAACGAATCAGCAAAATACCAGAAATCAAATATACCTATTACTTCATACTAAGATCTATTCATTTTTGTAATCAAATACAAATAAATATAATAAATATAATTTTTATGAGTTTGAATATGAGTTTCCATAACTATTTGAGTTTACAGATAATCTTAGACAATCCCTGTGAAATTCCATAGTTTCTTATACGATTAGTATAAAAGATCTTAACAAGGTTTTATAAGGTAACACATACTTTCAACTGATTACACATACCTCTGCAAGCTATATGATACTAATACATAAAATTCAATACCATACATAGCTAGAGATAGGAGTATTCCATAGTTCTCTATACTTTAAAAATCTATGTACCAAACAAATTCGAATTAGTTGAAATAGAAAGAGCTATAAATGATTTGAAACAAATTTTTTCAACGCGTTCTTTATGAGCATTTCCATCTCTTCTAGCTCTTGCTGGACAGACGGGCGAACGGACTAACAGCCGGAGTCTGCTTCTTGATGGATCAAGCATGAATAGTAATAGTTTCTGTTAGATGGATTTTAAGAAAAATAATATGACCCTAATTGCCATTTTCAAATGGGTGTAAAGAGAGATTCAAAACAGAGATGAATTTCCAAAAGTAAGAACCAACGTATGCAGTATTTTGAAGAAACCTTTTCAATCTTCTTTTTTATTACATAATGTATTTTGAAAGCACTTCTAAAATCCACATAAGCCGTATATTTACAGCTCCTAACTAATCAGTACTGTGACGTACTGAATGCTGTCAAATTTGACATATGAAATCAACTGGCGCTTGCAGCTGACAGTTGCATTCGCTGGTCCCAACGGGGCGATTTAACAACAACAACAAGAAAGAAGAAAAGCAAATGAGTTCGGGGCAGGCAGCCCAATCGAGTCCTCCTCGTACACCTAGGGCTCAGGTAAGGCGCGACTTGAGATTCGGGTTCACATTCGAGCTCGAGTTCGGGCTAAGATTCGGCCTGAGTGAAAACATCTGCCCCGTAGCCGACGGGATTTCGGGCGGTTGCGTACTCTATGCAAATTAGATGGGCGCACGCTTATTTATAAGTAATATTATGCATACGTAAATATATATATTTATATATATATATATATATATATATATATATATATATGTGTGTATGTCTGGCAGAGCGCTACCTTGTATATATGTAAGCATGTACATATGTATGTGGTACACTCCATAATTGCGGCCGAAATTTGTATGGCAGTCGCTGGCACATGAGCCGAAACGGTTAACTCAAAATTCCGTTATTCCAGCAAACTGCAAACAATAACAATCACGCATAAAATATACACAGGCAGCGCCGCTGTCGTAGTCGACGTCGTAAGCAGCATAACAGATTGCCATCATCGCGTATACGCCACGTAGTTACCCAAAAATATTTCATCAGAATTCGGAATCGAAATACAAAATACACTTCCTTCAAGCGAAATACAAAGTATGTAAATAGTTTTCAATTTTCGCATGTTACTTCTCATTTTAAACCATTTTAAGCAATCAATTACAATTAATGTTTAATGTTTTAAAATTAAAATTTCCGTTTTCTTGAGCTTTTGGTCATAATTTTATCTTTGACTTTTATAACGGTTGTAGTCTTTTTTACTCAGTGGAATGAAGTATCCTTAAAATTCGTCTTACTGAACTCCTTCTTTAAATAAAATGTTACCTATAGTTCTCTTCCAATAATTTTTTATTGTAGAGGGAGGAATTCTTTAGCAAGGACGGAATTTGAATTTGAGTAGATCGATAAAGAAGAGCTTTCGTAGATAGTTTTTTTCACAATTTTTGAAAAGGCTTATCAATTAAATAATCAAAAACTATACTTTTATATACATAATTAATTATTATTTAAATATAAGTCTCAAATTATATTTACAAAATGATGAGGTTGATCCATACGCATGTGAAGATCGACACAACCTTGGTTATAGAGTTAGCTATTGGTAAAGCCAGAAAGAGTACAACACACAAACCATGTAACGCAGCGTATGTGTGTGTGTGTATTTATGTATGCAGACACTGTGAATATATTATGCATACCTTTGCACACTGAAAATAAATACTATTATTCCGCCGCCATTATGCGCAGATTGATGTGCGTTCAAGTCAGGGGGGAGGAAGAATAGGGGCAATGAATGGGGAGGGATGGGTAACCGAAACACTTGCCCGAATGGTTTATAGAAATGGAATCGATGGGAGTTTGGGTTGGTTAGGTAATATTGTCAGTGTGCCTGCTGGCTGGCAATCGTTGCACGCTTCGATGACCTGATAAAAATTTTGCCGATGTTTGGGCGCGCTTTTCATATCCCACTCGAAGGTACTTTGATTTTTCTATTATAGTGAATGGATGCCAGCCAGGTGAAACAACAACAATAACAATTTGCAATGTAATAAATGCAAAATATAATCAAAATTCTCAGCCCATGCGATTCCATTCAATTCGACTCAGCTTGAGAGGCGATCTGGCTTCATATTCAAATTGATTTGAATTCATTCAAAATGAAGTTCGAAAAATGATTGTGAATGCTCTAAAAGATTTTTAACTCATAGTTCTAGAAAATTTAAGTTTTTGAAGGAAACGAATTTGATAAGATTTATATTCATTTAAGCTTTTAGTACTTATATTTATTACTCATATTATTTTAATTTAAAATAGCTTAACTAATATTGATTGATCCGCATATACCATGTCCTAGTTTACAATATCTTAAGAACTAGAAATGTATTTTTACAAAGACTGAATTCTTGACCCATTCATATGATATAGCAAGCAGTTCCAAGTTCGACGATGTACTTTAGCATACCAGATGAACTATATAATACGCGTAAGCTAAAATTGACCAAGACTTAACCTGAACACCTTTGCCAACAACATTCATTTTAGAAGAGAACAACCCTATTGTCAAAGCCAGAAAGCAAATACCAACTGGATACGGACTTGATGAATTCAAGCACTGGGCGTGACACTTGCTGCCCACAAAAGCCTGTACATACACTCGCATATGTTCATATATATACATACATATATATAGGGGAAAAAATAATAAATGTATATATATATATACATGTATACATATATACATATTTATAGCTGGGAGCGGCATGCTACGTTTGCTTTCATATAAATCAAGTTAAAAATGAGTTGAGCGACCCTCTTCAAAATATTTAATACCGCAAGTGACCCCTGTCCAGCGCTGCGACCGGACACGAACCTGAACCTGAACCCGAGCCCGCACCCGAGCTCTGGTCAAAATATGTTCGAAAAGTGGGGAGGAACTGAGTGCGGACAACATGGACGACAGGTCGCTAAGCTAAGCTGCAAATCGGGTTGCAGCAACGAGCGTGGAACGAGGCAGTGGCAAAGGTTATACGCGCGCTCAGTTCGTGCCCATCGTCAAATTGGAATTGGAGTTGAAATTGAAATTGCGGCGACCGCGACGCGCTCGGCTTTGGGTCAGTAGCTGTCGACGCAGGCGCAACAGCAGCAACAATTTCGAGTATGATTTATGAGCTGAGCAATTGCAGTTGATTAATCGCCGACAAACAATTTGGCGGCATTTAAAATTCACTTAACACTCATTTCAAATATGCATCCAATAAACAATTAGCATGCCCTAAATTTCGCACAATAACAAATATAGGCCTATGTCGGTCGAGTTCTAACTCAATATACTCTACCTTCTACAACTCCTGGTAGGTCAAGTGCATTTCACGTAGGAGTAGTGAGAGAGAACGAGAACGCTAGTGATTTGGCTTGCTTTCTATTTCTTTTACGCTCGGCCACTGCCGGCATACATATGTATTTGCATATATACATACATTCATATGTGCGCATATGCACACATACTAATACAATGTGATGGACAAATCAATGCAAAACAAACATTTATTTGAATTGTGGCTGCGGCCTTATTTATTTATTTTACCTATTAACACTTCGATTACATATGTACATATGTACATACATACTCAAATGTGTGTCATAAAAAAATCGTTGAATCGATAAGAGGAGTCTTACACTTAGCTTTCATTGTCGACAGCATATTTACTTGTACATTGCACTTATGATAATCTGGCAACCCTGCCGAGGTGTCTCTAGGCTAAAGACAGAGTTTGTAACCTTCAGTGGGCCACAGACACAAAACACACACACGCTCACACTCACACGCGAGCACCCCCTTTGTGTGTTGGTCCCAGACGCGGAAAAGATTTTCCCTTTTTTCACACTCATTTGTTCGCTCTTGCATATCAAATAAAAAAGAGCACAAAAATTGTGGCAAGTGCAAAGTAAAAGTGCAAGCAACTGCATTATGCAAAAACATGCATTAATGCATACATACACACTTACATACTTACACATATGCATATGTACATTTATATGTATGTTAACACTAACAGTACAGTGTACATTTGTTTTTTTGTTGTTGCCAGAGCCTCCGTAGACATTGACCTTAATGCTAATGCACATACATACATAACATCCTCAAAAAATCAAGGAAATACGCATTATACATATATACCTCCTTTATACATGACAATTTAAAATTGATAGCCAAACCTCTATTTCAGGAAGGTATATGCATATATTTACATATTATATTGCTGCAAACCGGTTTCTGATTATCGTAATACTATATCACACACACACACTCACATACAGACCGCGAATTAGGCGTCGTTTCATTAACAACTTGATTGAAATTTTCATTATTTATTTTGAAAATGAATTTAGCTACTCATTCGCTCAACCAGTTTCCTATCTATTTGTTGAATCTGTCCATTCGGCTGAAATCTTCAATGTCATTTTCTATTATGTTTTATTCTCATTATTCTGTGTAATGCCCCAGACGCGCCCAGAATCATGCAACAGCTCTGCCACAGCATAATACTTGTTTTCATTGTGCCAAAAGTATTCTTCATACTTAACTAAATCAGCAAAAAATAAAAAGTAAAATAAATAAAGTCTCAACGCATTCCAAACTTGCGCTAGCTAGGTGCTCTGAGGTGGCTGCCACTGCTACTGGCTTTTCATTCTGAGAACGAGTGGTGGAGGGGGGAGGGGGGTGGGAAGTGATGCTGCCAGTCTGGCAACGAGGGCACCCGCCAGGTGTAAATGCAGCAAGTGCAAATGAGGTAAATTTCAAAGTCAAGTTTACACCACGCAGCAAATATTTTGTGCTCCGACACGCCCACAGCCCCACTTTTTTCTCTCCCCTCGAACTGTAAAGCTTATTCCACGCCTTTTATAAAAAGCGTTCTCTATGCGCCACAGTTGTGCATGCAAGAGTTAAAGATGCCAAGTCTTAACTGGAAAATACAGCACTCTTCATCTAGGTAAAGCCACTGTGTTTTTTTAAAATGTTGCAAAAACAATGGCATATAACAAGAACTTGAGCTTATATGCATGAAAAATGACAAAAACTGGTACATACTTTTATAGAAGTTGAGATCATATGTACATATGTATGTATGTATGTACATACTTTCAGACGTAAGACAAGATCTTCTATTTTGGCTTCAATACGATGTTATTTTATAAACCTTAAGTTACTCTAATATAATTGTTGTTTTTTAATTTTATATTATTTATTTTCCTACATTTTTATTTATTTTTAAAAACCTTTTTGTTCTGCTGGCTTTTGCCCATCTTCCTTGTATTTTACTCTCTTGCACTTTGATTGTGTTCAATTTCATGATATTTAACATATTTATATAAATTGTTTCTTTTAGTATGACGCGCATTGTATTTGGAGCCGGCAAACGTGCTTCGCGTTTTTTTTTTTATTCGTCACTGACTTTCTCACGCCGTTATTACATATTTTCTCTGCCTGTCTCTCTCTCTCTCTCTCTCTCTCTCTCTCTCTCTCTCTCTCTCTCTCTCTCTCTCTCTCTCTCTCTCTCTCTCTTTCTCTCTCTGCCTTATTTTAAATACATGTGTTAGACTTAGGGGGACGGGAGCAAGGAGGCGTGTAATAAAAAACCTGTAACTGTAAAATAAAAATGCAAGAATTGTTCTAAATCTGCTGAAAAGGGGAGCGAGCGAAAGACGACGCAGCGAAAAGTGAAAGTGCAGAAACAAAGAAAGCGCCAACTGAAGAGGTTGCGAGCGCAAAGAAGACATTGCGAAAACAAAAGAAACAAGTAAGAAAGCTCTAGTCGGGTCTGCCCGACTACGAGATCCCCTGAACCAAGTCCGAGCTGATGTTTTAAACAACCTAGCTTACATCTTTTATCTATACATATTACCTCTGCGCGCATATACACATGCACACATACACACAGGCACGCATTTGTATACACATCCGTGTATACAAATTTTGTATGATTTGTAGGAAAATGTATTGAATTCCTCAATTTTTCTGCAAAATTTTTCTTAATAAAAAAAAAATGTCTCCAATAATGCAGTCATATTAATTTGACAACCTTTTTTTTTGCTTACCACAAAAATTTTTACTGAAATTTTCACCATTTTGTATTCAATTTTATAAGAAATCATGCAAATATTAAGTCAAATTAAAAATAGCTAAATCAGTTTTTAGAAAGCTATATTTCCCGCTATCCCCTGTTTTGGAATTTTTTCCGCAATCTTTCCTAAAAGCCCGATTTGACGGGAAAAAAGCTGATTTGGCAACAGTGATACACATACACACATATACATACCATGCACACAGAAGCAAGCGCGCCGATTACTGCGTAGTTGATTTGAATGTATGTGTGCACACGTACAGGCTACTGCCGCGTGCTTTTACAATGTTTCCTTTAATAACTTCTGTATTACTTAACGGATTTGAATGCAATTTTCTGCATTGAATGCTATTAATTTATTGAAAATACGGTTTTCACTAAAAATTAAAATTTTTTTTGTAAAATGTGGAGCCGGTATCCAAAATATTAAAAAATAGAAAATGTATTTTATTTACAAAAAGCTAAAAACAAAATTTGGTAGCTGTAGCTAAAAATATGTAAAAGATATGGTCAAAAAACAGAATCTTGATAACGTTTTAAATCGATATCATTGAAACGGAAAAATTGATCGAATATCTAAAACAAACTCGATATTTTCGCTGTATACACAGACCATCATGAAAAATTTGAAGTCTCTAGCTCTTATATGTTCTGAGATCGACGCGTTCATACATACGGACAGACAGACGGACGGACAGACGGACGGACAGACAGACGGACAGGCCCAAATCAACTCAGCTCGTCACCCTGATCAAGAATATATATACTTTATGGGGTCTGCCAAGCCTCCTTCTGCCTGTTACATACTTTTTGCAAAACCATTATACCCTGATTTCCCATTTTCAATGGGTTCAGGGTATAACAAGTAAGAAAGCTCTAGTCGGGTCTGCCCGACTACGAGATCCCCTGAACCAAGTCCGAGGCAGTGTTTTAAACAATCTAGCTTATATCTTTTACCGGTACATATTACCCTCTGCGTGCACACACACACGCACACATATACATACACAAGCACGCGCGCCGCTTACTGCGTAGATGATTTAGCGGCTACGCTTGGGCTGCATTCTGGGCAGCATTATGAGAAATTCATTGTTAAATAACTTCGGTTCTAGATCTACTTTCTTAATGAAATTTTCAGGACATAATATTGACATCTAGAGGTGTATATATACGAAATCCCAACTCCCTAGTATTTGAAATACGTTTTTTCCACTTATGGGGCTAATGGGGGAGGTATCCAAAATTTAAAAAGTTTATTATCTGTATTTACATCACAGCAACCTACATAGTCAATTTGGTGTCTCTAGGTATTATGGTCTAAAAGTTATAGCTTAAAAACAAAGTCAAAATATCGATTGTTATCGATAATAAGGAAATAGGATGAGTTATCGAAAAAAAATATAAACTTGTACTGCGTATGGTATACAAGAATATATATCTAAAATCTCAAATCTCTAGCTTTTGTGGTTTACGAGATCACTGCGTTCATACGGACGGACAGACGGACAGACGGACGGACGGACAGACGGACAGACGGACATGGCTAGATCGACTCAGCTCGTCGTCCTGATCAAGAATATATATACTTTATGGGGTCTGCCACGCCTCCTTCTGCCTGTTACATACATTGTCACAAAACCATTATACCCTGAATTCCCATTTTCAATGGGTTCAGGGTATAAAAAGAGTAGCAGCAGAAGTGTGAAGACTTTCGGTCGCAAATAATTGTGAATGCAAGTGGAATTGCCAGCAATTCGCACAGTACTTCAGTAGAAACTGTAAATTAATTTATACGTATGTACATACATAAATGTGTAAATATGTATGTAATACATACATACATATATACATACATACAATGTATATTTAATCTGTTTCATGTATGCAATGTACCCTCTCTACCCTCGCCCCCTCACTCGTTGGCGCATGTGTTGCTCTTTGTAATTGACGCAAAACAAAAAGAAGAAGAAACTTTAATTTGCCTTTTTGTAATTAATTAACAGTTGCCCGATGCATGAACAGACCAAATCCGTTAAGAAACATCTATGTGTATGTATCCTTGCCACACACACGCACATGCACACATAAAGAAAGACTCAAGTACATAGCGTATTTCCGTGTGTACATGTGTGAATGCTGCCACATGCATGCGCGAGTCCTGTAAGTCCTGAAATACATAAGCGGCCACACACACACAAGTGCGGATACGTACATATGTATATGCTCTCACGCAACACTCACACGAGCCGTTACAAATCGCTCGTGTATGTATTTGCGAGAGTCCACACACGCGAATCACACATATGTATGTATGTATATGTGTAGGGGTGAAACGAGTTCCATGCTGATAAATATAGCGCACAAACGTGGGCGTGGCCGAGAATGCCCCGCATACTACGCCTGCAAGCTACTCCATGCGCGTGTGAGCGAGACGCATGCACTCGCTTTAAATAACTCTCCCAAAAAGCGTTTGACGTTTGTGTGTGTGTGTGTGTGTGTGTGTGTGTGTGTGTGTGTGTGTGTGTGTGTGTGTGTGTGTGTGTGTGTGTGTGTGTGTGTGTGTGTGTGTGTGTGTGTGTGTGTGTGTTGGTCGCTTTACTACTCCACTGTTATGCTAATGCAGAGGACACTAAAGCGGGATAGACTACTCATGACAAGGACAACTGCGCGCTGTGATATGTGCCCTGATTTGCGTTTATTGTATAAAATATCATCTAATGAATAGGGTTATGTATACAAAAGAATGGAGAAATACAAATCAAAAACAGGCCTTTATCTATATACTATTTCTGACCTGTACTGATCTGTACTACATACAGCTGCCTTAGGAGAGTTAATTGCACCTAATTTTAAAAGTTTAAGCAGCCAAAGGGTATCAATTTGTGATACCTTACGCACGTTAACAAGCAATTTCATTTGAAATATTGCGCCAGAGAAATCACGCATAAAGTTGCAGGTTTTTACCGCTAGATAATAGCTTGTAAGTAATTCCGACAGAGCGCGCTGCTGTAGCTAATCAGAACTGCGTGAACAGACTTCATCATTTTATGTTAACAGTCCAAGCCGTTTGCCGCGTCTCATTTTTGCGTTAAGAGCGTTAGCAATGCGTCAATTGATTTTTATATTGCGAGCAATTCATTAATAAATGTCCTGGCTTTATTTTATGCAGGAATATCACATGTATTGCTCATTATGCATGACATGCTTGATTATAAAAACACTATAATGGACGCGCTTAACAGATTTAAATTATTTGCACTGTTAATGCAAAAGGAAAATGTTAAGTTTGCAGTGCTCAATTTTTTAGTGTTTACTCAAACCGGCGTGAAAATGAAAGCAATGTGGGCTATGTTATTTATTTAAGATATATAATGTTAATATCATTTTAGTTCATGATAAAAAGAAGCGTATCAATTGAATTAGAATGGTTGTGTTGTTATTTTAAAGTTTATATTTAAATACGCAACTGCAGCATGTTGCGCATTCTATCAAACAAGCGCCTATCGCACTACCGCCACATTTTTTCGATAGCACAATCAGCAGCCGCCACCCTCGCACACACACATTCTCATATTGATATTGACAACGACATCGTCATTCCGTTTAAATTCCTCGAAATTTCTTATTTATTTTTTGTTAAATTGGCGCGTGCTATATTATAGAGAGCAACTAAAGTAGCCAACACAGCTAGCCTGCAACTGACAACAGGCACATAAAGTAAACATACAATAAACAAGTGAGTAATGCGCAACCACATAACGTACACAAAAAAAGAAAATGGAAAAGAAACCAAACGCTCGCTCCTCTTCGCCTTCGCCTTCGTGTTCGTCATGCACTTTGTTTTTGTCAGTCGCTGGCTGCATTAGTCATACACAAATTTGGAATAGAGTTTTTCTCATTTGCTTGTGTGTGTTTGTGTGAGTGAAAAGGATTTGCGTTTTGTTTTTGATTTTGTGGGGTTCTTTCTGTTTCGGTGTTGTTTGATAAAATCGATGAATCGAATGCGTCTGAGCTTCGTGACGTCACCAACAATTGACTCTTAATCGCGTCTTTCGGCAGCAACTAAGCGAAACAGAAGCAGAACCAGCACCACATCCATGGCAGCCGGCACTACACTGCAGAAGGCCATCGATCTGGTGACGAAGGCCACCGAGGAGGATCGCAACAAGAATTATGCCGAGGCTTTGCGTCTCTATGAGCACGGCGTCGAGTATTTTCTTCATACCATCAAATGTGAGTAGACGCCCCTCACCTTAGTAGCCAGCTGACCCTTATTTTTGCAGATGAGGCACAGGGCGAGAAGGCCAAGGACTCAATTCGAGCTAAATGTTTGCAGTACTTGGATCGTGCCGAGAAGCTTAAGGAATATCTGAAAAAGGGCAAGAAAAAACCGATTAAGGAGGGCGGCGAGAGCTCATCCAAGGATGACAAGGACAAAAAGAGCGATAGTGACGACGAGGACGGCGATGATCCTGAGAAAAAGAAGCTACAAAGCAAACTAGAAGGCGCCATTGTTATTGAAAAGCCCCACGTGCAATGGTCCGATGTAGCTGGCCTCGATGCAGCCAAGGAGGCACTCAAAGAGGCTGTCATCTTGCCGATCAAGTTTCCACAGTTATTCACCGGCAAGCGCATACCCTGGAAGGGGATTTTGTTATTCGGTCCTCCTGGCACGGGCAAATCGTATTTGGCCAAAGCGGTTGCCACCGAGGCGAATCGTTCAACATTCTTTTCCGTATCCAGCTCTGATCTGATGTCCAAATGGCTGGGCGAGTCCGAGAAGCTGGTGAAGAATCTCTTCGAGCTGGCACGCCAGCACAAGCCATCGATAATATTCATTGATGAGATCGATTCCATGTGCTCGGCCCGTTCGGACAATGAGAACGACAGCGTCCGCCGCATCAAGACCGAATTTCTTGTCCAAATGCAAGGCGTGGGCAATGACACCGATGGCATTCTTGTTCTCGGGGCCACTAATATACCCTGGGTACTAGATTCAGCCATACGCAGGCGTTTCGAGAAGCGCATCTACATTCCGTTGCCGGAAGCGCATGCGCGTCTCGTTATGTTCAAAATACATTTGGGCAACACAACGCACGTGCTAACCGAACAGGATCTCAAGGAGCTTGCCGGCAAAACCGATGGGTGAGCTACTCCGACTATAGTCTATATTTCAGTTAACTTATTTTAACTCACATTCAACTACAGCTATTCGGGCGCTGATATATCGATTGTAGTGCGCGATGCGCTAATGGAGCCGGTGCGCAAGGTCCAAACGGCCACACACTTTAAGCGTGTCTCTGGTCCAAGTTCAGCCAACAAAGACGAGATCGTTGACGATCTGTTGGTGCCCTGCTCGCCGGGCGATGCGGGCGCCGTTGAAATGAACTGGATAGATGTGCCCAGCGACAAGCTTTTCGAACCGCCCGTAACTATGGTGGGTAGCTAAACTAAATACTAATGTTTCAATACTCACTTATCTTGTATTTTGCTATGCTGCATAGCGCGATATGCTCAAGTCCTTGTCACGTACGAAACCCACTGTTAACGAAGAGGATTTGACGAAGCTGCGCAAATTCACGGAGGACTTTGGTCAGGAGGGCTAAGCCTAACAAAGAATGCTAAAGCCATGTCGCCATCATCATCATCAGCTAATTCTAATTGTTGCCTATTGCATAAACACGATAAACACACGCTGGCTCTGTGGATCCAAACACACACACACACACATACATACTTTACATATGCATATATATATATATATATATATATATGTATATTAATTTTTTCTACGCGTTTCAGTTCACCTATTTTTTGATATATATATATATGGTTTGCTGATCGTTGTTTTATATGGTTAAGATTGTAATTCAAGTTTTGTCGCTTGCAACACTTCCCCCTTTCCCTTTGCTGGTTGTTGTAAGAAGAAGAAACTATAAGAAGTCGATGTATTTTTATACTCTTAATGTTAAGCGAAAACCCGAAATGAAATCGAGTGTAATTTCTGTGTGTTACAGCGTGCGTGCGTGTGTGTGTGTGCGAGCGAGCGAGCGAGTGTTTTTAAAGTGTATGCCACAAGCGCCGCTGCCTTCACACCTGGACACCTGCCCGCCCCCTTGATCCAGTCAGCCAGCCAGACAGACAGACGAACTGACAGCCAGTTGGCCAACCAACTAGTTAACCAACAAAAAAAGCAAGCAACGTATTTTAAATGTAACCGATCAAAAAAATACAAAAATAAACTTTAATTGATGTGCTTCTTGCTAGCATCAAGAAACTTCAGTGTGACTCGACTGTAAGATGCCACGTTAAAAGAAAAACATTCGAAATGCTTAACTACATTTTTGAATATTCGCCCTATTTTTTACATATGTATTTTCTTTTGAATCGCAAAAAGCTAGGCCATTAATTTTCCCTCTTTTGTTTCTCCGTTTATGCTTAGAAATGAAAAATTGTTAAATAAATATATTATGAATCTATAAGAATTTTAATCAAAATCCAAACAATTTGGCATTTGTAAATGTAATATAAAATTTAACAAGTTGTAGAAAGACTAACTGATATAGAGAGATAAATGCTGTAGATGTCGCTCTGGTGTGTCATGTGACGTAACGTTAGAGTGAGATAGCTGTACTGTTATTTGAAACTTAAGAAAAGTTAAAGCACACAATTTCAAGGAGACGACATGGATTATTACACAAAAAAGACAAATCCGATAAAACCAAATGCAATCCATCCATGAATTTAACTGCCTAACCGAACAACCTCGGTTATAACGCGTTCATATTGAAACTCGGCGTAAATACGTCTTTTAGCTGGCAGCTGTAAATATGTTAAAATCTGCTAGATCAGAATATCACCACCAGTTGTTTATAAATTAGATTTCATAAATCTATTCAATCTGGGCTTACTTGTTGAAACTTCGTTTTGCTGTCAATTCCTAAAAGTCAATTCCTATTATTATACCCTGAACCCATTGAAAATGGGAAATCAGGGTATAATGGTTTTGCAAAAAGTATGTAACAGGCAGAAGGAGGCGTGGCAGACCCCATAAAGTATATATATTTTTGATCAGGGCGATGAGCTGAGTCGATTTGGCCCTGTCCGTCTGTCCGTATGTATGAACGCTTCGATCTCAGAACCTATAAGAGCTAGAGACTTCAAATTTTGCATGATGGTCTGTGTATACAGCGAAAATATCGAGTTTGTTTTAGATATTCGATCAATTTTTCCGTTTCAATGATATCGATTTAAAACGTTATCAAGATTCAGTTTTTTGACCATATCTTCTACATATTTTTAGCTACAGCTACCAAATTTTGTTTTTAGCTTTTTGTAAATAAAATACATTTTCTATTTTTTCATATTTTGGATACCGGCTCCACATTTCACAAAAAAATTTATGAAAAAAAAAATTATCAAAGCCACAATTTAATTTTTTCAAATTTTTTAATGAAAACCGTATTTTCAATAAATTAGTAGCATTCAATGCAGAAATTGCATTCAAATCCGTTAAGTAATACAGAAGTTATTAAAGGAAACATTGTAAAAGCACGCGGCAGCAGCCTGTACGTGTGCACACATACATTCAAATCAACTACGCAGTAATCGGCGCGCTTGCTTCTGTGTGCATGGTATGTATATGTGTGCATGCGTATACAAATGTGTGCATGTGTATATGTGTGCATGTGTATATGCGAGCCTGTGTGTATGTGTGCATGTGTATATGCGCGCAGAGGTAATCATCAGCTCGGACTTGGTTCAGGGGATCTCGTAGTCGGGCAGACCCGACTAGAGCTTTCTTACTTGTTTAATTATGTATATATTAAGGCAGCTCAAAAGTATGTTACCTCTAGTTTACAATTATCATCTGAATAATCTAGACCTGGTTCATAGAATTGATATTATAATTCATTATATTAAACAGAAAAGCGCTTTCAATCAGAGTGATTCACCGATCAAAAGTCGCGCAAAAATGTGTAATTCAAAAGCAAATGTTTGTATCTTTTAAATTTTATGGTTGAGAACAAAATAGCATATATATATATATATATATATATATATATATAAATTATAATTATATATATCACAACAAAACCAACATAACCTTTCATGGAACAGGGCATATACATGATTTGTATGCTTTCCTAGCATAGTTTGCGTGGGCGTATCAAATTGCTTAGGCATACATCTATTTCGTTCTCAACCATAAAATTTAAAAGATACAAACATTTGCTTTTGAATATATATATATATATATATATATATAAGTAACGTTGGTAAAGTATATATACATATGTATACCTGAACAGTATATAAGAAAAGTCGATTGAGCTATGTTCCTCTCTCTCTCTCTCTCGTGCTTTCATTCTCTGTCTGTGTAAATTTTTGGCTCGTAGCTTCATCGATCGATTATAGATCAAAAATATATTTTTTATAAACCTTAACCATTTCTCTAAAAATTATGTAATACTTGTGTAAAAATTAAGTTTTAATATTTGTAATGCCAGCTGTATACAGGGTATCTTCTGTCTTACTTCTTTTTTATTTGCTTTGTGGAGCATGTTTACATTTGCGATCGAGTAGCCAAGTGGGTCAAATTAGAACTTTCTGTGGTCAGCGGAGCAGAGAGTGGTTCGATCTTCGATGGAGCCAATTGTTGGCATGGTTTTTTGAATCCTAAATGCAGCCAATACCTGTTCCTCATTACAGGTGGGACATCACCTGCCTCTGCTTCCCAAAAGGGCGTAAGCTTCGGCAATACTCTTGTGGAGGGCTTAATAATTTTTGTCATCGAATCAGTAACGCATAAAATATTGAAAATGTATACATATATGCATCTATCCGATATAGGAAATTTCCATACGCCAGTCTTCTGCATCATATACATATGTAGCTGCCATACCAATTATAAGTTTCTGTTGCTGAAGACATCTTGAAACATTGAGATATTTACGCAACAGACTTACTTTCTAGAACAACATACTAATCTAATCGGTTTCTATATACAATTAAAATAAGTAAAATTGCTCTTGTCGGGACTGCCCGACAACGAGATTCCCTGAACCTTTGTTCGAATTTGCATTTTTACATATATACAGACAGATAATAATATGAATGGAAAAAAAAATTTCTAATTGAAAAAAAACTTTGGCCGTAGCGGTGGTCCGAACCCGCGACTCCCCGCTTGCAAGCCTCCGTCTCTAACTACAACACCACACTCTTTATATTGTTCTCAGTGACAAAGACGCAACTAAAGTAGCAGCGGCCAGAATTACAATTTAGTTGAAATTGTGATTTAACAAATAAAATTCAAAGAAGAATGCACACATTTGAATGTATATATATTTATATATATTTCTTCCAATCCACCTATTCGGCTTGTAGTCCCTATAATATGTCATACCCATATTATATTTCTTCACTAAATTGTCCTATTTCTCCTACTGTAAGCCTTGATTCCCTTTTATCTGCCATTGACAGTTTAAAATCCTCTTTCTCCCCTGGGCCGGACAACATCCCTAGTGGTATTCTTAAGGAGTGCAGTGGTTCCCTTGCGTTTCCATTGCTAAAGCTCTTTAACCTGTCTTTGGAAACAAGTATTTTTCCGAATATTTGGAAAGAATCTTATATTATTCCTCTCCACAAAAAAGGTGGCAGGTCTGATATTTCCAATTACAGGGGTATAGCAAAATTATCTGCTATACCAAAACTATTTGAAAAAATAATTACCTCGACTTTGCAACATTTTTGCAAAGCCATGTTATCTCCGACTCAGCATGGATTTGTACAGAGTCGGTCAACTGCAACCAATTTACTTGAGTTTACCTCTTTGATAAATGATGGTTTTGTTGACAAAATGCAAACTGATGTAATTTACACCGACTTCAGTAAAGCATTTGACTCTGTTCATCATGAAATCCTACTTCAAAAGTTAGACCTTATTGGATTTCCTCCCTCACTATTATCCTGGATTTCGTCTTATTTAAAAGATCGTACTCAAAGAGTTTTGCTCAGATCATCCAAATCGAAACTTGTTTATGTTTCGTCGGGTGTACCGCAAGGTAGTCATCTGGGTCCATTACTCTTTACTCTTTTCATTAATGATCTTCCATCTTTAATATCTCACTCACAGATACTTATGTATGCTGATGATGTGAAGCTTTTCCTGTCTTATGCTGATTCTTCCCATCACCTACATCTGCAACAGGACTTTTATTCTATGCAATTATGGTGTGATGATAATCATTTACATTTAAATTGCTCTAAATGTATGGTTATGACCTTTAGTCGTTCAAAACCTCAATTTGTTAACTATTCAATTAACAATACTTCTTTAAAGCGTATTTTTGAAATCAAAGATCTTGGTGTACTCTTTGACTCAAAACTATGTTTTAACAATCATATTTGTACTATTGTAAATGAAGCCAAAGGTGTTTTAGGGTTCATTAAACGTTGGTCAAAAGAGTTTAATGATCCTTTTATAACCAAACTTCTTTACATTTCGCTTGTACGACCAATACTTGAGTACTGCTCTTGTATATGGTCTCCTCAGCATAAGATTAAACAGGATCGTATCGAGTTTGTCCAAAAGCAGTTTTTAATCTTTGCCTTACGAGGTTTGAATTGGGACCCCATTCAACGTTTGCCCTCTTACCGCAGTAGACTTCTGCTCCTTGATCTTCCATCATTAATCAACCGTAGAACTTCCCTTGGTGTTATCTTTCTACATAAGTTGATTATTGGTGATATCGACTCCATCTTTCTTTTAGGGCGTCTCAAGTTCTCTGTGCCTGGGAGACCAACCAGGTATTTCCGTCCTTTACATTTATCACAGTGCACAACAGATTACTCTCTGCATAATGCTTTATATGTGCTTTGTCAGAATTATAATCATTTTTATAACGTCTTCTCATCTCAACTCTCTCTTCCTATAATAAAATCCTTGCTTTCAGTTCATCTTCGGGAAATCACTGACAGTACCTAGCTATGAGTAGGGGCATAGCCAGCCGGACTGGCAAAAATTACCCCCATCGTGGTCAGTGATTTCCCAACTGAAATTACTATCTACTTTTTATTTCTATTTACTTACACTACTAAGTTTAATACGTACTAATTTTGTTTAAGTTTCCTAATAACAAAATCTTTAGTCTTATAGATCCCAGTAATATCACTGACTACTTTTAGCTGTGATCTGGGGCATAGCTAGCCGGTCGGGCAAATAAAATTCCCCCAACGTGTCGGTGATATTATTAGGGTATTTGATGTAATCTTATATAGGCTATCTTATTATTAAATAATATTCTTATGTAAATTCATATATTGTTATTTTTTTGTTACCTTCTGTTGCACACGTATAGTCAACATAAATTAATAAATAAATAAAATAAATAATATAGGCTGTGTGCACTGCACTGCGCTTATGCCGATTGACAAAATTTTAATTTTGTTAAATAATTTCTATGTTACTTAACAGATTTAAATAACATTTTCAGCATTTTAATTCTTTTATTTTATTGAAAATACGGGTTTACTTAAAAAATTAAACGAAATTAAATTGAGGCTTTAATTAACTTTTTTTTTAATAAATTGATTTTATAAATGTGGAGCCGGTATCCAAATTACAAAAAAAATAGAAAATGTATTTTATTTACCAAAAGCTTAATGCAAAATATACTGTATCGCGTCTGCCACGCCTCCTTTTGCCTGTTACATACTTTTTGCAAAACCATTATACACTGATTTCCCATTTTCAATAGGTTCGCGTACTTTTCCCGTTTCGATGATATCGAAAAAAAACGTTATCGATATGTAGTTTTTATACCCTGAACCCATTGAAAATGGGAAATCAGGGTATAATGGTTTTGCAAAAAGTATGTAACAGGCAGAAGGAGGCGTGGCAGACCCCACAAAGTATATATATTCTTGATCAGGGTGACGAGCTGAGTCGATTTAGCCCTGTCCGTCTGTCTGTCCGTCCGTCTGTCCGTCTGTCCGTCCGTCTGTCTGTCCGTATGTATGAACGCGTCGATCTCAGAACATATAAGAGCTTGAGAGTTCAAATTCTGCATGATGGTCTGTGTATACAGCGCGCATATCGAGTTTGTTTTAGATATTCGATAAATTTATTCGTTTCAATGATATCGGCTTAAAACGTTATCAAGATTCAGTTTTTTGACCATATCTTTTACAAATTTTTAGCTACAGCTACCAAATTTTGTTTTTAGCTTTTTGTAAATAAAATACATTTTCTATTTTTTCATATTTTGGATACCAGCTCCACATTTCACAAAAAAAAATTTATTATAAAAAAAAAACTATCAAGGCCACAATTTAATTTTTTTAAATTTTTTAGTGAAAACCGTATTTTTAATAAATTAATAGCATTCAATGCAGAAAATTGCATTCAAATTCCTTAAGTAATACAGAAGTTATTAAAGTTATTAATTGTAAAAGAGCGCGGCAGCAGCCTGTACGTGTGCACACATACATTCAAATCAACTACGCAGTAATCGGCGAGCGTGCTTCTGTGTGCATGGTATGTATATGTGAGCATGTGTATCACTGTTGCCAAATCAGCTTTTTTCCCGTCAAATCGGGCTTTTTAGACTCTGTTCCCAAAGGGAAAAAGAGTCTATTGGATTTGTGCAATGTCCGTCTTGCTGTCTGTCCGTCTGTCCGTCTGTCCGACTGTCCGTCTGTCCGTCTGTCCGTCTGTCTGTATGAACGCGCAGCATTTGGACACTATAGAAGCTAGAGACTTGTAATTTGGAATATATACTCGTGTGTATCCGCGTCAGATCAAGTTTGAGTATTTTTCCGATACGCCCACAGGGGGCGTGGCAAATCGGGAAATGCTATATCTATTAAGACTAAAACGCTGTTATTTTAGTCAATATTGCAGTCTAAGAAATGGGATTTAGAATATATATTTGTGTACACCACGCGGACGTTTTAAGATATAGATTATATATCTACGCCCATTGTGGGCGTGGCAAATCGGATAAAACTATATCTTCTACAGTTTTGAAGCTAGAGCATCCAAATTTGGCATGTGGGTTACTGTTGACCTTCCCTTAAGTTAGATCAAAAAGTTATATACCCACGCCCCCTGGGGGCGTACCAAATCGGGAATATATATATAGCGATTTGTATAAATCTTATAATATTTTGAGCGTATTAAGAGCTAGAGACTTGAAATTTGGAATACATGTGCAAGTAGATCACTCGGAATCAAAAATATATGTTATAGATATTTACGCCCATTAAGGGCGTGGCAAATCGGATAAAACTGTATCTCCTACAGTTTTGGAGCTAGAGCGTCCAAATTTTGCATGTGGGATACTGTTGACCTCCTCTTAAGATAAGTCAAAAGTTATGTATGTACGTCTTCTGGGGGCGTGCAAATCGGGAATTACTATATCTTTTACTAAAACCGTGATAATTTCGGCAATATTTCCGTCAAAGAGTTGGGACTTGGAATATATATACTAGTATCCTACCTCTACCCAAAAATATATGTTATATATAGCTCCGCCCATTTGGGGCGTGGCAAATAGGGTAAAACTGTATCTCCTACAGTCTTAGACGTAGAGCATCCAAATTTGACATGTGGGTTACTGTTCATGAAATTTAAATTTACGAAAAAAAAAATAATAATAATCATAATGTAAGCCTCCGTAAAACAAATTCTAGTTAACCTAACTGGGGATTGAAGCAGGGTCTTCGCTACCACAACGCAAGTCTGTTTAACCAAATCAAACCACTTCCAAACTCAGTTTGGCACATAGCCACGCAAGAGACGCCGCGGTGTTGTGGGTAGTGTGGTGGCATGCGAAGCGCGTGACCCAGGTTCGATTCCCAGCGCTGACGCGTGATATTATCATTTAATAAAATGTTTTTTTTTTTATTTTTTTTATAACTTCTATGTTATTTAATGGATTTGATAAAATTTTCAGCATAAATCCTTATATTTATTAAAACAAATTCTAGTTGACCTAACTGGGGCAAGTCTGTTTAACCAAATCAACACACCAAACTCAATTTGGCGCAAGAGACGCCGTGGTGTTGTGGGTAGAGTCGGTGGCATGCGAAGCGCGTGACCCAGGTTCGATTCCCATCGCTGCCGCGTGATATTATCATTTAATAAAATGTTTTTTTTTATTTTTTTATAACTTCTATGTTACTTAATGGATTTTGATAAAACTTTCTGCATAAATCCTTATATTTTATTAAAAATACGGTTTTACCTAATAAATTAAAAAAAATGTAAATGTGGCTTTATTTGCAACTGAACTTATATTAAATTGATTTTGTGAAATGTGGAGCCAGTATCCAAAATATATAAAAACCAAAATAGTATTTTATTTTAAAAAAGCTATATGTAAAATTTGATGACTGTAGCTAAATTGACGTAAAAGACATGCTTAAAAAAGGAATCTCGATAATCTCGCATTCAAACATACGGAAAGACGGACGGACGGTCTACATATTTATTGAGCCTACACACCTTTAACAGGAACAGAGTCTGACGCAGTCGGTGGCGCCCGACTGCAACGTTCTTACTTGTTTGAAAGTGGAATTGCGGGAAAAATTCCAGAACAGCGGATAGCGGGAAATATAGCTTTCTAAAAACTGATTTAGCTGTTTTTAATTTGACTTAATATTTGCATGATTTCTTATAAAATTGAATACAAAATGGTGAAAATTTCAGTACAAATTTTTGTGGTTAGCAAAAAAAAAGGTTGCCAAATTAATATGACTGCATTATTGAAGACATTTTTTTTTTATTAAGAAAAATTTTGCAGAAAAATTGAGGAATTCAATACATTTTCCTACAAATCATACAAAATTTGCTTCGAAAATTAAGCTTTTTTCCCAGCTTTTTTCTCCGAAAACTTCGCTTTATTTTGGGTCTATTTTTCCTTGATCTAGCTTTTTTTGCTCAACAAAAGTTGGCAACACTGATGTGTATACAAATGTGTGCACGTGTATTTGTGTGCATGTGTATATGCGTGCCTGTGTATATGTGTGCATGTGTATATGCGCGCAGTGGCAATATGTATAGATAAAAGATGTAAGCTAGGTTGTTTAAAACATCAGCTCGGACTTGGTTCAGGGGATCTCGTAGTCAGGCAGCCTCGACTAGAGCGTTCTTACTTGTTATACCCTGAACCCATTGAAAATGGGAATTCAGGGTATAATGGTTTTGTGACAATGTATGTAACAGGCAGAAGGAGGCGTGGCAGACCCCATAAAGTATATATATATATTCTTGATCAGGACGACGAGCTGAGTCGATCTAGCCATGTCCGTCTGTCCGTCTGTCCGTCTGTCCGTCCGTCCGTCTGTCCGTCCGTATGAACGCAGTGATCTCGTAAACCACAAAAGCTAGAGATTTGAGATTTTAGATATATATTCTTGTATACCATACGCAGTACAAGTTTATTTTTTTTTTCGATAACTCATCCTATTTCCTTATTATCGATAACAATCGATATTTTGACTTTGTTTTTAAGCTATAACTTTTAGACCATAATACCTAGAGACACCAAATTTACTATGTAGGTTGTGATGTAAATACAGATAATAAACTTTTTAAATTTTGGATACCTCCCCCCATTAGCCCCATAAGTGGAAAAAACGTATTTCAAATACTAGGGAGTTGGGATTTCGTATATATACACCTCTAGATGTCAATATTATGTCCTGAAAATTTCATTAAGAAAGTAGATCTAGAACCGAAGTTATTTAACAATGAATTTCTCATAATGCTGCCCAGAATGCAGCCCAAGCGTAGCCGCTAAATCATCTACGCAGAAAGCGGCGCGCGTGCTTGTGTATGTATATGTGTGCGTGTGTGTGTGCACGCAGAGGGTAATATGTACCGGTAAAAGATATAAGCTAGATTGTTTAAAACACTGCCTCGGACTTGGTTCAGGGGATCTCGTAGTCGGGCAGACCCGACTAGAGCGTTCTTACTTGTTTGAGCATGTCTTTTACATCAATTTAGCTACAGTCTTAAAATGTTACATATAGCTTTTTTAAAATAAAATACTATTTTGGTTTTTATATATTTTGGATACTGGCTCCACATTTCACAAAATCAATTTAATATAAGTTCAGTTGCAAATAAAGCCACATTTACATTTTTTTTTAATTTTTTAGGTAAAACCGTATTTTTAGTAAAATATAAGGATTTATGCAGAAAGTTTTATCAAAATCCATAAAGTAACATAGAAGTTATAAAAAAATAAAAAAAAAACATTTTATTAAATGATAATATCACGCGGCAGCGATGTGAATCGAACCTGGGTCACGCGCTTCGCATGCCACCGACTCTACCCACTACACCTCGGCGGCTCTTTCACGACTATGCGCCAAATTGAGTTTGGTGTGTTGATTTGGTTAAACAGACTTCCGTTGTGGTAGCGAAGACCCTGCTTCAAGCCCCAGCTAGGTCAACTAGAATTTGTTTTGATAAAATATAAGGATTTATGCTGCAAATGTTATCAAAATCCATTAAATAACATAGAAGTTATAAGAAAAATAAAAAAAAAACATTTTATTAAATGATAATATCACGCGGCAGCGATGGGAATCGAACCTGGGTCACGCGCTTCGCATGCCACCGACTCTACCCACTACACCTCGGCGGCTCTTTCACGACTATGCGCCAAATTGAGTTTGGTGTGTTGATTTGGTTAAACAGACTTCCGTTGTGGTAGCGAAGACCCTGCTTCAAGCCCCAGCTAGGTCAACTAGAATTTGTTTTGATAAAATATAAGGATTTATGCTGCAAATGTTATCAAAATCCATTAAATAACATAGAAGTTATAAGAAAAATAAAAAAAAAACATTTTATTAAATGATAATATCACGCGGCAGCGATGGGAATCGAACCTGGGTCACGCGCTTCGCATGCCACCGACTCTACCCACAACACCACGGCGTCTCGTGCGCGACTATGTGCCAAACTGAGTTTGGAAGTGTTTTGATTTGGTTAAACAGACTTGCGTTGTGGTAGCGAAGACCCTGCTTCAATCCCCAGTTAGGTCAACTAGAATTTGTTTTACGGAGGCTTACATTATGATTATTATTATTATTTTTTTTTCGTAAATTTAAATTTCATGAACAGTAACCCACATGTCAAATTTGGATGATCTATGTCTAAGACTGTAGGAGATACAGTTTTACCCTATTTGCCACGCCCCAAATGGGCGTAGCTATATATAACATATATTTTTGGGTAGAGGTAGGATACTAGTATATATATTCCAAGTCCCAACTCTTTGACGGCAAATTATCACGGTTTTAGTAAAAGATGTAGTAATTCCCGATTTGCCACGCCCCCAGAAGACGTGGATACATAACTTTTGACTTATCTTAAGAGGAGGTCAACAGTATCCCACATGCAAAATTTGGACGCTCTAGCTCCAAAACTGTAGGAGATACAGTTTTATCCGATTTGCCACGCCCTTAATGGGCGTAAATATCTATAACATATATTTTTGATTCCGAGTGATCTACTTGGACATGTATTCCAAATTTCAAGTCTCTAGCTCTTAATACGCTCAAAATATTATAAGATTTATACAAATCGCTATATATATATTCCCGATTTGGTACGCCCCCAGGGGGCGTGGGTATATAACTTTTTGATCTAACTTAAGGGAATATCAACAGTAACCCACATGCCAAATTTGGATACTCTAGCTTCAAAACTGTAGAAGATATAGTTTTATCCGATTTGCCACGCCCCCAAAGGGCGTAGATATATAAACTATATCTTAAAACGTCAGCGTGGTGTACACGAGTATATATTTTAAGTCCCAGTTCTTAGACTGCAATATTGACGAAAACAGCAGCGTTTTAGTCTTAATAGATATAGCATTTCCCGATTTGACACGCCCCCTGTGGGCGTATCGGAAAAATACTCAAATTTGATCTGACGCGTATACACACGAGTATTAATTCCAAAAGTCTCTAGCTTCTATAGATCGACGCGTTCATACATACGGACAGACGGATTGATGGACGGACAGACAGACAGACGGACAGACAGACGGACAGGGCCAAATCGACTCAGAATATCTTTATACCATTGCAAAAAGGGTATATTAATTTAGGTCAGATGTTTGCAACGCGCAGAAGGAACCATCTTCGACTATGTAAAGTATATATGTTCTTGATCAGCACGACGAGCTGAGTTAATATAGCCATGTCCGTCTGTCTAGATCAACGCAGTTTCCTCCGAGACTATTGAAGCTACAGAGCTGAAATTTTCCATATAGGCTTCAATCTGCTGCAGGCATCGTATATCTCGGAATCATCCATATCGGATGAAGAAAACTTCGGCGCTTAAGTCTAAAACTTTAAAATTTGGAATATATGCTCATGAATCGAGCACCCATACAAAAAGTTATAGTATATATAGCTACGCTATATAAACTAAAACTGTATCTTCTAAAGTTTCGAAGTAAGAATACCAAATTCTGCAAGTAGGCTTCTGTTAACCTCCCCTTAAGATCGATCAAAAAGTTATGTGTCCACGTCCACTAGGGGAGTGGCATCAGGAAAGTCTATATAGTGTTTAACATAAATCCTCTAAGATTTTGGGTGCTGTTTGAGCCAGAGGGTTTAAACTTAAAACATATATTTTTGTATTTTTCAAAAAAAATATATTATATATAGCTAATCCCAGAAGGGGAGTGGTAAATCGGTAAAAGCTTTGTCATCAACAATTTAACATCTAGAGACCCTAAAATTGAGAAACATGTTAAGGTCGACTGCTTCAACAAAATTATGAAAAACTATATTTACCCACCTTTTTGGGGCGTGGTAAATCGGTAGAAACTATATAATCTAAAGATTAATAATTAGATACCCAAAATTTTATAAATAAATTACTGTTGCCCTACTCAATAGATTGACTAAAAATTATACATATCTGCATTTTGGGGGCGTGACAAATCGATATAAACTCTATATTCTACATATTTACACCTTGAGATCCAAAATTTTGCATATATGTCTTGAACTCTTCATGGCAAACCAGAGAAAACTATATCTATATCCTCTACAATTGCAAGGGTATTACCAAACTTCGGCATATATAATTTTAATTTTTTTAATAATTTAAAATATGCTGACAAAAGTTGGTATTTAGGAGGTATTATGCAAAGTAAAAGTTCGTATGAAAACTATTACTAATTATTTTGAATGTACCCTGACCAAAGCCAAGAGTCTTACTTACTGTTTACATAAATACATACTTACAAAAGTCTAACATGCAAAAAAAGTATTGATAGTTACATACTTGGGTGCATGTAAACTCTTATCAAATCTTAAAATAAAGCAATATGGGAAGTCTACAGTAGAATATTAAGATTTCTTCCGCAAATTCAGCTCTAGTTTTCTCACTGCAACCGATTCGTTATATAAATCAATTGAGATATCAGCTTTACGTCTGTTAGGGGAATCAGTTATCGCTTTGCCGAACACTCAATTTATTCTGTGAACCCATTGAAAATGAGGATAATGCTTTTGTTAATATGTAAATTATAAGCAGAAATGAATGTGCAGGCGCCTTTAAGCATAGTTTATAATCGACAGCGATAGTCGATATGATTTAGCCCGGTCTGCCTTCATGTTCGTCCATTCGTCTGTCAGTACATATGTATGAATACGTCAATGTCGGAACCTATAAGTCCTCCTCAGTGGCGTAGCGTAGGTTTCGACCGCCCGGCGCGGAAGACAATTTTGCAGCCCTCTTATAAAGAAGAAATATTTTGATTTCAATACTGAAGTAAGAAAGTAAAAACTGTTTTTTTTTTGCGTTTACTGTTTTTCAATAATGCAAAGCAAAAAATGAGCAAGAAAAAAGAAAACCTCACAATTTTTGACATTTTGCCAAGCATCCCCCCTCCCACCTAAAAAGTGCCTCCACTGGTCCTCCTATAGCACCACAGGTCATGATCAATCATCGATAACTTTTTCCAATTCCATAATACAGCTAAAATCATTAAATTAATCAAGTTACTTAAGCATATCTCGCATGTTACAGACTTCGATATACACAGATAACAAGTATAGCACTTTTTTGGTACAATTAACACAAGGTACATATCGTATATTTTATAAAGCTTGGAAAGAAGAATCCCAAAAAGGGGCACATGTTTGCAAGTATATATAAAAATCCGCTGAAACAGCAGCTCCACTCTGGCTCAGGGTATCTGGTAGTCGAGTATAAGGGGCTACCGAGCACTCTTACTTGTTTCTTCTCGTTTTTCTTGTCCGCTTTTGGTTTTTGCAATCGTACGTGCTGCGGCGCCGTGAATGGCTAACGCATGCGAACAATTTGGTAGCGCGGCTTCGACAGCGCACGACTTAAGCTACCGAAGCTTTGACTCGCTCGGGATGCTAGTTTGGGGTTTCGTGTGGCTCGACTTCGTTTCGCCGTTTCAGTTGATTTTTAGCCGCGACGCAGCGCGGTTCGTGTTTTCGTTTCGCTTTGGTTTTATTTTCATAGCGGCTCATTTGCAGCGTCTGCGCTTTACGCGTTGCATCTTAAGATATTTGTATCTGTTTTTTTTTCGTTTATGCTTTGCGCAAGTTTTGAAGAAAAAAATCAAATTTTACAATAATACGAGTAAAAAGTGCGTAATTGCAGTTTGTGTGTGTTTCTTTATGTTTATGTATTGTTTTTGTTTTTGTTTATTTTTTTTTGTTTTGCTTGCATTTTTGGCAGCGGTTGCCACTGCGACTGCGGCTTCCAGGTTTGGCTTTGGCTTTGGCATGCCCTTTTCGGTACCTTTGTCTTTTAATTGTCTATGTGTGTGTGAGTTGGTTTTTTTGTATGTTGCTGTTGTTGTTTTTGTGAAGCGCAACTTTCACGCGCCTCGAGTGAAACTGTAAATCGAGCCCGGACACCACAGCAGAAGCAGAAGCAGCAGCAGCCGACGCTTCGATTCGTCTCATGTTGTTGTTGCTGTTGGCATCTGTTGCTTATCACAAATCACAAAAACAAAAAGCAATAGGCAAAAAAACTAATATTTGTTACACACATAACCCTGCTTAAACAGCTTTAGACTAATAGTACTTTAACTATATTTTTTTAAATTGCTAATTTATTTTTATTTTCTTCACCTGCTGTTTGAGTTTGTCGCTTAAGTCTTTTGCTTGCACTGCTTGCCCTGCTTGCTGCAGTTGTTTTCATTGCTGTTATGTATATTTGCAGTTGTTTGTGGCCCCAAACTCGTTTGTCTGCAGCATGCAGCCTGCAGCATGCATTCAACAGCAACAACAACAAAACACAATAATTTAATAAACTTATAAATAGTAAAAAAAAAATCATGCTGACATTGACACGAATTGCAGAGTGAGCGACCAAAGAGACAAAAGGCATCCAAATCATGGTTTAAAGTCTAAATCAAGAAAACTGTAAACTAAAAAAAAACTAGTAGCAGCTAGCAGTCAGTGTGCTCAACTTCTGTTACCCTGTAGAAGTTTTCTTTGTGCTTAGCAATCTAGAGTTTTTTACGAAGTTTGTATATAAGTATATGACAAAATTTCCAAGCTGTAGGTATACAAAATCTTGAGTGTACATTGATGAGTTACGAAATATGGTACTTAGGCATAATTATACTGTATACCTAGATATGTGTGTATGCAACACCCTCTTTCGATTTTTACAGGGTATATTATTATGGACGTATGTATGCCTTCTATCTTGAAAGTTGTTTTCAATTAAAGTGCATAAATTCCTTCACTGCCACTCACAAATTTTTTTTTAAGTTTAGTAAAACACTTTATTGCTGTTGTCACTTTTTTTTTTTGAATCACACAATTTAACATAATTTGCGTGCTGTAAACGGTCAATGATTGAGCATGTATGTTGTTGTTGTTGCTGTTGCTGTGACTGTTGACACAAGCAAGGTCGTTAGTCAATTGGGCGCAACAAGTGGTGGAAAAATCACTGTACTCACAGCTCACAAACTGGTTATTTTCACTTGAAAATCATCTCGTTGATTCTAAAAATTTCAGAGAGTTACAAGGTTCAAGCACTGGAATAAGTTATTCAAATGTTGAATTATGTCTTAAGAATTTACCAAGCCAAACGATGAAAGACTTTACTTTACTTTGATCTGTTTCTATCCATTAACATAGTTTTCCTTATTCGACTTTGGAAAGCTCAGATCCAAATGTTAGATATTGCGAACTTGGAAATTCTAGAGCAGTATTTAGTTCTACAGCAACTAGAATAAATTTCTTCACTTTCTAATATATGTAAAACATAAATTCTCAATTCTTTCCAATCAGATCTGAAATGATTTGTTTCAGTTCCATTTTAAATAATTCACTTTTTCTTTGTCATTCGCATTTCAGGATTAAAAGAACAAATTGCTTTAGAAAGTTATTTTACTCAAACATTAGTTCATCAGTTTTTTTTAAACTTTTCTTTATTTCCTTTTAGCTTTCTACGAAGTTTTTGCAAAATTAAATCCGGCATTATATAATTACATATTGTATATAATTACAATACATGATTGTTCTAATGCTGAGTAATCGGAGATTGGCTATTGGGGTCGGTGGGGCAAGTGGTTTGACGGTGTCAACGCGTTATCAACCGTGGTTTATCTTTCGCTTGGGCAACGAGAAAAAACAATGGGATGTGTAATTGGATGAATCTACGCTTACATTTCAGTACGTGTTTAATTGGGTCATGAGAACGAGAAAAAGTCAACGAAATGACAAAATGTTCTTGCAAATGCTCAACCAGCCGTCTAGCGAGTGGATCTCCCATGTATTGTACTTTGAGTTGCGTGCGCTTAGGTTATGGACAATAAAGATTCTCTGTTAGATCTGTTCAGCTGCCATTTTAGATTGATATCTTGGACTGAAATCAGCTTTGAAACAAGTCTTAAATATAAATTTTAGCTATAGTTAGTTAGTTATCTTAAGTAAATGAATATATAATTATTAAAAACTATTGTGAGCTTGGCTCTACTGGTAGTCAAGTTTCAGCCCACGCTTTCATGTTGCCCACTTGACCTGTTCTAAGTTCTTTGATCTCTTGGATCTCCCTTCCTCTCTCGCACTTTTTGGCTCTCTCTACTTGAGAGCTCTGTTCAGGGCTTTTTGGTCAGCAAGTGGGCCACAGCAGAGGAGCTTGTCTTATGTGGGCCTCAACTAAAAAAGTGTGTCTCATACATTTGCCATTGCTGCTGTAATTGTTAATGTTGTTGTTGTTATTGTCTCATTGCATTTTACCGTTGGCTGGGTCTTACACAGCCAACTTCGTTTGATTTATGATGCATTGTCTTTTGGGCTTCTTCTTCTTTCTAGCTTGCTTGCATGCAATGCATGGCAATGAGTATTGTGGAAATTCTTGTGAAAACCCCAACAGCAGCGACAACAATAAATAATATTAGAAGTAACTAATTGTATACAGCAAAAGAGTTAACAACAACAACAACAAGCTCTAATATAACGGGCGGAAACTTCATGCGCTGCTGATTTTTTGTAAGCACAGTTGTTGTAGTTGTAGTTGTTGTTGCTGTCCAGCGCCCGTTGGCTGCCTCCCTTTAATCTACTCATATTTTTTCTGTTTCTTTTTTATTTTTTGCTGGTCCGTCGTAACAAACAGGAAACTATTTATGCGACTTGCTGCTGCGGCTGTCATGCGAAAATTGGCTAAGGAAATTTGAACATTTTTCGTATATTAATTTATTTTATTTTTTTTGGCTGCGCGCCAGCGATTGCAAGTTCGTTGCCTAAGTCTTTCGTATTCCAAGTGAAGCAAATATAAACGACTGCGATTGCTGCCATTTAAATGGCACATACAGATACACATAAGCACTCAAATCGATCAAAAACTATTGCCCAAAAGTTGAACACAAAGCTGAGGCATTGTTTTCCGATTTTTATTTTAACGCTATGCCATATAAATTGGTCAAGAAGGGGAACCATTAAGTTGTGAAAATGTTGCCTCATAAGCAACAAGTGCTAATTGTTAACTTTATAAGCAATATATAAGACTGATTACAAAAATGTGCATAAATTGGTTACCTTGCAGATCGTACTATTGATTATCAATTTGACAGTCTGGGCCATTCGGAGAGTTCGGTATATTTATTATATATTGTAGGTCAAGCTACTGTTAATAAAAGCAACTACTTGCAACAAAAAAATGATATATATCTCATTCAAAATCTAAGATAATTAAAAACAAATAAGAAAGCTCTAGTCGGGTCTGCCCGACTACGAGATCCCCTGAACCAAGTCCGAGCTGATGTTTTAAACAACCTAGCTTACATCTTTTATCTATAAATATTACCTCTGCGCGCATATACACATGCACACATATGTATACACATGCATACATTTGTATACACATGCACACATATACATGCCATGCACACAGAAGCACGCGCGCCGATTACTGCGTAGTTGATTTGAATGTATGTGTGCACACGTACAGGCTGCTGCCGAGTGCTTTTACAATGTTTCCTTTAATAACTTCTGTATTACTTAACGGATTTGAATGCAATTTTCTGCATTAAATGCTATTAATTTATTGAAAATACGATTTTCACTAAAAAATTTGAAAAAATTAAATTGTGGCTTTGATAATTTTTTTTTAAATAATTTTTTTTTGTGAAATGTGGAGCCGGTATCCAAAATATGAAAAAATAGAAAATGTATTTTATTTACAAAAAGCTAAAAACAAAATTTGGTAGGTGTAGCTAAAAATATGTAAAAGATATGGTTAAAAAACTGAATCTTGATAACGTTTTAAGTCGATATCATTGAAACGGAAAAATTTATCGAATATCTAAAACAAACTCAATATTTTCGCTGTATACACAGACCATCATGCAAAATTTGAACTCTCTAGCTCTTATATGTTCTGAGATCGACGCGTTCATACATACGGACAGACGGACAGACAGACGGACAGGGCCAAATCGACTCAGCTCGTCGCCCTGATCAAGAATATATATACTTTATGGGGTCTGCCACGCCTCCTTCTGCCTGTTACATACTTTTTGCAAAACCATTATACCCTGATTTCCCATTTTCAATGGGTTCAGGGTATAATAATAGCTCAGGTCAAGAGAATTTTGTAACCAAGAATCAGAAAAAGGTTTTCCAAAAGCTTTCCACCTGCTGCATTTGAAAGAAAAACTCTTTTTTGTCATCGAGATTTTGTGTATTAATTTTGTGTACAGCTGATCTCTCTGTTACTCTAGTTTATGCCTTTTTTCGGCAAGTCTCTACTGTTTCTTTCTTTGATTCTGTTATAATAATTGTGTAATCATTTGATGTCAACGCTCTCAACAAATTGCTTATATATCTTATTGCTGTATATACATATATGTTTATTAATAAGAGTAACGTGATTTTAAGGGAGCAAAGAGCTGAAAATATATTAGTTATATATCTTAATAATATATATTTTTATGTTTATATATAAGTATATAGAATAGATGCAGGTCTCCACTTGGTGCTTTAAATAAAGGATATATAGATATATACATCGATATTCTTCACATGAAATCTGCACATCGAATACGCTTTTTTTTTCTGCATTTCACTTTTCTTTTGGCATGGTTCGATTTTTCGTCTTCAGCTTTGATTTCTCGCCAACTGTCTGCGCTTTCCATTTAGAATCGACGAGCTAGTCAGTTCTAGACAAGCGCTGGGTAATATATATATATATACATATATATTTGCATTTAATGAGCAGAATTAGTTGCAAATGCGAAAATGAGTGGAGGCAAGTGGCAAGTCGCAAGTGGCAGCTAGCAGTGTTTGAAAGCGGACGCTTCACCCAAATTGGGTTAATCTATTTGAAAGTGACGGACGAATAGACTAACTGGCAGACTGCCAGACACAGGCTGAGACAGCTTAAATAGAAGTTGTGCAAAAGCCGCTTTAGAAACATTAAAGTGAGATACTTTCATTTTGCCTATGCGCCAAGTATTTGCTTGAGCTTTCCCAGCGCGACAAATGCATCTCTCTCGCTCTCTCTTTCTATCTCCTTGTCTTACTCTGTTATCCCTTTGTGCTGGATCTTCCACTTCGTTGGTTCCCCTTTTCAATAATGTCTTGTTGGGTAGTGGCCACAAGTTCCGCCATTCATTGATGGATCTGTCAAACAATTGCGATTGTCTTCTCCGTGAATGAACTTCAGCTGCTTTGAAAACCATAACCGCGGCATACAAATGACAAGCCAGCGTCAGCCGTTGAGTTAACAGTTGTTAAACTAATTTTTAGCGAATCAGGTTTTTTATGGTCTAATCATTTGATAGGCTTTTTATACCCTTGCAAAAAGGTATATTAATTTTGGTCAGAAGTTTGCAACGCAGAGAAGGAAGCATCTCCGACTATATAAAGTATATATATTCTTGATCCGTATAGGAAGACTACATCCTATAGCTCCCATAGGATAGATCGGTTTTTGAAATGTTGTAGTGGGAAAACTTCAGCGCTATTGAAGTCTAAAACTTGATTTTCGGAATATATATATGTATATTCACCTTTATACAAAAATATAATATATATAGCTACGCCCTTTGAGGACGAAGCAAATAGGTTAAAACTATATCTTCTACAGTTTTGAAGCAAGAGCATCCTAATTCGGAAAGTGATTGATTAACAGATTGATCAAAAATTTATATATCCTCTCCTACTAGGGGCGCGGCAAATCGGCAAAGTCCACATTGTGCTTAACATAAATACTCCAATATTTTGGATGCTGTTAGAGCCAGAGGCTTGAAACTTAAAACATATATTTGCATTACCCACTCCTAGAAAAAGAGATATATAATATATATCTACGCCCATTAGGCTAGGCAAATCGGAAAGAACTGTATCTTGTACTATATTATGCCAAGTGTCCCAAAAATTGACAAAAACGTTCACCGTTTTTACATAATTATGGAAATTTATATATATCCGTCTCTTTGGGGCGTGGAAAATCGGAGAAAACTATATCTTCCAAAGTTTTATAGGTACAGCTTCAAAATTTTATATATAGGTTACTGTTGCCTTGCTCAAGAGATTGACCAAAAAATATATATATCCACTAGTTGGTTGCGTGGCAAATCAGAGAAAACTATATCTATATCCTTTACAATTACAAGGGTATTACCAAAGCTCAGCATATCCGAAGTTAGCCCATCCTTCTAGTTTTTGTTTTATTTATTGCAGCTATGGCGAATTGTTGTATTCAAATCCATCTTATTTAAACAAGTTGCTTCAATGTAGTATTAATAACAGAGAATGTTAACAGCATAATGTTAACATTATTTAAATACGTTGTACGCTGTGCAGACAGGGTCTAAAATATATTGTATATATTGAGTATCTATAACTCAATTTCAAATTCTTCTTGAACCAAGAATTAGTGAGAAATTTTACAAATGAATTTCGTAAAATAAAATTTGACTTAACTAAAATTGGTCATAGTTAATAAGCCATAGCCCCTTGAACGCCTAAATTGTAAAATAGTTGGTAAATGCTTGTTAAAGCAATTTGCCCGACTGCGCGTTTACCTAATATTTGACATGGATGCTAATTGCTAAGTCACAGCCCCAACGAAAGTGAAGCTCAGTCAATAGATCCATA
Source organism: Drosophila gaucha (assembly GCA_035045545.1). Lineage (NCBI taxonomy): Eukaryota > Metazoa > Arthropoda > Insecta > Diptera > Drosophilidae > Drosophila > Drosophila gaucha. The sequence continues at coordinate 548,724 of JAWNOY010000040.1, forward strand.
TATCAATCAAACTACAGTTTTGAATGATGCTCTCAATATTTTGTTTCGGCTACGGTTTGTCATCTGTAGCAGCTGCTTTTTATGACTCTCCATAATTATACCCTGAACCCATTGAAAATGGGAAATCAGGGTATAATGGTTTTGCAAAAAGTATGTAACAGGCAGAAGGAGGCGTGGCAGACCCCACAAAGTATATATATTCTTGATCAGGGTGACGAGCTGAGTCGATCTAGCCCTGTCCGTCTGTCTGTCCGTCCGTCCGTCCGTCTGTCCGTCTGTCCGTCTGTCCGTATGTATGAACGCGTCGATCTCAGAACCTATAAGAGCTAGAGACTTCAAATTTTGCATGATGGTCTGTGTATACAGCGAAAATATCGAGTTTGTTTTGGATATTCGATAAATTTTTCCGTTTCAATGTTATCGATTTAAAACGTTATCAAGATTCATTTTTTGACCATATCTTTTACATATTTTTAGCTACAGCTACCAAATTTTGTTTTTAGCTTTCTGTAAATAAAATACATTTTCTATTTTTTCATATTTTGGATACCGGCTCCACATTTCACAAAAAAAATTTATTAAAAAAAAAAAATTATCAAAGCCACAATTTAATTTTTTCAAATTTTTTAGTGAAAACCGTATTTTTAATAAATTAATAGCATTCAATGCAGAAAATTGCATTCAAATCCGTTAAGTAATACAGAAGTTATTAAAGGAAACATTGTAAAAGCACGCGGCAGCAGCCTGTACGTGTGCACACATACATTCAAATCAATTACGCAGTAATCGGCGCGCGTGCTTCTGTGTGCATGGTATGTATATGTGTTCATGTGTATAGAAATGTGTGCATGTGTATATGTGTGCAAGTGTATATGCGTGCCTGTGTGTATGAGTGCATGTGTATATGCGCGCAGAGGTAATATGTATAGATAAAAGATGTAAGCTAGGTTGTTTAAAACATCAGCTCGGACTTGGTTCAGGGGATCTCGTAGTCGGGCAGACCCGACTAGAGCTTTCTTACTTGTTTTCACTTTCGTTAGATGGCACCCAGTTTCGATCTCGAAGTCCACAGTCTCCAGCATAGTTGACTCATGGAGTTTCTTCTTTGAATATTAGCTAAAAAAAGCAAAAGCACACTCGAAAAAAACTTGAGTTGATTTTCTGAGTTTTTTTTTTGTGTTTTCTGTTTTGACTGCCGTCTGCTGTTGACCCAAATGTGCGAACATTTAACTTCCACTGTTCAACGTTTAACACCGAATTAGACTGACCAACAAGATAAAAACTATTGAAACATTTTAGTAAACAAAACCATAAGTAAATATCTTTTATTTATGATAGAAAAAAAATGTTGCATTTTTAACTTTCTGGCCACCTTTTGACACTTTAAAAAAAGATAAATGCTAAAAAAAAAATTTATCAATTAGATTGAAGTATTTATTATAAATTAACAGATTTTTTTTCTAAAAAGTAACAGGTAGTATTCATATTAAATATTTAAAAAAAATTGTGTATTTCGTTGAACAAAATTATTGGCACACCCAAAGAAAAACTTAAAAATACAATACAAAACAAGTAAGAAAGCTCTAGTCATGTCTAAAAATTGCTAATATTTTGTGCTCAAGCCCTAGCCTTACTGAAGGGTGATAAGAGAGCCGGCATTGAGTCGACAAATTTTTATACCCTGAACCCATTGAAAATGGGAAATCAGGGTATAATGGTTTTGCAAAAAGTATGTAACAGGCAGAAGGAGGCGTGGCAGACCCCATAAAGTATATATATTCTTGATCAGGGCGACGATCTGAGTCGATTTGGCCCTGTCCGTCTGTCTGTCCGTATGTATGAACGCGTCGATCTCAGAACATATAAGAGCTAGAGACTTCAAATTTTGCGTGATGGTCTGTGTATACAGCGAAAATATCGAGTTTGTTTTAGATATTCGATAAATTTTTCCGTTTCAATGATATCGATTTAAAACGTTATCAAGATTCATTTTTTTGACCATATCTTTTACATATTTTTAGCTACAGCTACCAAATTTTGTTTCTAGCTTTCTGTAAATAAAATAGATTTTCTATTTTTTCAACTTTTGGATACCGGCTCCACATTTCACAAAAAAAATTTATTAAAAAAAAAAAAATTATCTAAGCCACAATTTAATTTTTTCAAATTTTTTAGTGAAAACTGTATTTTTAATAAATTAATAGCATTCAATGCAGAAAATTGCATTCAAATCCGTTAAGTAATACAGAAGTTATTAAAGGAAACATTGTAAAAGCACGCGGCAGCAGCCTGTACGTGTGCACACATACATTCAAATCAACTACGCAGTAATCTGCGCGCGTGCTTCTGTGTGCATGGCATGTATATGTGTGCATGTGTATACAAATGTGTGCATGTGTATATGTGTGCATGTGTGTATGAGTGCATGTGTATATGCGCGCAGAGGTAATATGTATAGATAAAATATGTAAGCTAGGTTGTTTAAAACATCAGCTCGGACTTGGTTCAGGGGATCTCGTTCTTACTTGTTTTTAGACTCTGTTCCCAAAGGGAAAAAGAGTCTATTGGATTTGTGCAATGTCCGTCTTGCTGTCTGTCCGTCTGTCTGTATGAACGCGCAGCATTTGGACACTATAGAAGCTAGAGACTTGTAATTTTGTATATATACTCGTGTGTATCCGCGTCAGATCAAGTTTGAGTATTTTTTCGATACGCCCACAGGGGGCGTGGCAAATCGGGAAATGCTATATCTATTAAGACTAAGACGCTGTTAATTTAGTTAATATTGAAGTCTAAGAAATGGGATTTAGAATATATATTCGTGTACACCACGCGGACGTTTTAAGATATAGATTATATATATACGCCTATTGTGGGCGTGGCAAATCGGATAAAACTGTATCTCCTACAGTTTTGGAGCTAGAGCGTCCAAATTTTGCATGTGGGATACTGTTGACCTCCTCTTAAGATAAGTCAAAAGTTATGTATCCACGTCTTCTGGGGGCGTGGCAAATCGGGAATTACTACATCTTTTACTAAAACCGTGATAATTTGCCGTCAAAGAGTTGGGACTTGGAGTATATATACTAGTATCCTACCTCTACCCAAAAATATATGTTATATATAGCTACGCCCATTTGGGGCGTGGCAAATAGGGTAAAACTGTATTTCCTACAGTCTTAGACATAGAGCATCCAAATTTGACATGTGGGTTACTGTTCGTGAAATTTAAATTTACCAAAAAAAAAACAAGTAAGAAAGCTCTAGTCGGGTCACAGCCCGACTACGAGATCCCCTGAACCAAGTCCGAGCTGATGTTTTAAACAACCTAGCTTACATCTTTTATCTATACATATTACCTCTGCGCGCAAATACACATGCACACATACACACAGGCACGCATATACACATGCACACATATACACATGCACACATATACACTTGCACACATATACACATGCACACATTTCTATACACATGAACACATATACATACCATGCACACAGATGATCTGAATGTATGTGTGCACACGTACAGGCTGCTGCAGCGTGCTTTTACAATGTTTCCTTTAATAACTTCTGTATTACTTAACGGATTTGAATGCAATTTTCTGCATTGAATGCTATTAATTTATTGAAAATACGGTTTTCACTAAAAAATTTGAAAAAATTAAATTGTGGCTTTGATAATTTTTTTTTTTATAATTTTTTTTTGTGAAATGTGGAGCCGGTATCCAAAATATGAAAAAATAGAAAATGTATTTTATTTATAGAAAGCTAAAAACAAAATTTGGTAGCTGTAGCTAAAAATATGTAAAAGATATGGTCAAAAAACTGAATCTTGATAACGTTTTAAATCGATAACATTGAAACGGAAAAATTTATCGAATATCTAAAACAAACTCGATATTTTCGCTGTATACACAGACCATCATGCAAAATTTGAAGTCTCTAGCTCTTATAGGTTCTGAGATCGACGCGTTCATACATACGGACAGACGGACAGACGGACAGACGGACAGACGGACAGACGGACGGACGGACGGACAGACAGACGGACAGGGCTAAATCGACTCAGCTCGTCACCCTGATCAAGAATATATATACTTTGTGGGGTCTGCCACGCCTCCTTCTGCCTGTTACATACTTTTTGCAAAACCATTATACCCTGATTTCCCATTTTCAATGGGTTCAGGGTATAATAATAATAATCATAATGTAAGCCTCCGTAAAACAAATTCTAGTTGACCTAACTGGGGATTGAAGCAGGGTCTTCGCTACCACAACGCAAGTCTGTTTAACCAAATCAAAACACTTCCAAACTCAGTTTGGCACATAGTCGCGCAAGAGACGCCGTGGTGTTGTGGGTAGAGTCGGTGGCATGCGAAGCGCGTGACCCAGGTTCGATTCCCATCGCTGCCGCGTGATATTATCATTTAATAAAATGTTTTTTATACCCTGAACCCATTGAAAATGGGAAATCAGGGTATAATGGTTTTGCAAAAAGTATGTAACAGGCAGAAGGAGGCGTGGCAGACCCCTTAAAGTATATATATTCTTGATCAGGGCGACGAGCTGAGTCGATTTGGCCCTGTCCGTCTGTCTGTCCGTCCGTCCGTCCGTCCGTCCGTCCGTCTGTCCGTATGTATGAACGCGTCGATCTCAGAACATATAAGAGCTAGAGACTTCAAATTTTGCAAGATGGTCTGTGTATACAGCGCGCATATCGAGTTTGTTTTAGATATTCGATAAATTTTTCCGTTTCAATGATATCGATTTAAAACGTTATCAAGATTCAGTTTTTTGACCATATCTTTTACATATTTTTAGCTACAGCTACCAAATTTTGTTTTTAGCTTTTTGAAAATAAAATACATTTTCTATTTTTTTTATTTTGGATACCGGCTCCACATTTTACAAAAAAAATTTATTAAAAAAAAAAATTATCAAAGCCACAAATTTTTTTTTTTAAATTTTTAAGTGAAAACCGTATTTTCAATAAATTAATAGCATTCAATGCAGAAAATTGCATTCAAATCCGTTAAGTAATACAGAAGTTATTAAAGGAAACATTGTAAAAGCACTCGGCAGCAGCCTGTACGTGTGCACACATACATTCAAATCAACTACGCAGTAATCGGCGCGCGTGCTTCTGTGTGCATGGCATGTATATGTGTGCATGTGTATACAAATGTATGCATGTGTATACATATGTGTGCATGTGTATATGCGCGCAGAGGTAATATGTATAGATAAAAGATGTAAGCTAGGTTTTGTAAAACATCAGCTCGGACTTGGTTCAGGGGATCTCGTAGTCGGGCAGACTCGACTAAAGTTTTCTTACTTTTTGCACTAGGGCTTGCATTAAGTCGGCTTTTGTTGATATAGCCGTCTTTCTTACACGCCTATCCAATTCTTCCCATAAATGCTCAATCGGATTGAGGTCTGGGGACTGTGGTGGGTGGGTTAGTACATGGGCGGCATTATAAACAACCCACATGTTCACAATATGGTCAGAATGCTTGGGGTCGTTGTCATGCTGAAATGTGAATTCATTTGGTATATTTGCTTTTTCAACACTTTTCTTGAAGTTCTCCTTAAAAATATTAAGTAATCGAGTTTTGTCCATGAAGCCGTCTATGAAAACCAATTCACCCACACATGCTTAACAGTTGGTCTCATATTTTAAAGTTCGAATTCAGTGTTAGGCTTATCCAAACGGTTTGGCGACCATCCGATCGGATGATGTTGAATTTTCCGGAAAACATCACCTGATGGCAGTAGTCTAAGGACATGCCCAAATGTATTTTATCATTGGCATTTGAGATATACGGTTCTCGTCTAGCCACACGCGCATGGTAGTTGGCCTCTTGCAGTACCTTGCGTACCGCAATCAAGTGAACATCCTTCCCAATTTATTTTTGTACATCAGCAGCGATCTGTGTTGAATATATATTGGGGTCCGCTTTTACTTTCCGAACGATTTGGCTGCATTCGCGGCTGTTCAATAATTTTGGGCGACCTGTGTGCTTGTAATTCTCCAAGTTTGAGGCTCCTTTGAAGCGTTGTGCGATGCTTCTGATGGTAATGCGGCTTCTATCCGTAATTTCCCCGATTTCTGCATATGATATGCCTGATCGTACATATGTAGGATTATTGTCCATTGAGATATGGTGGTTTCTTTTTTCTGAGGTACCATTTTAAAAGCAAACAGCACACTAGTTGTTGTTCTAACTTAATTTTCAATTTCCAAATAAAAATAGAATAAATATTGAATAATGGAATATACAAGGATGTCAAATTGCCAAAAAACATTTTTCACATCAGTCAAATTATTAAAAAAAAGTCATGAGTAGACTAAGTGTGCTAAAAATTTGGTTCAACGAAAGAAACCATTTTTTTTTAGATTTCATTTAATATTAATACTACCTCTTACGTTTTAGAAAAAAATCTCTTAATTTATAATAAATACTTCAACCTAATTGGTAAATTTTTTTTTTTGTCATTTATCTCTATTTAAAGGGTTAAAAGGTGGCCAGAAAGTTAAAAATGTTTGCTGTGCCAATAATTTTGTTCGTCACTGTATGTATACATATATATCTGAATTTCTAATGGCATTGCCAGTCTCATTTGGCAGCCTGAAATGATGCCACACACTAATTGGCATTGAGCTGCCAGCAAACGTTGTCATTAATGGCGCTGCCACATCTTTGCTCACAAAATGTTGCCACCTAGAGAGACTATGTGCTTGTTAAATTTATTTTGCTGCTATGAAAGGAACCTTTGAGCTGCAGTGACAATCCGTGTTGCTTTTATGATTTTTTACATGTCTCAAAATAAATCTTTAAGGGAAAAGATGTTTTGGGAAAATGAAGAAAACAAAATTCTAATATTCCTGAAGTGCTGCCAATTTATTAATCTGCCATATGTGCATAAGATTATGATCCTATGCTTAGAAAATCAAGTAGTTGATTCGCAGAGTATAATGTAACAATCGTATTATATATTATATTATATTACACAATTATTATATTGTAAAGAGATTGAAAGACTTGCCAGGGTTTTTAAAATACAATTTTTTTTGTAGCATAGTGTAGTTTTTTAGTATGTACGTGTGCTTGAGCTTGTTAGCAATATTTGACTAACTATTAACTATTGTTGCTTTTATGGTTTACTTTGTTGTTGTTGTTGCTGTTGTTACTGCTGCTGCTGCTATCATTTGCATAGCTAGAGAATCAGTAAAGCTGACGTCAATAAGGTCATTGGCCCCCACGCTTAGCGCACATCCTATCAGCGAACCGGCTTATTATACAATATGCAGACAGCCAGACAACAAGAGCAACAACTGCAACACTTATTTGGCTAAACATGCAATTGATAATTGTTGTTGCTTCCTGTAATTGCAGGCCACACAAAGCAAAGCTCATAAACAATCAATCAACGGCAATCAGCATCAATCACAGTGCGAGCAACTGTCGCAAATTGGAACTGCTGCTTTTGCTGTTGGTCAAGTGAAAGCTGAGACAACACAACACACAACAGCAACTGTTGGTGCTGAGATTTCTGTTGTTGCTGTCGCCTCTGCCACATAATTCAATCAAGCAGCAAAGTCAACGCCATCACCAACGCCCCAGACGAGGTTCATAAAGTGGGCGCGCACTCACCCAAACCCGCCAACTTTACACCACAGCAACAATTTACAGCAACATCTGCAACTGCTGCTCAGTCAGTCAGTCAGTGAGTCAGATAGACGCAGACGCCATTGGCCGTGGCCAGGAACCAGTCGCCAGCGACCAGCAACCAGTCACGACCGCAGCAATAGTTGCTGCTGCGACTGCGATTGCTGCCGCAGGTTCACAAATAAGTGAAAGTGAATTTGTTTATGGTGTATTGCTATTACCAAAGCGAAAGAGACATAACACCAAAATAACAAATACACACACACTCCACATATGTAAGTCCAAGCGCTTAAGAAGAAGCAGCATCAGTAGCCGAAATTATAGATCAACACAAACAGCAATAGCAACGCGAGCAATGCAATTGCAGCTGGCATAAAAGAATAGAGCGAGTAACATATAGAGAGAGTGTGAGAGAAAAACGGAGAGCTCTCAATGCTAATTGACATTGTGTGCTTTTTATTGGATAATCTTTAGCATCAGCAACAATTGCAACTTCAACATCAACAATATGCAACACATTTGCCTTGCGCTGTCGCTGCTGCTGCTTGGCACTCGAAGTAGCGGTAAGTAGACGCCAGATCTATTACCTAATTGAGTTAGACACACACACACACACACACACACACACACACACACACACACACAACTACAAAAATTGATTTATTGTGTGCTAAATTGTACTTACTTTCATGGAGGTTGCTTTCAGTTTTTCAAATGATCTCTTGTGTAGACAACCCTTTCTCGCCCACAGTCACTCCCCATTCAAGGCCAGCGGGCAAGCTTTTTGGGTGGAGAACGCGTCTCTGTCTTTCTGTGAGTGTCTTTCAATTTATTTGGCCCCCGACAAGTTTCACTTGACTTTTTTGTCATTGAGCAACGCGCAAAACACATCACAAATTGCACAATCGCCATATATAACACACACACTCACACGCACACTCGCGTTCAAAAAGTGTGTGCAGATGTAATCGTAAACTGTCAACAAGACGAAGAAGCGATTGCAATGCCAAAAACTAACAAAATTTGAAATGCCAAATAAAAACATATCAAAAAGCAACGAAAGTCACAAAGCGCTCCAAAAAAAGTACAATATACCTATTTTATTTTACCAGACATATGTATATCTATATACATATATGTATACTATATATATGTATACTATACATATGAATACAATACATATATGTATATAAATATATGTTTGAATTTCCAAAACATTACTAACTATTTCGATTCCATAACAATTGTGATAAACATATATTATACATTATCTATGTGTGTCTGTATCTGTTTATCTATCAGTATGGGTATTGCTATCCCATACACTTATCCTTATATTTAGCAATATTCCTGTTCCTAACCATATCCAAATCCGTTTACCCATCCCTGCCTAACTGTTTCTATTACTATCCCCATCTCTATTATTACCGTTATTCCTATCTATTCATATTTCACTTCCTTTTTCTCTCCTCACCCTCTATCTCCATCTATATTCCTATCTCTGTCACTATCTGTTACTTATTCTGTTATTAATCTATATTCGTATCTCTATCCTAACACCCATCTATATCCTTATTTCTATCCTTTTTCTTATATTTATCCATATCCCAGTTACTGCAATACCTCCATCTCTATCTCTATCTATCTCTCTAATTCTTTCCTTATGTCAATCTCTATCAGTATCTCAGCTTTTGCAAAGATCAGTTCTCCTAATGGCTTTCCGTGTCGGGTCATAAGTCCCGCTCGTAACTGCGAGAAATGTTTCATCGATTAGTTTTAAGCACCTGTAAAGTGTTTTCCCATTGTTTTAAAAAACTTGGATGCTTGCCGTAAGTCAAGTTTAGCTGGTTAATGGGGCGCGTTTGGCGTTAGTGTGACTGAGCTAGTACATTAGCCATGATGTGGATAAGAATTGAACAGTGATATAAGTATACACAAATATAGGTATTTATAAAACGAAATAGGTATGGATATATGTATGTAGAAATAGATATATGGAAAAAAAATTTGAATTATGAAAATTTTGCTTTAAAGTGTTTTCCTCTCTACAGAACCAACCACATCGCAGCTCTGTTCATTTAATCACTTCCTGATTCCCAAATTTGGAAAGACTTTGGCATTCTTTATGATTGCAGATCGTCTGGCCTATTACTAGATGAATGTCATATGCATATTTATTGCCATTTGGCAACGCGTATTGCATGAGTCGAGGCGTAGACATTTTTTTGTTTTTTATTTGTTGCTTCTCTTGGAAGCTTCTCCCTGTAAATTTTGGGCGCTTTAGAAAAGCAATCACGCCTCGGTAATTTATCATCGTATTCAGCTAACTACCATATATATAAACCTACATATGTGACTCTATAGCTATACTTTAATATATATATGTTTGATAGCTAGTGCTGGCGTTATGTCATCCACACATTCCGAATCATGGCGCAGGGCTTGGAAGCTAAAAATGGAAAAATATTACGCACCTGCTTTTAAAGAAATTTGAAACAGATTTTTGTTATTTTTATACTCTGATCCCATTAAAAATGAGATTTCAATACAAGCTTATATGTTTTTCAAAACGCCATTCCATCTTCTAATTATCGATACCAATCGTTATTTGTCTAATGATTTCTTCTCTTCCTGACTTCTAATTCTAATTCTAATTCTAGAACCAAAGATATTCAATAATTAATTTATCATAGTACCATCCTAAGTACAAGAAGCCAAAAACAATTGAAAAATCAGCTCTAAGAAGGGTCCAGGGTATCTCCAAGTCGAGCACTTTCGACTATACTTTTTATTATACTCTGTTCCCAAAGGGAGAAAGAGTATATAGGTTTTGTGAAATGTCCGCCTGTCTGTATGAGCGCGCAGCATTTGGACACCTTTGAAGCTAGAGACTGAAATTGAAATTTGGAATATATACTCGTGTACATCCGCGTATACGCGATACGCCTACATGGGGCGTGGAAAATCGGGAACTGCTATATCTATTAACACGAAAACGCTGTTATTTCCGTCAATATTGCAGTGGGCTTACTGCGTAGATGATTTAGCGGCTGCGCTTGGGCTGCATTCTGGGCAGCATTATGAGAAATTCATTGTTAAATAACTTCGGTTCTAGATCTACTTTCTTAATGAAATTTTCAGGACATAATATTGACATCTAGAGGTGTATATATACAAAATCCCAACTCCCTAGTATTTGAAATACGTTTTTTCCACTTATGGGGCTAATGGGGGGAGGTATCCAAAATTTAAAAAGTTTATTATCTGTATTTACATCACAGCAACCTACATAGTCAATTTGGTGTCTCTAGGTATTATGGTCTAAAAGTTATAGCTTAAAAACAAAGTCAAAATATCGATTGTTATCGATAATAAAGAAATAGGATAAGTTATCGATAAAAAAAAATAAACTTGTACTGCGTATGGTATACAAGAATATATATCTAAAATCTCAAATCTCTAGCTTTTGTGGTTTACGAGATCACTGCGTTCATACGGACGGACAGACGGACGGACGGACAGACGGACAGACGGACATGGCTAGATCGACTCAGCTCGTCGTCCTGATCAAGAATATATATACTTTATGGGGTCTGCCACGCCTCCTTCTGCCTGTTACATACATTGTCACAAAACCATTATACCCTGAATTCCCATTTTCAATGGGTTCAGGGTATAACAAGTAAGAATGCTCTAGTCGGGTCTGCCCGACTACGAGATCCCCTGAACCAAGTCCGAGACGGTGTTTTAAACAATCTAGCTTACATCTTTTACCGGTACAAATTACCCACTGCGCGCACACACACACGCACACATATACATACACAAGCAAGCGCGCCGCTTACTGCGTACATAATTTAGCGGCTGCGCTTGAGCTGCATTCTGGGCAGCATTATGAGAAATTCATTGTTAGATAACTTCGGTTCTAGACCTACTTTCTTAATGAAATTTTCAGGACATAATATTGACATCTAGAGGTGTATATATACAAAATCCCAACTCTCTAGTATTTGAAATACGTTTTTTCCACTTATGGGGCTAATGGGGGGAGGTATCCAAAATTTAAAAAAATTATTATCTATATTTACATCACAGCAACTTACGTAGTCAATTTGGTATCTCTAGCTATCATGGTCTATAAGTTATAGCTTAAAAACAAAGTCAAAATATCGATTGTTATCGATAATAAGGAAATGGGATGAGTTATCGAAAAAAAAAATAAACTTGTACTGCGTATGGTATACAAGAATATATATCTAAAATCTCAAGTCTCTAGCTTTTGTGGTTTACGAGATCACTGCGTTCATACGGACGGACAGACGGACAGACGGACAGACGGACAGACGGACAGACGGACGGACGGACAGACGGACAGACGGACATGGCTAGATCGACTCAGCTCGTCGTCCTGATCAAGAATATATATACTTTATGGGGTCTGCCACGCCTCCTTCTGCCTGTTACATACATTGTCACAAAACCATTATACCCTGAATTCCCATTTTCAATGGGTTCAGGGTATAAAAAGAGTCTATTGGATTTGTGCAATGTCCGTCTTGCTGTCTGTCCGTCTGTCCGTCCGTCCGTATGTCCGTCTGTCCGTCTGTTTTAGTCAATATTGCAGTCTAAGAAATGGGATTTAGAATATATATTCGTGTACACCACGCGGACGTTTTAAGATATAGTTTATATATCTACGCACATTGTAGGCGTGGCAAATCGGATAAAACTATATCCTCTACAGTTTTAAAGGTAGAGCATCCAAATTTGTGGGTTACTGTTGACCTTCCCTTAAGTTAAATCAAAATGTTATATACCCACGCCCCCTGGGGGCGTACCAAATCGGGAATATATATATAGCGATTTGTATAAATCCTATAATATTTTGAGCGTTATAAGAGTTAGAGACTTGAAATTTGGAATACATGTGCAAGTAGATCACTCGGAATCAAAAATATATGTTATAGATATTTACGCCCATTAAGGGCGTGGCAAATCGGATAAAACTGTATCTCCTACAGTTTTGGAGCTAGAGCGTCCAAATTTTGCATGTGGGATACTGTTGACCTCCTCTTAAGATAAATTAAAAGTTATGTATCCACGTCTTCTGGGGGCGTGACAAATCGGAAATTACTATATATCTTACTAAAACCGTGTTAATTTCGCCAATATTGCGGTCTTAGAGTTGGGATTTGGAATATATATACTAGTATCCTACCTCTACCCAAAAATATATGTTATATATAGCTACGCCCATTTGGGGCGTGGCAAATAGGGTAAAACTGTATCTCCTACAGTCTTAGACGTAGAGCATCCAAATTTGACATGTGGGTTACTGTTCGTGAAATTTAAATTTACGAAAAAAAAAAAATAATAATCATAATGTAAGCCACTGTAAAACAAATTCTAGTTGACCTAACTGGGGATTGAACCTGGGTCTTCGCTACCACAACGCAAGTCTGTTTAACCAACACACCACCAAACTCAATTTCGCGCATAGTCGTGCAAGAGACGCCGTGGTGTAGTGGGTAGAGTCGGTGGCATGCGAATTTTGATAAAATAAAATTTTGATAAAATTTTCAGCATAAATCCTTATATTTATCAAAACAAATTCTAGTTGACCTAACTGGGGCAAGTCTGTTTAACCAAATCAAAACACCAAACTCAATTTGGCGCAAGAGACGCCGTGGTGTTGTGGGTAGAGTCGGTGGTATGCGAAGCGTGTAACCCAGGTTCGATTCCCATCGCTGCCGCGTGATATTATCATTTATTAAAATGTTTTTTTTTATTTTTTTATAACTTCTATGTTACTTAATGGATTTTGATAAAACTTTCTGCATAAATCCTTATATTTTATGAAAAATACGGTTTTACCTAAAAAATTAAAAAAAATGTAAATGTGGCTTTATTTGCAACTGAACTTATATTAAATTGATTTTGTGAAATGTGGAGCCAGTATCCAAAATATATAAAAACCAAAATAGTATTTTATTTTAAAAAAGCTATATGTAAAATTTTATGACTGTAGCTAAATTGATGTAAAAGACATGCTCAAAAAAGGAATCTCAATAATCTCGCATTCAAACATACGGAAAGACGGACGGACGGTCTACATATTTATTGAGCCTACACACCTTTAACAGGAACAGAGTCTGACGCAGTCGGTGGCGCCCGACTGCAACGTTCTTACTTGTTCCCTTTGGGAACATATATATAGTCAGAAGGTTGCAACGCACAGAAGCAAGCATCTCCGACCATACAATCTATTCTTGATCAGCACGGCAAGCTGAGTTGATATTTGTGTTGACCACTTTTCAAAAATTTACATATATATAAAAAGGGTAGTGCCAAACCGGTAAAAGCAGTATCTTCTACAATTTTACTTCTAGAGATACTAAAATTGAGAAACACGTTAAGCTCGACTGTTTCGTGGCAAATAGGAAAAAGCTATATAATCCAAAGCTTGATAGTTAGATCCCCAAAAGTTGATAACTTTATTACTGTTGCCCTACTCATCAGATTGACTAAAATCTAAATAATATATATCTGCATTTGGGGGCGTGACAAATCGGTAAGAACTCTATATTCTACAAATTTTCACCAGACATCCAACATTTTCCAAATACGTCTATCCAGAGAAAATTATATCAATATCCTCAACAAATGCAATGTTATTACCAAACTTCGGCATGGCTGAAGTTAGCCCATTGTTCAAGTTTTTGGATACGCCCCCTGCAGGCTTGTCAAATCGAGAATAGCTACACCTTTCAAAAGTAAGTAATGGCGCTAGAGCATGAAATTTCGAATAGATACTCGTGTATATATATCCACGAATTTATAGTAGGTACAATAAATCCTATTATATTATGGGCGCTATAAGAGATAAATACTATAAATTAAAATGCTTATGGACTACCCTCAGATAAAATCATACATTTTATATAGCTAAGCCCATTGGGGTCGTACCAAATCGGTGAAAACTGTACCTTTTACAGTTTAATAGCTAGCCCCCATAAATGGACCTACAATTATTAATAAAATTATTGGAAAAACTGTATCTATCACGATTGTGGCAAATCCGAAAATATCGATATTTTGTTTATGGAACTATTTGACGTTTCGGCTTAAAAAGTTTTTATCATGCAAAGTGCTGGTCATAGAGTGATTTAATAATAGAGAACAAGTGTAGGGCGCATTTACTTCCCAGCTCCTAATTCTACCCATTATTTTGAATATTTTATGAATTGTTAGTTATTGCTATTTTCTGTGAATTTTTATTGTTTTTGGACGTACGTGCACTCATTCCAAAGTGTCTTATTAGACAGCCCATAGCCGTGAATCATAAGCAATTAAACAAAAACTTCGTTTACTCATTTTCTTATCTATTTGCAGCGATTGTCGAGAAGTCAGGCAATGTGAACACGCCCACATTGTTACCTTATGCCAACTTTACGGAACTTTCCGAGGCGGTGCGTGCCGCATTGTTGGCGCACCAGCAGCTGCAACAGCAGCGCCAATTGTTGCACGGTCGAGCCAAGCGGGCGGTGAAGCGCGTTTGCTATGGAGAGCTGGGTTGCTTTGAGGACTCGGGCCCCTTTGCCTATCTGGAGATGCTGCCCTCATCGCCCGAGGAGATAAATACTAAATTTTATTTCTACTCAACGCGTCAGCGCTCAGATCGGCCGCTCATGGAATTGTCCTTTCTCAACATGACTTCGGCGTTTGCCAAGGCAAAGGCCAAGCGCGAATCCGAGAGTCCATCAGCTCCAAATTTCACAACTGCCACAACCAGCGCCCCAGCAGGCACAGCTTTTGTGCCTGGCTTAAATACGAGCACAGAGAAACCGAATGGAATGAGCGGAAGCAGTCCGAAAAAGCCGCCACAGCCTTCTATAGATGACCTCGAAGGCTTTGATGAGCTATCTGTGCGGGTAATTGTGCACGGCTTCGGCTCCGCTTGTCCGCACGTCTGGATCTACGAGATGAAAACAGCGCTAATGGCAGTGGTAAGTCGCGATTGGGAGTCAGATAAGATTTATTAGCTAAGGATTCCAGGTGAATCCTGCTCACAGTTCACAGGTAACATGATCTTTACAAGTGGATTCTATATTTGAGATGCCAGTTGTATACATCAAGTGTTGTACATAAAGCTCGATCAGGATAATGGACTTTACAACTTCTTTGCAAAGTTAACATATTGCTCAAAATTATGGCTTATTTGAGATGACGTTTTGGTTGAAAAATTTGAGCTCGCAAGTTCAACTTAAAAGATTTCTGTTTTTTATATTTTAAACCTATTCTAAATGGAAATTCAGATATAAATGATCATTTATTTTACAATGAAGAGCTGCTGACACTTAAGGACGCTTGCCTAATTGGGCAAAGCTCAAAATTCACCTGTTCGTTTTTAACTAACTTTTACTTTTTAATAAATTACAGATAAATGGCAGCATAAGCCTTTTTTCTCTCATACTTCCTGATTCTGTTTGCTGTAGATCTTATTAATTAACACTTTTATTTGTCCATGACAGGAGGATTGCATTGTTATTTGCGTGGACTGGGAGAATGGCGCCACCTTTCCGAATTATGTGCGTGCCGCAGCGAATACGCGTCTGGTGGGCAAACAATTAGCCATGTTGCTACAGCATCTGCAGCAGCACAAGGGTCTCAATCTGATGCGCACCCATGTGATTGGCTTCAGTCTCGGAGCGCATGTTTCGGGCTTTGCAGGTGCCGAGCTACCCGGTCTGTCGCGCATCACTGGCTTAGATCCAGCGGGACCGCTGTTCGAGGCACAGCATCCGAAGGTTCGGCTGGACAGCAGCGATGCGGAGTTTGTAGACGTTATTCACTCGAATGGGGAGAATCTTATATTGGGCGGCCTGGGCTCCTGGCAGCCGATGGGCCATGTGGACTACTATCCAAATGGAGGGCGCGTGCAAACGGGCTGCTCCAACCTGTTCGTGGGTGCCGTAACCGACTTCATCTGGTGTAAGTTGCTGAGTTGCTACTTAATCCTTTAACTTTAACTAATCTTTGTGTCCATTTGCAGCTGCCCAGGCAGCCGAAGATGAGGAGGGGCGATCGCTCTGTAATCATCGCCGCGCCTACAAATTCTTTATCGATTCGGTGGCTCCGCGCTGCATGTTTCCCGCCTTTCCATGTGCCAACTACGATGACTTTCTGAAGGGCAAGTGCTTCCCGTGCGCGCAGGACGATGAGGATTTGGCAGAGGGCGTGCCACATTGCGGTAACATGGGTTACTATGCGGACAGATCGACGGGCCGCGGCCAGCTTTATCTGTTGACCCGCGAGGAGGAGCCCTTCTGTGCACATCAATTCCAGTTGCAGATCTTCAACTCATTTAACGATCTGCCGCTGCGCACGATTGGCCGTCTGGAGGCCATACTCGAGGGCGATGGCGGCCTCAACGAGACTTTCGAAATATCTGAGTAAGTGTCAGCTTTAGATGTTCTTTAAGTTTATTCATTAATCCGTTGACGATAATGATGGGACTTGCAGGAAGGACGACGCCGAATTCTTTGCTGGCGACATTGTGTCCAAAATTATTGTTCCGCATCCGGCGCTGGGCTTTCCCACCACGCTGAGCCTGCATTACAAGTCCTACAGCGGGTGGCTGTCCAAGGGTTTGCCCCACTGGGACATTGATAAGGTGGTGCTAACGGACAGTTTTGGCCGCAGCCACTCACTGTGCCGCCCCAGCACCAAGCTGAGCAGTGGTAGTCCCGTTCGCATTCGCCTACAGGCAGGTAACTGCGAACTAGACAATCAGGATGATTATGGTGCCTATACTACACAGCCGCCTGTCTCGTTGCTGGCCAGCACGGATGCGTCGGTGGCGGATTCCAGTGTGCAGGAGTCGGGTCTGAGTGCTAGCGTTGATGGAGTCGAGAGTGTGAAGCAGCGCAAGGATATCTTCAATCTGGGCACTAGCTTCAAGTTAGCCGAAAATCAAACCTATCCGCTGGACCAAACCGACGAGTTGCCCTGGCAACCCATTCTTGTTGGCAATTCCCTGGATAAGGACAACAATGAGGCTGAGGCTGCCGAGTCGAGTCGCAGTTTGTCTGATGCTTTAGCACCTGGACAGCAGCCTGCTGATGAGATTTTCGAGCCCGTTCTTAAAGATCGACGACTCGCAGTCAATCGTGGACGCAATCTTCATGATTTACATTACTCCACAGAGGAGATCATGGAGCCTGTGCTCAAGGCAACCACACCACGCGCCAAACACGGCAAGGATCTGCAGCTGACCGAACCTAAGGATAACAATGCCACAGCCAGCTCAACTGACAGTCCAGCCAGTCCGATTGCTGCCACGCCCCCCAAAATGATGGCTCAGCTATCAAACGGTTCGGAGGGGCCGCAAACGGTGCAGCTGCTGCCCTTCCGACTAGGCGAGCTGCTGCAGCGTGCTGAGCGCTACGCTCGAGAGACGCTCTTGCCGCTCATTTCTTTGCAGGCGCCGCGTTTCTTTGGCTTCAATGTGACGCTGCACGAGCGAGCCGCTGAGTCTCGCAAGCCACGCTACATACCGCGCTACGAGGAGGCCGCCTTCATTAACACCAGCAGCAGCCAGCAACGCCGAAGCTCAGAATCCACAGAGTCGACCGATCTGGTGGCTCGTCGCAATCTCTTTCGGCTAATGCGCTCGGATGCGGCTCGTGGGCGTTCCGCCCAGCAGCCAGCAACGGCATCCGCTCCAATAGCTAGCAGCGGGACGCTGCAGCGGGACTTCAACTACTACACGAATATGCTGCATACCGAGTCACGCGCTATGCGCCCCGAGGCGCCCGAGTATCGGCCCGTGTTCATTGAGCTTCCCACTTATCGGCCACCAGTTGCCTCTAAAACGACAGCTACAACAAGGACAAAAGGCTTGAGACGTGCACGTATCCAGCTGAATCCCTGAGGTTTCAGAGGGAGCGGGGCGAAGTAGCAGCTATAAGTATAAACACTATGTGATATGGATAAGCTGAGACGAGCGTCAACTCAGCGTTTGTGTCGAGTAAAATCTGTGCTGGCCTCAAAGGCCGGAGCGTAATAGCATTTGGGGGGTCCTTGGCTCTTCGAACCAAAAAACTTCACCTTTCACTGTAAATAAAGGTTAAATGAAATCTGATTATAATTATGGACAGCATCGCTACGTCCACAGAGTTTCCTAGGCATTAAGTTTAGCCGATAAGTCTATAATGTGAGCAATTAAATAAATTATTAGCATGCTAAGCAGAAACCAATATCTTTGGCTGAAGACGGAAAGACGGTAGAGGTGCCCGGGATCAAATGATGACGTTGCGCAAGCCTCGGTTTCTCGTACCGAGGGAAGACGAAAGGGGGTGCTGGGCAAGCAGAAGTTGAGGAAGGCAGCTTCCGAAATCGCTGTTTGCTCTGTTGGTATGAGTGTGGCTGTGTCCTTAGGAGACGTGAGGAGGAGCAAACTTTTTCTGCTCCTGAGGCTGGTGCCTCGACCACGAAGATGAAGGAGGGTGTCCCCGTGGAGGCGCCTGTTCGGCTGAAACCAAATTGGTGCCGGTGAAGTATAGCGGGTCGTCTGTGGAGCAAATGAAGGCTATCACGACCGAGTTAACAAGCTGTGTTACGGATGGTGGTGCCTCGCGCTCCATGCTTAGGGGTGTGCAAAGGTGACTTTGCGGAGCTTGAGCTCCTGATTGTTTGCTTTTATAGCGGAGAATGATCGGCTAAAAGGGCGCTTAGAGGCAGGTGCGCATGCAGAGCATGCGCCTGCTGATCAAGCGCGGATGCCTCTGGCGCATGCTGGGAGGTTGGTTCCAATGTTGGCATTGCCGTTACATCCAGAGATGCCTCGCCAAATTGAGACCTGGTCCTTGGTGGTCCGCAGCAAGTCTGCAGGTAAAACCGCAGAGGACAAGGTCGACCAGGTGGTGAAGGAGGCAGGGCCTTTCCTTGGTATGCGCGTGCATGAGGTGAAGCCTCTGTGCGACGGAGACGCGATCAAACGCATCCCATCAGTCGCAGGGCTCAAAAAGATTGTGGATAACACTAAGTTCACTGAAGTTGGATTGGAAGTGAGAGTGAATAAAAAGCTAGATTCAAAAATTGTTGTCCTTCCGTGTACGACATTTTGATCCGGTAGTGGGATGCTACCGCTGCCTTGGCTTCGACCATAATGTAGCGAACTGCAGTGCTAAAGAAGACGTTTGCCGTCGCCGTAGCCAAAGTGATCACCGCGCAGATCAGTGCAGTAATGCACTAAGCTCCGAAACTGTGTATTTAAGGGTAAGACGTCTGGGCTTGCCCGGTTTATAGTGCGATTGTAGCGCGGGCGAACGCAAGACATTAATATGTCTTCCAAATTCCTGCAGTTGAATTGTCAGAGGTCGTTTGCAGCTATGTGCGATGTGGGTGTGATGATGGTTGAGAGGGGCAGCGTTTTTGCCCTGCTGCAGGAACCATATGCGACTTCTGGTCGTGTACGGGGCCTGCCCGCATGTATGCGGGTATTTCCTGACAGTGGGGCCAACTCTGCTGTTGTCGTGAATGATGTCAGTATTGAATGCACTTTAGTGAATTCTACTGACTGGGGTGTGTGTGTGAGCCTTAGCGGCAGTTTTGGCAGGGTCTTTGTAGTCAGTATGTATTGTAAGTTCAGGGATCCCCTTGAACCGTACATAGCGTACTTGGATGAGGTGCTACTACTGGATAGTAGCGTGCCTGTCATCCTTGGTATTGATGCGAATGCATTATCCCCCATGTGGTTCAGCAATATATCCAGGCGAGCGTCTGGCTATTCGAACCATGCTCGGGGTGAGATGCTGGCCGAGTGGGCTGTATCCCAGGATGTTCGGGTTGTTAACGAACCCAGTGCGTGGTACACTTTTTCGGGTCCGGTAGGTAAAAGTGACATTGATGTCACTTTTGTGAATGAGGTAGCAATGAGAGTGTTTGTCTTTCAATGGCGTGTATTGGGTGGGCTGGGTGTGAGCGATCACAATCCGATCGAGGTTGTCATTGCTCATACCCAGCGTCTGCGTGAAAGTGTGGGAACTCGTTGGCGAACTTGTGGTGTGAATTGGCCCCTTCATGGGTATCGAGTGCGAGAAGCGGCAACGGAAGTTCCGCTGAGTACATTCGAGATGATGAATGTTGATGAGCAGGTCGCATGTGTAAATAGGTGGATGACTAGCGTGAATGATAGCATGTTTGAGAGGCACCGAAAGGTCAACCTCAAGCATGTTAAGTGGTGGACGCGGGAGTTGAGCGTTAAGCGGCGGTCGGTCCGGTCTCTGCGGAAGCGATTCCAAAGAGCCAGATCTGCCAATGCTGATAACGCTGCCCAACTTAGGATTGGATATAGTCGTTGTCTGGCTGAGTATAAGCAAATGCTTATTCGAGTAAAAGAGGATGAGTGGGGCTCCTTCCTGGAGCGCAATAAGGACGACCCGTGGGGTCGTGCTTATAAAATAGTGAGAGGTAGAGGTAGGGAAAGTAATGTGAGTGCCCACCAAGTCGGTGACATTCAGTTAACGGCTTGGAAGGACTGTATGAAAGTACTTTTGGATGAGTTCTTCCCCAGAGCGGATCGTCAGGATCCACGAGCTATCGTGGTCAATCCAGTTGACCGGCTCTTGGAAAATGAGTTGGGGGCGGCCTTCTTGAGGTTAAAATCAAGGAAGTCGCCTGGTATGGATGGATTCACGGGGGAAATGTGCAAGAGCATCTGGAAATCTATTCCAGACTATTTGAAAGTGTTGTATGAAAAGTGTGTGAATGAAGGATATTTCCCCAATGAGTGGAAGTGTGCAAAGGTGATTGTGCTTCTGACGTCGCCTGATAGGATTCGGAGCAATCCTCGATCCTATCGGGGCATCAGTCTTCTTCCGGTTCTTGGAAAAGTTCTGGAAAGGATTATGGTAGAAAGGCTTCAGGAGAGAGTGGCTGACCAAATGTCTGATAGGCAATTTGGATTTAGGCAGGGTAGATGTGTTGAGGACGCTTGGAGGTATGTTGCTGATTCTGTTGAGTCTAGTAACGCAAAGTATGTCCTCGGCATATTTGTAGATTTTAAAGGAGCGTTCGACTACCTAAGTTGGGCAAGTCTGATGAGAAGATTGGATGAGTGTGGATGCCGTGAATTAACTCTCTGGAAGAGTTATTTCTCGGGTAGGCGAGCGTGTGCTGTTGGAAGATGAGAGTGTGTTAGTGTAGATGTGGTTCGAGGCTGTCCGCAGGGTTCCATCTGTGGTCCATTTATTTGGAATCTCATGATGGACTCCTTGTTGTGGCAGCTTGATCGGCTCTGCAAATGTTGTGCGTATGCGGACGATCTGCTCATATTGGTTGAGGGGCAGTCGCGTGCTGAGATTGAGATGAGTGCGGGGGTGTTCTTACGAACTGTGCATGATTGGGGCGTGAATGTTGGTGTCAGTCTGGCAATGGATAAGACGGTGTCAATGCTGCTCAAGGGCAGATTGTCAGCCGGTCGACCTCCTATTGTCAGACTGAACAATTTGACTGTAAGGTATGCGACTGAGGTAAAATATCTCGGCATTACCTTTGGCGAGACGATGTGTTTCACTCCTCATATCGCCTATCTCAAAGGCAGACTGTCTGGTGTGGTTGCTCAAGTTCGTCGAGTGTTGAGAAGTGACTGGGGCCTTAGCAGGCGGGCTGTTCGATCCATATTTGGTGGTCTTTTTGTTGCATGTACAACATATGGGGCATCTGTATGGGGCAAAATAGTTCTGTCTGTTGTGGGTAGAATGAAAGTGCTGGCTTGCCAGAGAGTGATTCTTCTAGGGTGTTTGGCTGTGTGCCGCACTGTCTCCACGGAGGCAATGCAGGTCTTGTTAGGAGTGGCCCCTCTTGACTTGGAAATCAGGCGTCGTGCCTTGATATACAAGATAAAGAGGAGGCTGCCGTTGGTACAGAATGAATGGTTAGCTGATAGGGATGTGGAGAGCTTAGGGCTTAGCGAATGTAAGAGATTGCTGAATGAGTGTGTTCTGGCTGACTGGCAAGTCAGGTGGAGCACTAGTGGGAATGGGCGTGTTACCCATCGCTACATTCGTGATATGACGTTTGTGGGAAGCCGACCAGACTTTGGTTTTAACCTATGTCTTGGATTCCTGTTGACTGGTCACGGTTCCCTCAATGCGTTTCTGCATTCGAGAAACCTTAATGACAGTCCAGAATGCCCCTGTGGCTCGGCTTCGGAAACATGGGAGCACATACTTTGTGAGTGTATGCTGTATACGGATCTGCGTGATCTGGGCGCGATGGGCGTTTATGAGGTAAGTGGCGGGTTTGACGTAAGTCAATCACTCTCCACCAGTGATAGGATAAGAAGGTTGAATGAGATTGCCAGAGCTGCATTTTCCAGGCGACGTCTGCGTTCTTCTTGAGGAATTTCGTATGAAAGGTTTGTATGACTGACGGGTGAATGGGGGCGTCTGATTGAGGTGAGTGTGTGGTAATTTAGTGTTCTCCGGGGCTACCAGTCCCCAGCTTCATGGAGCAAAACTGGAAGTATCCTTCCATGGATACGACTTCTGACCAGAGGAGTGATCTGGTACCACGGGTGTAGAGAACACAGAGACGGTCTCGACTCTCTGCTCTCTGCGCATTTGTTGGGGACAATTGCTGGCCGCCTAGCGGTTTGATCATTGATCAACTAGTAATGCCGCTGTTTGCGGAAGAGGAAGGAATAGACCTCGCTCCTCACAGTGAGAAAGCCATGTCCATGAACATGGTGTATACTGTTCCATCTGTGTTTGATGTATATCATTCGCATGCTATTCCAAGCAGCAATTTTTTTTTTTTTTTTTAGACTCTGTTCCCAAAGGGAAAAAGAGTCTATTGGATTTGTGCAATGTCCGTCTTGCTGTCTGTCCGTCTGTCCGACTGTCCGTCTGTCCGTCTGTCTGTATGAACGCGCAGCATTTGGACACTATAGAAGCTAGAGACTTGTAATTTGGAATATATACTCAAGTGTATCCGCGTCAGATCAAGTTTGAGTATTTTTCCGATACGCCCACAGGGGGCGTGGCAAATCGGGAAATGCTATATCTATTAAGACTAAAACGCTGTTATTTTAATCAATATTGAAGTCTAAGAAATGGGATTTAGAATATATATTCGTGTACACCACGCGGACGTTTTAAGATATAGATTATATATCTACGCTCATTGTGGGCGTGGCAAATCGGATAAAACTATATCTTCTACAGTTTTGAAGCTAGAGCATCCAAATTTGGCATGTGGGTTACTGTTGACCTTCCCTTAAGTTAGATCAAAAAGTTATATACCCACACCCCCTGGGGGCGTACCAAATCGGGAATATATATATAGCCATTTGTATAAATCCTATAATATTTTGAGCGTATTAAGAGCTAGAGACTTGAAATTTGGAATACATGTGCAAGTAGATCACTCGGAATCAAAAATATATATTCTAGATATTTACGCCCATTAAGGGCGTGGCAAATCGGATAAAACTGTATCTCCTACAGTTTTGGAGCTAGAGCGTCCAAATTTTGCATGTGGGATACTATTGACCTCCTCTTAAGATAAGTCAAAAGTTATGTATCCACGTCTTCGGGAATTACTATATCTTTCACTAAAACCGTGATAGTTTCGGCAATATTGCCGTCAAAGAGTTGGGACTTGGAATATATATACTAGTATCCTACATCTACCCAAAAATATATGTTATATATAGCTACGCCCATTTGGGGCGTGGCAAATAGGGTAAAACTGTATCTCCTACAGTCTTAGACATAGATCATCCAAATTTGACATGTGGGTTACTGTTCATGAAATTTAAATTTTCGAAAAAAAAAAAAATAATAATAATCATAATGTAAGCCTCCGTAAAACAAATTCTAGTTGACCTAACTGGGGATTGAAGCAGGGTCTTCGCTACCACAACGCAAGTCTGTTTAACCAAATCAAAACACTTCCAAACTCAGTTTGGCACATAGTCGCGCAAGAGACGCCGTGGTGTAGTGGGTAGAGTCGGTGGCATGCGAAGCGCGTGACCCAGGTTCGATTCCCATCGATGCCGCGTGATATTATCATTTAATAAAATGTTTTTTTTTTTATTTTTTTATAACTTCTATGTTACTTAATGGATTTTGATAAAACTTTCTGCATAAATCCTTATATTTTATTAAAAATACGGTTTTACCTAAAAAATTAAAAAAAATGTAAATGTGGCTTTATTTGCAACTGAACTTATATTAAATTGATTTTGTGAAATGTGGAGCCAGTATCCAAAATATATAAAAACCAAAATAGTATTTTATTTTAAAAAAGCTATGTAAAATTTGATGACTGTAGCTAAATTGACGTAAAAGACATGCTCAAAAAAGGAATCTCGATAATCTCGCATTCAAACATACGGAAAGACGGACGGACGGTCTACATATTTATTGAGCCTACACACCTTTAACAGGAACAGAGTCTGACGCAGTCGGTGGCGCCCGACTGCAACGTTCTTACTTGTTTTTTTTTCTTTTTGTTTTTATTATTAAGTGTAAGTAATCTGTACAGTCATTTTTGTACCATAACAACACATGGGTTAGTAATTTAAAAAGAGCCGAACACCACAACGCAGCATGAGGATACTATACAAGCAGCAATTGTCTAAAAACTTTGTGGGCCACCAACCCGTAACTGTTTTGGAGTTAAAATTGGTAGTACCCTTCTGGTACGAGGCCTGACCGGCGGCTTGCTTTCTGGTACCACGAGTAATCAGGAGCCCACGGAACTTGTTTCCGTCCTGGTTAATGGTTGCGGCCCTTCGGGGAGTAACGTGGTGGCGGTGGTTTAACACCCAAATGCCGTTACCCTTACAGCGGCAGAGGTTTAGATTGTCCTCGCTCCAAACCAAGGTGGAATATACGACCAAAACAGTAGTATATTCAATTGGTACCTGCGGAATTGATGTTCCAAGGGGGCGCTGATTGACGCACAACTTAATCCAGTAAGTTGCTTACCGTGAGATTAAGCCATCGTGGCAGGTGCTCACGTAAAACCTTAGACTTTCATGTCCGTCTGTCTGTATGAACGCCAAGTATTTGAACACCTGTGAAGCTAGAGATTTGAAATTTGGGATATATACACGTTTGTACCTGTTTCAGATCAAGTTTAAGTGTTTTTCCGAAACGCTGTTATTTTCATCAATAATGCAATGTCAAAACTTGGACTTAAAATATATATTCGTGAACAGCACCCCGACACAAAAAATGATGGAGTATATATCTATGACCATTGTGGGCGTCGCATATCGGGTAAAACTGAATCTTCTAAAGTTTTAGCGCTAGAGAATGGTTTACTGATGACCTTCTCTTATGATGAATTTAGAAGTTATATATTTACGCGCCCTGGAGGCGTGGCCAATCGGTAGTCTCCTTAGTTTTTAATTTTTTAGGCAAACCCGTATTTTTAATAAGATAAAAGCATTCAGTGCTGAAATATTGATGAAAATCCATTTAGTACTACAGAATTTATTATAGAAAATATTTTGCCAAGTGCCTAGACTTTTCTCTATACGTGTTCACACATATGTATATTAAAATCAACTACGCTTTAATCATCGCTCGTGCTTTTGTGTGGATGTGTATATGAGTGCGTGTGTGTGTACGCACAGAGGGTAATATGTATAGATAAAAGATGTACGCTAGGCTGTTTAAAACACCACCCCGGACTTGGTTCAGGGGATCTCCTAGTCGGACAGACCCGACTAGAGCGTTCTTACTTGTTATATTTTGGATACCGGATCAAAATTTAAGAAAATCAATTTTTGTTTAGCTCAGTTGTAAATAAAGCCACAATTTAATTTTTAAATCGTATTTCAAATAAAAAACAAGTAAGAACGTTCTAGTCGGATCTGCCCGACTACGAGATCCCCTGAACCAAGTCCGAATCGATGTTTTAAACAATCTAGCTTCCATCTTTTCTCTGTGCATATTACCCTCTGCGAGCACAGACACACGCACACATATACATACACAAACACGCGCGCCGCTTACAGCGTACATGATTTAGCGGCTGCGCTTGGATAGCATTATGAGAAATTGATTGTTAAATAACTTCGGTTCTAGATCAATTTTTTTAAAGAAATTTACAGGACATAATATTGACATCTAAAGGTGTATATAAATCCCAGCTCCCTAGTATTTGAAATACGTTTTTTCCACTTATAGGGCTAACGGGAGGAGGTATTCAAAATTTAAAAAGTTTATTATCTGGATTTGCATCACAGAAACCTACATAGTCAATTTGGTGTCTCTAGCTATTATAATCTTTAAGTTATAGCTTAAAAACAAAGTCAACATATCGATTGTTATCGATAATAAGGAAATAGGATGAGTTATCGAAAAAAAAAATAAACTTGTAATGCGTATGCTATACCAAAATATATATCTAAATTCTCAAATCTCTAGCTTTTGTGGTTTACGAGATCACTGCGGTCATACGGACGGACAGACGGGCGGACAGACGGACATGGCTATATCGACTCAGCTCGTCGTCCTGAGCAAGAATACATACATTGCCACAAAACCATAATACCCTGAATTCCCATTTTCAATGGGTTCAGTGTACAAAAAAACCAAATTGTATTTTAAATACTTGACGCTAAATTCAAAATTTGGTGACTGTAGCTAAAAAGAAGTAAAAGATATGCTCAAAAAATTGAATCCCGATAACATTTTAAGTCGATATCATTGAAATGGAAAAAGTTATCGAATATCTAAAAGAAACACGATATGCGCGCTGTATACACAGACCATCGTGTATTTGAAATCTTTAGCTCTAATATTTGCTGAAATGGATGCGTTCATACATACGGAGAGGCAAACGAACAGACAGACAGACGGCCAGCGCTAAATCGACTCAGATCGTCGTCCTGATCAAGAATATATATACTTTATGGGCTCGCCTTAATGGCCACGTCTCCTTCTGCCTGTTACATACTTTTTGCAAGACCATCATACCCTGATTTCCCATTTTTAGGGTTCAAATTTTGTTTTAGATATTCGATAAATTCTTTTGTTTCACTGAAATCGATTAAAAGCGTTGTCAATATTGAGTTTTCGGACCATATCTTTTACATCTTTTTATCTACAGTCACCAAGTTTTGTATTTAGCTTTTTGTAATAAAAATACATATTCTTTTTTTTATATTGTGGATACCGGCTCTTCATTTTACAAAATCAATTTTTTCAAACCAAAAATTATCGAAGCCACAATTTATTTTTTTAGACTCTGTTCCCAAAGGGAAAAAGAGTCTATTGGATTTGTGCAATGTCCGTCTTGCTGTCTGTCCGTCTGTCCGTCTGTCCGTCTGTCTGTATGAACGCGCAGCATTTGGACACTATAGAAGCTAGAGACTTGTAATTTGGAATATATACTCGTGTGTATCCGCGTCAGATCAAGTTTGAGTATTTTTCCGATACGCCCACAGGGGGCGTGGCAAATCGGGAAATGCTATATCTATTAAGACTAAAACGCTGTTATTTTAGTCAATATTGCAGTCTAAGAAATGGGGTTTAGAATATATATTCGTGTACACCACGCGGACGTTTTAAGATATAGATTATATATCTACGCCCATTGTGGGCGTGGCAAATCGGATAAAACTATATCTTCTACAGCTTTGAAGCTAGAGCATCCAAATTTGGCATGTGGGTTACTGTTGACCTTCCCTTAAGTTACATCAAAAAGTTATATACCCACGCCCCCTGGGGGCGTACCAAATCGGGAATATATATATAGCGATTTGTATAAATCTTATAATATTTTGAGCGTATTAAGAGCTAGAGACTTGAAATTTGGAATACATGTGCAAGTAGATCACTCGGAATCAAAAATATATATTATAGATATTTACGCCCGTTAAGGGCGTGGCAAATCGGATAAAACTGTATCTCCTACAGTTTTGGAGCTAGAGCGTCCTAATTTTGCATGTGGGATACTGTTGACCTCCTCTTAAGATAAGTCAAAAGTTATGTATCCACGTCTTCTGGGGGCGTGGCAAATCGGGAATTACTATATCTTTTACTAAATCCGTGATAATTTCGGCAATACGGCCGGCAAAGAGTTGGGACTTGGAATATATATACTAGTATCCTACCTCAACCCAAAAATATATGTTATATATAGCTACGCCCATTTGGGGCGTGGCAAATAGGGTAAAACTGTATCTCCTACAGTCTTAGACGTAGAGCATCCAAATTTGACATGTGGGTTACTGTTCATGAAATTTAAATTTACGAAAAAAAAAAATAATAATAATCATAATGTAAGCCTCCGTAAAACAAATTCTAGTTAACCTAACTGGGGATTGAAGCAGGGTCTTCGCTACCACAACGCAAGTCTGTTTAACCAAATCAAACCACTTCCAAACTCAGTTTGGCACATAGCCACGCAAGAGACGCCGTGGTGTTGTGGGTAGAGTCGGTGGCATGCGAAGCGCGAGTCCTAGGTTCGATTCCCAGCGCTGACGCGTGATATTATCATTTAATAAAATTTTTTTTTTTTATTTATTTTATAACTTCTATGTTATTTAATGGATTTGATAAAATTTTCAGCATAAATCCTTATATTTATTAAAACAAATTCTAGTTGACCTATCTGGGGCAAGTCTGTTTAACCAAATCAACACACCAAACTCAATTTGGCACAAGAGACGCCGTGGTGTTGTGGGTAGAGTCGGTGGCATGCGAAGCGCGTGACCCAGGTTCTATTCCCATCGCTGCCGCGTGATATTATCATTTATTAAAATGTTTTTTTTTTTTATAACTTCTATGTTACTTAATGGATTTTGATAAAACTTTCTGCATAAATCCTTATATTTTATTAAAAATACGGTTTTACCTTAAAAATTAAAAAAAATTTAAATGTGGCTTTATTTGCAACTGAACTTTTATAAAATTGATTTTGTGAAATGTGGAGCCAGTATCCAAAATATATAATAAAAACCAAAATAGTATTTTATTTTAAAAAAGCAAAATTGTATGACTGTAGCTAAATTGATGTAAAAGACATGCTCAAAAAAGGAATCTCAATAATCTCGCATTCAAACATACGGAAAGACGGACGGACGGTCTACATATTTATTAAGCCTACACACCTTTAACAGGAACAGAGTCTAACGCAGTCGGTGGCGCCCGACTGCAACGTTCTTACTTGTTTATATTTGTAAATTAAAAACGTATTTTCAATAAAATATAAAAATGCAATGCTGAAAATGTTATTGAAATCCGTTTCGTAACATAGAAGTTATTTAACAAAACATTTTGTCAATCGGCAAAAACACGCGGCAGCGAGCGCCAATACGTGGGTAGTGCACATTGTGCACACAGTCCATACGTGTGCACACATACATTCTTATGTGTACATTATTCTTTGAATTTTGTTTGCTCAATCGCAATTTTAGTTTCATTGTAATTCTCGCCGCTGCTACTTTAGTGGCGTCTTTGTCACTAAGAACAATATGAAGAGTGTGGTGTTATGGTTAGAGATGGCGGCTTGCAAGCGGGAGTTGCAGGTTCAATTCCCGCTGCTGTCAACATTTATTGTTCAAAAACAAATTCTATTTTACTGTTGCATTCATACCGTTCTGTACGTATGTAAGTAAAAACAAAGGTTCATTGGATCTCGTAGTCGAGCAGTCCCAACTAAAGCGTTCGTACTTATTTTTAATTTTTTGGAAATGTTTATTTGAAGTTAATTTCTTATCTTGCTTTTCATTATTCCCTTTTATATTTTCTATTTGGATAAGATCTGGACTATTTGTTGGCCAATACAGGACATCAATTTTGTTATATTCCAGACAATTTTTAGTTCGTTTCGCAGTGTAAGATGATGCTCGAGACTTGTTGAAATATGAAATATCAAATGTGTTTACCACATTCTGCGAATTTTGAAATTGATGGCAGCAAGCTTTTTAAAAAAATATTAATATTTAATTATTTTTAATAATAAATTAATTTTAAAAAAATATTAATATATTTGACAGTGTTGACTGGCCCCTCAATGAAATGAAGTTTTCCCAGTCCTTTGGCAGTCATATGTTCATCTCTACACCATTGTGCTTGCCGGAAACTTGGAAGTCTTTTTAAGGCAATTTTTATACCCTGAACCCATTGAAAATGGGAAATCATGGTATAATGGTTTTGCAAAAAGTATGTAACCGGTAGAAGGAGGCGTGGCAGACCCCATAAAGTATATATATTCTTGATCAGGGTGACGAGCTGAGTCGATTTGGCCCTGTCCGTCTTTTTGTCCGTCTGTCTGTCTGTCCGTATGTATGAACGCGTCGATCTCAGAACATATAAGAGCTAGAGACTTCAAATTTTGCGTGATGGTCTGTGTATACAGCGAAAATATCGAGTTTGTTTTAGATATTCGATCAATTTTTCCGTTTCAATGATATCGATTTAAAACGTTATCAAGATTCAGTTTTTTGACCATATCTTTTATATATTTTTAGGTACAGCTACAAAATTTTGTTTTTAGCTTTTTGTAAATAAAATACATTTTCTATTTTTTCATATTTTGGATACCGGCTCCACATTTCACAAAAAAAATTTATTAAAAAAAAAAATTATCAAAGCCACAATTTAATTTTTTCAAATTTTTTAGTGAAAACCGAATTTTCAATAAATTTATAGCATTCAATGCAGAAAATTGCATTTAAATCCGTTAAGTAATACAGAAGTTATTAAAGGAAACATTGTAAAAGCACGCGGCAGTAGCCTGTACGTGTGCACACATACATTCAAATCAACTACGCTTCTGTGTGCATGGCATGTATATGTGTGCATGTGTATACAAATGTGTGCATGTGTATATGTGTGCATGTGAATAAGTGTGCAAGTGTATATATGTGCATGTGTTATGTGTGCATGTGTTTATGCGTGCCTGTGTGTATGTGTGCATGTGTATATGCGTGCAGAGGTAATATGTATAGATAAAAGATATAAGCTAGGTTGTTTAAAACATCAGCTCGAACTTGGTTCAGGGGATCTCGTAGTCGGGCAGACCCGACTAGAGCTTTCTTACTTGTTATGGCATGATTCTGCATGAATGACAGTCACATTCAAATATAGCTTAAATTCTAAATATGATACAGTTCCATTGCCTTTGAGCCCAAGACCCCCTTTCCCTAGCCCATTGCAAACGCTTCTTCTTTTGACAATGCGCATGCAATGGGTTTGCCTTAGCCTACGAGAAAGTTAAGCAATTGAATATTTTAAATAGGTTATCATATAAAACCGATACCCAATATTTCGCAACTGCAGCGCCTCCATCCATACTTAATCCTTTCTCGAATTTTTCTTTACCACTCAGAGGTCACATTTCTTAAAGATTGTCGACGATCAATCTTCTCTATTGTGGCTAGAACTCGATTGTCGCGAGCTATTATTACAGATTTTCGGCATCTATTGGCTATTATTTACTATCGGCATTTCCATTTTTCTTAACAAAGGCTTTAATTCTTTGAAGTCTTTAAGTCTTTGACAAACTTAATTGTTTTGCTATTTTACCAAATGTCTTCCCAGACTTGTAATAATCAATAATTAAAGATCTTATTTCTGAGCAAATAGGCTTACCAGGTGCCATCGATACTAAGGGTTGACTTCAAGCGATAACATAATTTTCCCAATATGCACTGTATTACTGTTTACAGACTACACCTGGATATTGATTATATTACTTTGTTTACTTTTGTTTTAATCTTCCTTCAATTCTTAAATTAGCCTATACACCGTACAAATTAAAAGTGGTCACAATTTTGTTATCAGTTAAATGAATCATTTGGAAAACTGAATTTTGTTATTGTGGTTGTTGGACGTATAGCAAACTTATACCCATATATATAATTGAGAAAATAAAAGTATCTTTCAAAAAAAATATGTTTTTATAAATTATCTGAACTAAAACTTAAAATATCGTATCGATCATTTTATTGCCAATAAACATATATTTTATATATCCACGCCCATCATACTATCCTTGGAAAAGAAAAACACATGGATTGCATTTTGAGTTTATTTTTGTATTTTTGTAAGTTGTTCTTTTTAGCATAATTTATTTTTATATACTTTTTCATTTAATTTGCTTTTATGTTCATAAAGTAACGTGTGTCTGCCTTTGTCTGTGTGTGTGTGTGTGTGTGTGTGAGTATTGTACTTAGATTTGATCTGCTTTATCGACTGATGCCTTTTGCTTTTAATGTATTACATTAACCTAACAATATCATTTCTAAGCTGCTTT
This sequence comes from Drosophila gaucha, assembly GCA_035045545.1. Lineage (NCBI taxonomy): Eukaryota > Metazoa > Arthropoda > Insecta > Diptera > Drosophilidae > Drosophila > Drosophila gaucha. The sequence continues at coordinate 581,689 of JAWNOY010000040.1, forward strand.
TGGGTTCCAATTAGCTTACAAATTTAACATGGCTTGTAAAAATTTATTGAGATTTTTGTCGAAAGTCAAACGGTAAATTTTGTGCTTGCTCATTTGGTATCTTTTTGTTGTGTGTGTTAAGTTGTTTATTGTTCTTTGTATTGTTGCTATTTTGTGTCTGTTTGTATCTTAGTTTTTTTTTGTTTTTTTTTTATATTTAATATATAATAATATTTTTTGTTTCGCTTTTCTGTTTTGGTTTAACTATTTATAAAACATTTCACTTTTAGAATCTTAACAACGTTTTTTATTATTCTTGCTTACTGTTCTTTTTGAATTGCTGCGGCGTATTTACTTTTATTATGTATATATGTATATATATACATATATATTTATACATGTGTATATATATATATATATATATATATATATATATATATATATATATGTATATTAATTTTTGCTTATTTTTCTTTTGTTTTTTATTTGTTTATACTTTTATTGTGGTCGCATAATTTACATGGATTTTTGCGATAGTGCTGCAGTCCTTCTGCGCTATATATATATATGTATTTATATATATTCATATATTCATATATGTATATATTCATATATTCATATATGTATATATTCATATATTCATATATGTATATATTCATATATTCATATATGTATATATTACTTGATTTCTGAATTTGTTTTTCATTATTCTTTTACAACTATTAAAAAAATTGTATGTTGCTGACGCTTGAAACAAAATTAATTTGCACGTGCTCTAATACTTTCTTATATACGTGTGAGTGTGTGCGTGTGTGTCTGTGTTTGTGTGTGAGTGTGTGTCTCTGTGTAATGCTATGCGTAATTATCATAATTATTTTCTTTTTATAGCCGTGCAGACTGTATACCCAGGTTAATAAAGCGTTCTCTTTAAACAAAGGTAGTGCTTGAGTTTGAACGAGTGAAATCGGAACAATAACTGCTGTTATGAAACAAGTTACATTGATATTCTTGTTTTAGAAATGAATACGAACACATTGCTCCTGGCAATCGAGAAATAATTAAAAAGCATTTGGAAGCAAACTGGAATCGAAACACATTTAATTCAGCCGTTTTTCTAAATCAAGTTGAATTGACAACTTATATAAATAAAAAAATGTTTGAAATGCTTCAAAACGCTTTGTTAGAGCAAAAGGAATCAGAAGACGTCAATAAATTTGTAATATTTATATTCGTATGAGCACAAATACTAAAAACAAGTAAACTTAATAACTTACTTATAACTTACTTATATGTAAAAATATTCTTTCGGAACAAGTGGAATTGAAATTTGTAACCATGATGTATATTTCGACATGTCTGAAAGGATATTTGAACTTCGGGCTGCCGAAGCTATTATTTTCGCCTCTTATTCATTGAGCTTAATATTTCTTTTATTTTAAGTTTTGTTATCTTTGTGTGGAGTTTAAAGAAAGTTATGGTTAGAGAAATTAATAAAATAGCATTATTAAAATTATCTGGGCTTGGATTTATATAACATGGATGCCTGTACATACATGCATGGGCATGAAAATGTGTACATACACTATTATGTGTGTGTGTCTGATATATAGTAAGTAATTGCCTTGCTTATAATTCGAATGCTTATTTTCGAACGCATCGCATATATATATATATATATATATATATATGTATATACAACTATATATATATATATATATTTGTGTATTTATGTATATATGTATATATATATATATATGTATATATATTTCTTTTATTTTGTGTTGTTTTTTTCTGTTGCTTTTAATTCCAGTCTTCTTTAGTAATGAATTTCTAAACCAAATTTTAAACGCAAATTGACAATTTTATTGGTAAGATTAATCTCTCTTTATAAGTTAGTATTATTTTTTGGTTGCTATTTTTTGTTTGTTAGCATTATGTATTTGGTTGGTAGTTTGGTTTGAGAAATTGTTACTTGATAGCAAAGCTCAGCTTGAAGGTTGCAGTATTAGATTTCATAATGAATATTATTAGTGTATTTTGTTAGTATTTTTGTTGTTGTTTTTGTAGTTTTATAAATAGAACTATAATAAGGATTGCCTATATTAAAATGACTATTAAACTAAGATATATAATAATGCTGCTGCTGCTGCGGCTGGCTGAACTTTTATTTTAGGCCATAGACTTAACGCATTCTCAATTATTGAGAAGCATTGGCTTAGTATTTTTCTTTTGGTGTTTGTGTTATTAGGCTTAATGTTTAAATTTAATTATTTTGGCAAGTTTAATTTCCTTTCCCTTTCCTTTCCTTTTTATATATGTATGCTTATATCACTTTTTTATATCTGGCCTGGCCAAGTTTTAGACCAGACAAAATCGCTTGTCTCGCTCCAACTTGCTCGCTATCCCACTCGCGCTCACGCTCTGACCTCTCGCTCTGTCTCTCGCTTTCTCGCTCTGGTTTTTAATTTTATTTTAATTTTTTTATCTACTTAATAAGCCCTGTCTAGCATTAATTTACTTCGTAAAAAACAAAAAAAAAACATTTCTTGCATGATTTGAAGACGATATGTTTTTATTTTTGTTTGCAATTGGTTTACGTAATGTAGTTTTACTCTTTTTCGATATTTTATATATATGTATATTTATAGTTAATATATTATTAGTATTTATAATAATTTATATGCATATTATATGTATATCATCATTGCTCATTGTTGTTGTTGCTTACTTCATTTACTAATTAATTGGCTTCACTGCACTCCAACAACATCGCTTCTCATATGATCTCAGGAACCGAACCAAAAAACGAATCACAAAACAAATCTAATATAATATATATATATATATATATATATATATATATATATATATATATATATATATATATATATATATATATATATATATATACAAAAAATACACGAATGGGCGCCCAAACGGATACTTCTAACTTTTGTTTCACATATAACTAAATTTTGCATATATATATCAGATTTGTTGTTTAAGGCCAAATTAAGTATACGTAAAAATGTTCCTTATACTTTTGCAGCTCATCTCTAATTAGCATGTCTGACTCGCCATCTCTATATCTCTCTTTGTCTATGCTCTGTCTCGCTTTAGAGATCAGCTCTGCACTATCTTTAATCATTTACTGTGTGTGTGTGGACGGTATTCAAAGCTGTAAATTGATTTGATTTATTTTACTCTCTTGTCTATTATCAATTTTTTGTGTTTTTTACATATTTACATTATTTTCTTTAAAATATTTCTTTTGTACAAAAATTTTTTGTTTTATTTATATTTTTGTTTGTTTTATTCTTCTTAATTACAACAAGCAGCAAATCAATAAAAACATTGTTATTCAGTCGCAGCATACCATATCTATATATATATATCTATATATATATATATATATATATATACATATATATATATGTTTGCATATGTTTCAGTTTAGTTTCATTTGTTCTATTTGTATTTTGTGAAATGTTTTTAGCATGGTCCAAAAAGTAATTGTGGCGTTTTTTTCTTTTTTCAGGTTATGTTTAAAGCAAAGCGCAATTGGTAATTTTAGGGTTAGTATCTTCTTTAGCGTTTTCTTTCTTGAAATATACACAGAACCTTACAGAATCGAAGGAAAATGCTAAGTTCATGGAAGCCAAGTATATGTGTGAAGTTTTCGAAACATTTAAATTCAAATAATGTATTATATCTTAAAACTTGTGTCTCTATATATATATACATATATATATATGTTTGCATATGTTTCAGTTTTAGTTTCATTTGTTCTATTTGTATTTTGTGAAATGTTTTTAGCATGGTCCAAAAAGTAATTGTGGCGTTTTTTTCTTTTTTCAGGTTATATTTAAAGCAAAGCGCAATTGGTAATTTTAGGGTTAGTATCTTCTTTAGCGTTTTCTTTTCTTGGAAATATACACAGAACCTTACAGAATCGAAGGAAAATGCTAAGTTCATGGAAGCCAAGTATATGTGTGAAGTTTTCGAAACATTTAAATTCAAATAATGTATTATATCTTAAAACTTGTGTCTCTATATTTACTGGAATCATAAAAGGTGCCACAAATTCATTTATTTCTTTTGGTTTACACACACACATATATATATATATATATATATATATATATATATATATATATATATATTCATTACTTTGAGCTCTTTGACAAAAGTTGAAGTCGCTAATGTTGAACCCAGAAATAAAACGATAAAAATAACATAAGTTTTTGAACTCATAAAATAAGCCATTCCTTTTTCTTGCTTTTTTTTTTTTTGGTTAGACGAAATGCAGATATAAGATCTATTATAGGTTCGTAAGTGTATGAGACATAAAGGATATATATATGCATAGATACTGAAGCGATTTCTAATATCTAATTGTGACCTAAATTTTGGTTAAGTTTATGCAAGAATCATGTATTTCTTTTCCTTTTTGTTTTTTTTTATTCGTGTTGCATAGATTCTCTTTTGGAGTGGGGAAGGCGACTGTGTTGGGTCTGCGGAAGATCGACGGCCCATTGGTTTCGCTCAATTGCCGTTATTTTTGGTACGTTTTGTGTGTTGGTATTTTTGGGTATTTGGTGTGTGTGTATTTGTGTGCGTGTTGTGTAGCAGTTTGCTAAATTTAATTATTGTTTTTTATCGTTAGCAGCTTTTCTTTTGTTGTTGTAAATGTTTTATTTTTTTGTATTTGTATTTTTGGGTTTGTCTATGTCTATATATGTTCAGCTTCAGCTCTGACTTACCTATTTACAAAATAGCAGTTTAGATCTGTTATGTAGATATATATTTGTATACATAGTTTTACACATATATACCTATATATGTATATGTATAATTCTTTACTTTTTTGTTTACTAATTATTTTAAACTTAACGGCAGTTTTGATGTTTTAGCATTTTCATGTGTGTGTATGTGTGTAAGTGTGTGTGTGTAAGTGTGTGTGTGTGTGTGTGACTGAGTGTGAGTGTGTGCTTTAATAACGAATGAGTTTCGACTTCTCCCTCATCTTTTCCAGGTATACATAGATATTTCTATGCAGGTGAGAAGCTTACAGAATATGAAATATAACAACAAATCTTTTTAAAAATCTTCTTCCTTTTAGAAATATTTACTTTGTGTGTTGTTCTTAACCGTTTCGTTGCCTGCTCTCCTGACATTTCTTCCTTGTGAATGTTTCTTAAAGTCTTCCTCTTTACAATTAGTGCTTTGTATGTTGTCCTTAGGCGTTTCGCTGACTAATGTTTGACTGTCCTTAGATTTCTCACTGGATGCATAACTGAGCTGAAGAAAATGTTATTTATAAAATTGCAAGAGCTTTTATTTTGGGGGTACCGACCAAAATCAGAGTCGAGATGAGGACGTTGTTAACTGCATTCGCTTTTCATGTACGTTTTCTTTTTATTATTGTTTTGTTTTGCATTGCCATAGTTTTCGTTTAGTTTTTTTGTTTTCTGGTTTTACTAATATTTGACTAATATTTAATAATAGAGCATAATTTAAAGTTGAAAATAAAATTAACAGATATTTTATGTTTGTATGTATTGTTGCTTTCTTGTCTGTTTTGTTTGCTTTTGTTTTCATTTTTCTTGTTTCGTTTTTTTTTTCGTTTTTTTTTTTTTTAGCTAGCTTCTAAAGAAAGGAAGAAACTCCAATTAGAATTCTAAGATAATTCTCATATTGTTGTTTTTCTTTTTTTTTTTGGTTGTTATTTTTCGTCTCCTACTTCTTCGCTTTGTTTCTTTGACTATAACGATTATTAGTTGTTTAATTGCTAAATTTGAACATAGGTATTAAGTTTTTCATTTATCTGTTGTGTCTGTGTGTGTGTGTTTGTGTGTGTGTGTGTTTGTGTGTGTATGTGTGTATGTGTGTATGTGTGTGAGTGTATGATGGTCTTCATTGAGCAGCTATGTGAATTGTGATTGTCGAATTTGAGTATTATAAAAAAACTATTGCTAATTCGACGTTTTAGCTACTTTATCAAGCAGCTGATGGATCTTGCACTGAGTGTGCGTGTGTATGTGTGTTTGTATTTCTGTGTATGCGTGCGTGTCTGTATATGTGTAGTCTGTTTTACAATTCGCTGTTTAATTTACAACTACGCTGCTTATTATAATTATTATTACAATTGTAATTATTATTATACCTTTAATATTTATTTATTAATAAAATTCTAGATTAGACTGCTTTTGATGACGTTTCTGGCATCCAACGTAACATTTCACTGCGCAAGTTTCGTCTGTTTTCCATTTGTTTGACTGCTCAGGAGTATAAGATAAGCACATTGTAATAAGCTATTTGTAGAGTGTTTCAATGACATTAGCTGAACAGGTATATGATATTATAAAGATCAGTTTTATATATTGGATATAGTCTTAGTATAGTCTAGTGTTCTTTAAAATCTGTAAGGATATAAGAGTACTTAGAGGAGGAGGACTTATCTCACAGGAGTTATTTCTGCTCGGAAAACTATGTACTCTGATGCAAGTCAGTTAATAAATTGAATACAAAGCAGATTCTTATAATTTGTTTTCCTTTAAACTTAACAGCCATGTTTTTATCTACATAGCTGTGATCAGAAAATATGTCGAGCTTAAAACTTCGCTCTTTCTTTCTGCCTTTAAGCAACCAGTACAGTTTACAGTATTGAAAAAAAGACACTGATACTTAAAAATTTTTAAAACTACACCGAAAAGATAAACAGGATCTATAAATATTTTAGGAAGTTGCAAGCAATAAGCTTAAAGCTTAAATATTTTAGCCTGATCCAAAAGCAAAAAATGTAAAATTTCTTTATCAAATTTTTGTTACTGTTAGAATTTTAGATTTTCTAGCTAGCCAGCTTACTAAGCTTTCAGCTTTAATCTTGAACTATTTTATAATACTCGTTCACGAACTGAATGTCTATCTTGCTGTTCATCTGTCTGTATGAACGCGCAGCATTTGGACACCTTTGAAGCTAAAGACTTGAAATTTGGAATATTTACTCGTGTGTATCCGCGTCAGATGTGTTTTTGCAATACACTCACAGGGGACGTAGTTAATCGTGAAATACTACATCTATTAAAATTAGAACGCTGTTTTTTCTTCAATTTAGCAGCCTTAGAACTGGGATTTGGAATATACACTCGTGTACACCACCACGACACAAAAACATATATATATATATATATATATATATATCTACGCCCACCGTGGGCGTGGCAAATGCGGTAAAAATCGTGTCTTCTACAGTTTTGAATTTTGCATGTGAGTTACTGTTGACCTCATCTTAAGACAAGTTAAAAAGTCATATACCCACGCCCTCTGGGGGCGTGGCAAATCGGGAGTTTCTGTATAATGAAATTTATAATACTATGTTGCGAATATTTCACTCCAAATCAAAAATATATAGTATATATAGTTACGCCCATTGGGGGCGAGGAAATCGGATAAAACTCTTACAGTTTTGGAGCTAAAACATACCAAATTTGGTATGTAGGCATTTGTTGATATCATATTAAGATTACAAAAAATTTGTAAATCGCCGCCCGCAGGGCCGTGGAAAATCGAGAATTACGATATCTTTTACTAAAACAGTGTTATTTTCGGCACTATTGGGGTTTGGAATATATACTCATGTATGCCACCCCTAGACAAAAAGATGGTATACATGAGTATATATTCCAAACCCCAATAGTGCCGAAAATAACACTGTTTGAAATGCGAGGTATTTCCGGAAAACTGCAAGAGATTTGCCGTAATCTTAATATGATGATCGACAAATGCCCATACCAAATTTTGCGATTTTAGCTCCGAAACTGTAGGCTTGTCGATTTCCCACTAAGCCCCCAACTCGGAGCTGCTGCTCCACTATGTATTTTTGATTTGGAAGAAATATTCGCAAATATAATATAAATTTCATTATACAGAAACGTTGCCACCCCCCAGGGAATGTGATATATGACTTTTTAACGAGACGAGGTGTAGTAACTCACATGCCAAGACAAACTGTAGAGGTACATTTTACCGCATTTGCCACGCCCACGGTAGGCATATATATATATATATATATATATATATGTTTTTGTGTCGTGGTACACGGATGTACGGACCCAAATCCACCAAATTGAAGAAAAATAACGTTCTAATTTTAATAGATGTATTTCACAATTAACCGTCCTGAAGTGTATTGCAGCACATCTGACATGACGGTAAATATTCAAATTTCTTTGAAATTTTGCGCGTTCTGAACTGAATGAACTCAGAAACGTATTATAAAATAGTTCAAGATTAAAGCTGAAAGCAACCAAGCTGAAGCGCTAGAAAACAAAATTCTAACAGTACTGAAAATTTGATAAAGAAATTTTACATTTTTGAATCAGGCTAAAGTATTTGGCAATTGCTGAAAAACTCCCATAGATCGGTGTAGTTTTAAAAAATTTTTTAAGTATCAGTGTCTTTTTTCAATACTGTAACTGTACTGAGGAGACGCTAAGGCAGAAGAAAAGAGCGAAAGTTTTCTGATCACAACTATGTAGATAAAACATGGCTGTTGGAAAGTTTAAAGGAAAACAAATTATAAGTCTGCTTGTGTCCAATTTATTAGCTGACTTGCATCGAACAGTTTTCAATGTTGAAAACCAACTCCTGTGAGATAAGTCACTCCTCCTCTAAGTACTCTTATAATCACTACGAATTTTAAAGAACGCTAGACGACTATCCAATATATGGGCGGTCTTATAATATCATATACTATATTCGGCTAATGTCATTGGGGAAACACTCTACAAATAGCTTGTGTATGTGTATCTTATACTCTGAGCAGTCAAACCAAATGGAAACGAACAGTACACGCAGTGGGCGGATGCCAGCGTCATCAAAAGCGGTCACAATCTAAATTTTATTAATAAATAAATATTAAAGGTATAATAACTAAAATTACAATTGTAATAATAATTATAATAAGCCAACGTGAACCCTTAAACGGCGAATTGGCAAAACAGACTACATGCTCTGGGTACGCGCGCACACACTTTCGGTGCAAGATCCATCAGCTGCTGATAAGTAGCTTCGCGTCGAATTAGCAATAGTTTTTATAATACTCAAATTCGACAATCACAATTCACGCAGTGAGAGACCATCATACACTCACACGCGCACATACACACATACACACACAAACACACACACACACACAAACACGTGCACAACAGATAAATGAAAAAATATGTTCAAATTGCTGAAATTATGACTAATAATCGTTATAGTCAGAGAGCAAACGAAGAGTAGGAGACGAAAACTGTAACCAAAAAAAAGAAAAACAACAATGAGAATTGTAGAATTCTAATTGAAGTTGCTGAAAAACTGTAAAAAAAAAAACGAAAAAACGAAATTTAGAAAATGAGAACAAAAAGCAAACAAAACGAAACAAGCAACAATACCTACAGAAAAATATCTGTTAATTTTATTTCAACTTTAAGAATTATGCTCTAATACAGTAGTCCTTAGTAAAAACCAGAAAACAAAAAAACTAAACGAGATATGGCAATGCAATAATAAAAAGAAAACGTATGAAAAGCGAATGCAGTGTAACGTCGCATCTTCGACTCGTACCCCAAATAAGCTCTTGCAATTTTATAAATAATTTTCTTCAGCTCAATTATGCATCCAGTGGAAAAATGGGACAATTAGTCAACGAAACCAGGACATACAAAGCACTGAGCCAGGAGACTTAGGGCGGGAGAGCGAACGTAGCTTTTGACAACACACAAAAATATTTCTAAAGAAGAGATTTTAAAATTCATATTCTGTGAAGCTTCTCACTGCATAAATAATGTATAATACCTGGAAAGATGAGGAAAGTCGAGAACTCATTCGTAAAGCACACACTCACACTCAGTCACACACACACACACACACGCACGCTACACACATACACACACATGCTAAACAAAACTGCCATAAGCTAAAATAATTAGTAAACAAAAAAGTAAAGAATTGTATATACATATATAGGTATACCAACAATGTGTAAAACTATGTATACAAATATATATCATAACAGATCTAAACTACTTGTGTAGGTGTCAGAGAGCTGAAGCTGAACAGAGCAAGACAGAGCAAAATACAAAAAATAAAACATTTACAACAACAAAAACAATAATTAAACTAGCAAGCTGCTCGCTACACACACTACACACCAAACCAAAAATACCAGCACACAAAACGTACCAAAAATGGCGACAGTGTATTAGACTACGTCACTGCAACACGAGAAAAAAAAAACAAAAAAGGAAAAAAATACATATTCTTGCATAAACAACCAAAATTTGATCCTGAAAATCAAATATTAGAAATCGCTTCAGCATCTATGCATATATATATCATATGTCATACACTTGAACCTAATAGATCTTATATCTGCATTTCATCTGGCAAAAAAAAAGCAGAAAAGAAATTGGCTTATTTTATGAGTTCAAAAAACTTGTTATTTTATCGTTTTATTTCTGGGTTCAACATGCTGACTCGAAAAAACTCAAGTAATGAATATATATATATATATATATATATATATATATATATATATATATATAACCAAGTAAAATGAATTTGTGGCACCTGATTCCAGTAAATATAGAGACACATTTTTAGATATATTACATTATTTGAATTTAAATGTTTCGAAAAACTTCGCACACTTATTTCCGTAGACTTAACATTTTCCTTCGATTCTATGGGTTCTGTTATATTTGGAAAGAAAACATAAAGAAGACAAACTAACCCTAAAACAGTTGCACTTTTGCTTGTAACCTGAAAAAGAAAAGCACCACAATTACTTTTTGGACCATTAAAACATTTCACAAAACAAAAATAGAACAAATAACCTAAACTGAAACATATGCAAACATATATATATATGTATATATATATAGAGACACAAGTTTTAAGATATAATACATTATTTGAATTTAAATGTTTCTTCACGCTGCTTGGCTTCCATGAACTAGCATTTTCCTTCGATTCTGTGTGTATATTTCAGAAAACGCTAAAAGATACTAACCTAAAATTGCCAATTGCAGCACTTTTAAACACTATTACTGAAAAAAACGCCTGAAATTAAACATTTCTGAAACTCTGATAAGAACAAATGAGCTAAACTGAAACATATGCAGAAACATATATATATGTATATATATATATATATATATATAGATATATATATATAGATATGCGACTGAATAATGTTTTTATTACTTGCTTGTTGTAATTAAGAATAAAACAAACAAAAATATAGAAAAACAAAAAATTTTTGTACAAAATATTTTAAAAGAAAATAATGTAAATATGTAAAAACACAAAAATTGATAATAGACAAAAAATTTGCAAATCAATTTACAGCTGCTACTGCGTCACTACACACACAATAAATGATTAAAGATAGTGCAGATATAAAAACTTGAGACAAAAAACTGACGTCAAATACTTTAATTAGAGATAGAACACAAAAGTATAAGCCCATTTTGCAGTATACTTAATTTGATATGCACAACAAATCCTGCAAAATTTAGTTATATGTGA